>BPLQ01009261.1:0-414429 GCA_021605075.1 Caerostris darwini
TATTTCCAATCCTTAATTTTAGAAAAATTCGGAATTAAACAAATATATTTTAAAAGGCTTTTCATTTTATTTGAAAATAAAAAAAACTCCTGCTCTATGCTTCACTCGAAAACAACAATTATCTAAATTGCTTTTTATTTCATGTTGCCGCAGTGAAATTTTACGCTTTTTAATTCCATGCTTAAATATCTGTGTTTTCCGTAAAAAGCTTTTTTTATAGCTTAACCTTTTGTCCGTAATTATTTCGTTTTGTGTAGTTGCGATTCAGAATTAGTGGTAATGTGGTCTAGTTACCCTATCTCTAAATTTTCAATCAAATATGCAGAAGTAGTAATTCGCATATTAGGTTAAATTTAATTACTTTTATTAAAATTTTTATTTTAGATTTACACACAAACACGTGCGCGTAGACATGGACACACACATGCGCACACACATACAACCCCATATATATATATATATATATATAATTTGTCAGAAACATAATTCTGGATGGAATGCTGGAATGTAAATGATAGAATAATGGAAATAAAACGTTGCATATCGCACAAGAGGACATAAAATCCCCTCTCATGAGGATTGATAAATGGAGAGTGAAAGATAGTATTAAGATTACCAAAAGTGAGATGCACATATAACATGGTTAGATGAAACTAAACTATCTGTGTATGTACACGTGAGACAAGGATCACAAAGTTATAAAAAAGTTTACATCGACCACAGCGTCATTTAATGTAATAGAAAAATCTTTGATAGAATAAATAAAATTCTGAGAAAGCTTAATCAGGACAGATAGACCATTTAGTTACCAACATTGTTCAGCAGCTTCATAAGTGACCTACGTCACTATTTAATATGGCATTTTTGCATTATTTAATAAGATAATTCGTTATTAATAAATGGCGTAATTATTTTTAATCCTAACAGTGGCATTCCGTAAACGACTGACCATTGGTGAAGTCATTTAAATTAGTGTAAAAAGATCAAATGCTGAAGTTATCATTAATACTGTTATATCCTTTATACGGACAGAGTCCCCTTTAGCTTAATGAACAATTTTGGTTGCCAGATAACACGGAGAGAGGATTACACAGGCTTTCATCCGGGTAATCAGGGTGAAAGCCAGTTAGTTTGGTCCGGGGGAGGTCATTTGGCGAAGCATCAAGTACTGAGCTTTACATTTTCAGCCAGTATACCATTAACGGACGCTGTTACCACAAACTTCTCAAGTACATCTTTTTCATAGACGGTAACGCCAAACTACATTAGTCTGGTATTATGGAGTAATTGGTAGAAAGTTAACATATCTTTGAAATGAACTGACCAGCACTCGCTTCTGGCTTTAATTGCTTTCAATATGTACTTAATGCTATCGCGAAACATGTAACAAATTGAACTGACGTTCATAGACGAATAAGCGAATAACCGACGTTCATAGACGAATAATATTATTTAGAAAATCCTTTCACCATTTGGGGTTAAGAAGAGTTGGCGATATTATAGATTAAAAATGTCACATCCTTATTACAGAGCACTTGTCTAATGCCATTTTACCCGGATAGACAATGTTTTGCATCAATCAGCTGTCATTAAATGTAGTCAATTTGCGATTTATTACTTACTATATGATTATTATTTAGTTTTGCAATAGTGTGTTTTTCTTCATCTAAATGCAAAATGCCATCTCTATAAAATGTTTCTCATGTTCATTTATGTAATTTCGTTCCTAGTTGAGTTAAAAAACCAACCTGCTAAGTTTTACGCAATAGTATAAAATTTAAAGCCTAAATAGATAGTCTGAAATTTTAAACAGTTTTTTTTCAATAACCCAATTTATTCCTTATTATATGATTACTATTCAGTTTTGCAATAGTGTGTTTTTCTTCATCCTCTAGATGCAAAATGCCATCTCTATAATGCGTTTCCCGTGTTTTTTTATATAAGTTCTTGCGTAGTTAAAGTGAAACGTTTGTGACAGTTTACAGTGACAGTTTAAAGTGAAATGTTTCACACAATAGTATAAAATAAGAAACATAATTAGATAGTCTCAAATTTTACCCTGTTTTTATTATTTTTTATATTTTTTAAACCAGATAAAATTAGTCATACTGAATTTAGCTTTCACTTTTATGATGTTTTTAATTATTCAAATAAAGAGAAGTAAAAAATAATTAGTATCTAATGCAAATATACTAAAAAGTTGTACTGTTCTGCATTGATTTATGATCCTAATTTATAATTTATGCATTTTTAATTAACATATTAGCACACTTTTCATAGAAGAAAGATATATTTTTTTGAAATTTTGTTACGTTTCTTAATTATCAGTTATACACTTTGGAAAAAATGGTTCTTCACCAAAGAGTTAATTGATAATTTATTGAATAACGTAGCTTTTCGCTCTTAGTTAAAATATTCTAACTTTATACAGAAGAAAAAAAGACATTCGCAGCGTTGAATAATGCAGAATTTTTATATCTGCGTGCATAGATGGAAAAGATTTTCAATTTCTCTCATGCTTCATTCATTATCGTAGAAGTATTTAAAAAGTAATAAATGATGCCCGCTTGGTATTCCTCAAATTCTTCAAATCAACATTTTCTCATTTGGTTTACATATCATTTATGAAGAAAAATCATTATAAAGATGTCTTCTTCATGAAGAATATTGAAAATACAATTAGAGGAAAGTTAAGGTAAATAGAAAATGCGATAGGTTTCGAATCCGGGGATGTTTACTTAGGCATGTTGTTTTAAATGAAATGAGTTTTTGAAATGTGAAGCTGTATATATTTCTAAAACAAGCTCGCCTTAAGAAATCTTGAAATGCGTCTTTCGAATTTGGAATTGGATTATATTCAGTATTAATTTAGGTAATTGATGTTTAATGAAGGCGGAAAGAGATTAGTTTTACAGAATTTTGTGATTGGAAAATGACAATGATTAGTTCACAGTTAAAGAACGAAATATTTAATAATTTTGGTTTTGAACTTTTCTTCCAAAACGTTTCGTGTATTAAGATATCTTATTTTGCTAAGACAGAATTGTATTATGCTATTATTTAATGTTAGTTTTTATACAAATGATTAATATTAAATCTTTTTTATGCTTTTATTTCAGATTAAATTTTATACAAATGATTAATATTAAATCATTTTTATGCTTTTATTTCAGATTAATTTTTATACAAATGATTAATATTAAATCATTTTTATGCTTTTATTTTTTTATTTCATGTTGGTTTTTATACAAATGATAGATATTAAATAATTATTGTCATGCTTTTATTTCATTTTTTTTTTTTTAACAAATGACTGATATTAGATAACTTTTCCCTACTAGAAATTAATTCCATATCTATGTTACCCTTTTTTACACATAAAATGCAAACAATAATTGTAATGTCTTTCAATATGTCTCTCTACATCACATGTTAACCATAGTTTATTTTACTTCATTCTCTAAATACAAAATACTATCTCTTTAATATGTTATGCTTTATATGTGATTTCTTTCCGAGTTAATATAAAAAACCAACCTGCTAGGTTTTACATAAAACTATAAAATGTAAAACATAAATAGATAGTCTGAAATTTTACATTGTTTTTTTATTAAAAAACAAGATAAAAATAGTCATAATGAATTCACTTTTCACATTTGTTATGTTTTAATTATTTAAATTAAAAGCAACAAACAAAAATTAATATTTAATATAAAGATACTTAAAATCTTGTACTATTATGCATTGATTTATGATCCTAATTTATATTTTATGCATTTTTAATTAACATATTAGCACACTTTTTCACACATGAAAGATATAATTTTTTAAAATTCATCTGTTTCTTAATTAACAGTTACACACTTTCTGCAATAAGCATATTCTTACCATCACCCAATACTCTTCAAAAGATTTAATCTTTTCAAAAGAATTATCGAAAATCTTACGTAAATAATTAAAAAGAATGGAGATGAATGCCACTAAAATGAAAACATTATTATGAATTGGACATCCATTCTTAAAAGGAAAAGCAGCGCTATCTCATTAGAAAAAATGGTTCTTCACCAAAGAGTTAATTGATAATTTATTGAATAACGTAGCTTTCCGCTCTTAGTTAAAATATTCTTACTTTATACAGAAGAAGAAAAAAAGGCATTCAGTTGAATAATGCAGAATTTTTATATCTGCGTGCATAGATAGAAAAAGCTTTCAATTTCTCTCATGTTTCATTCATTATCGTAGAAGTATTTAAAATTAATAAATGATGCCCGCTTGGAATTCATCAAATTCTTCAATTCGTCGTCTTCCCATTTGGTTTACATATCATTTATGGAGAAAAATCATTATAAAGATGTCTTCTTCATGAAGAATATTGAAAATACAATTAGAGGAAAGTTAAGGTAAATAGAAAATGCGAGAACGTTTTGAATCCGAGGATGTTTACTTAGCCGTGTTATTTTAAATGAAATGAGTTTTTGAAATGTGCAGCTGTATTTATTTATAAAACAAGCCTGCCTTAAGAAACCTTAAAATGCGTCTTTTAAATTTAGAATTGGATCCATTCAATATTAATTTAGGTAATTGATGTTTGAAGACAGAAAGAGATTAGTTTTACAGAATTTTGTAATTTTGTGAAATAAGAATGCTTAGTTTATAGTTAATGAATAAAATATTAAATAAATTTATTTTGAACTTTTCTTCCAAAACGTTTCGTGTATTCAGATATCTTATTTTGCTAAGACAAGATTTTTTATGCTTTTATTTCATGTTTGTTTTTATACAAATGATTGATAATAAATATATTTCACTAATAGAAATTAATTCCAAATCTATATTGCTTTTTTTTACACATAAAATGCAAACAATAATTATAATGTCTTTCAATATGTCTCTCTACATCACATGTGAACCATAGTTTGTTTTTCTTCATTCTCTAAATTAAAAATACTATCTATTTAATATGTTCTGTTTTTTATGTAATTTCTTTCCTAGTAAATGTGAAAAACCAACCTGGTTAGTTTTACACAATAGTATAAAATGTAAAACATAAATTGACTGAAATTTTTTTTTTTTATTTTTTTTTAAATAAGATAAAATTAGTCATAATGAATTTAAGTTTCATTTTTATAATGTTTTTAATTATTTAAATAAAAAAAAAACACAAATTAATATCTAATACAAAGATACAATACAAAGTACAATACAATACAAAACTTGTAAACTGCATTGATTTATGAACCTAATTTATATTTTATGCATTTTTAATTAACATATTAGCACATTTTTTCATACAAGAAAGATAATTTTTTTTTAATTTACGTTTCTTAATTAACGGTTACATTCTTTCCTGCAATAAGCATATTCTTACCATCACCCAATACTATTCAAAAGATTTAATCTTTTCAAAAGAATTATCAAAAATCTTGCGTAAATTATTAAAAAGAATGGAGATGAATGCCACTAAAATGAAAACATTATTATGAATTGGACATCCATTCTTCAAAGGAAAAGCAGCGCTATCTCATTAGAAAATGGTTCTTTAGCATAGAGTTAATTGATAATTTATTGAATAACGTAGCTTTCCGCTCTTAGTTAAAATATTCTTACTTTATACAGAAGAAAAAAAAAGACATTTGCAACATTGAATAATGCAGAATTTTTATATCTGAGTGCATAGATGGTAAAGGTTTTCAATTTCTCTCATGTTTCAATCATTATCGTAGAATTATTTAAAAGTTAATAAATGATGCCCGCTTGGAATTCTTCAATTCGTCTTCTTCTCATTTGGTTTACATATCATTTTTGAAGAAAAATCATTACAAAGATGTCTTCTTCATGAGGAATATTGAAAATACAATTAGAGGAAAGTTAAGGTAAATAGAAAATGCTAGAACGTTTTGAGTTCGAGGATGTTTACTTAACCAGGTTATTTTAAATGAAATGAGTTTTTTAAATGTGCAGCTGTATGTATTTATAAGACAAGCTTGTCTTAAGAAATTTTGAAATGCGTCTTTTAAATTTGAGATTGGATTACATTTAGTATTAATTTAGGTAATTGATGTTTAATGAAGGGAGAAAGAGATTAGTTTTACAGAATTTTGTGATTTGGAAATGAGAATGTTTAGTTCACAGTTAAAGAATAAAAGATTTTGTTTTGAACTTTTCGTTCAAAAAGTTTCGTGTACTCAGATATCTTATTTTGCTAAGACAGGATTTTTTTTCTGGTTTTATTTCATGTTGGATTTTATACAAATGATTTACCGTAAATAATTTTTCTTTAATTACAAATTAATTCCAAATCTATGTTTTTTACATATAATACACACAAATAATACCTTTTAATATGTCGGTATAAATCATATCTTTAGAATTTTATAATATCGTATGCAAAAAACAAAAGGTAATTTTTGTTTAATGAAGGTAGAAAGAGATTAGTTTTACTGTATTTTGTGATTTTGTGAAAAGAGAATGTATATTTCACAGGTAAAGAATGAAATATTTAATAATTTTTGTTCTTAACGTTTCTTCCAAAACGTTTTGTGTACGGAGAAATCTTATTTTGCTAAGACTGGATTTTTGTACTTTTATTTCATGCTGATGTTTATACAAATGATTGATATTAAATAATTATTTTTATGCTTTTATTTTATGTTGTTTTTTTATGCAAATGATAGATATTAATTAATTATTTTTATGCTTTTATTTCATGTTGTGTTTTATGCAAATGATTGATATTAAATAATTTTTAATGTTTTTATTTCATGTTGGTTTTTATAAAAATGATTGAAATAAAATAATTTTATACATGCTTTTATTTCATGTTGGTTTTTATACAAATGATTGATATTTAATAATTTTTCAGTAATAGAAATTAATTCCAAACCAATGTTGTCTTTTTTTTTTACACATAAAATGCAAACAAAAATTATAATGTTTTTCAATAAGTCTCTCTACATCACATGTTAACCCTAATATGTTTTACTTCGTTCTCTAAATACAAAATACTATCCCTTTATTATGTTATGTTTTTTTTTGTAATTTCTTTAATAGTTAATGTGAAAAACCAACCAGCTAAGTTTTAGACAATAGCATAAAATGTAAAACATAAATAGTCTGAAATTTTACCCTGTTTTTTTTTAAATAAGATAAACTTAGTTATAATGAATTTATTTTTCATTTGTATGGTGTTTTTAATTATTAAATAAAATGAAAGAAACAATAGTTAATATCTAATACAAAGGTGCAATGCTAAAATCTTCTACCATACTGCATTGATTTATGATCCTAATTTATACTTTCTGCATTTTTAATTAACATATTCGCACATTTTTTTATACAGGAAAGATATCATTTTTTTTTTAATTCATTTACGTTTCTTAATTAACAACTACACACTTTCCTGCAATAAGCATATTCTTACCATCACACGCAATACTCTTTAAAAGACTTAATCTTATCAAAAGAAATATCGAAAATCTTAACGTAAATAATTAAAAAGAATGAAGATGAATGCCACTAAAATGAAAACATTATTATGAATTGGACATCCATTCTTAAAAGGAAAAGCAGCGCTATCTCATTAAAAAGAAATGGTTCTTCACCAAAGAGTTAATTGATAATTTATTGAATAACGTAGCTTTTCGCTCTTAGTTAAAATATTCTAACTTTATACAGAAGAAAAAAAGGACATTCGTAACGTTGAATAATGCAGAATTTTTATATCTGCGTGCATAGATGGAAAAGATTTTCAATTGCTCTCATGCTTCATTCATTATCGTAGAAGTATTTAAAAAGTAATAAATGATGCCCGCTTGGTATTCCTCAAATTCTTCAAATCCTCATTTTCTCATTTGGTTTATATATCATTTATGAAGAAAAATCATTATAAAGATGTCTTCTTCATGAAGAATATTGAAAATACAAATAGAGGAAAGTTAAGGTAAATAGAAAATGCGATAGGTTTTGAATCCGAGGATGTTTACTTAGCCGTGTTATTTTAAATGAAATGAATTTTTGAAATGTTCAACTGTATATATTTCTAAAACAAGCTCGCCTTAAGAAATCTTAAAATGCGTCTTTCGAATTCGGTATTGGATTACATTCAGTATTAATTTAGGTAATTGATGTTTAATGAAGGTGGAAAGAGATAAGTTTTACAGAATTTTGTGATTGGAAAATGACAATGTTTAATTGACAGTTAAAGAATAAAATATTAAATATTTTTTGGGTTGAACTTTTCTTCCAAAACGTTTCGTGTACTAAGATATCTTATTTTTCTAAGACAGGATTGTATTATGCTATTATTTCATGTTGGTTTTTATACAAATGATTGATAATAAATATTTTTCTATGCTTTTATTTCAGATTAATTTTTATACAAATGATTAATATTAAATCATTTTTATGCTTTTATTTTTTTATTTCATGTTGGTTTTTATACAAATGACTGATATTAGATAACTTCTCCCTACTAGAAATTAATTACAATTAAATTAATTACCTTTTTTACACATAAAATGCAAACAATAATTGTAATGTCTTTCAATATGTCTCTCTACATAACATGCTAACCATTGTATTTTACCATTGTATAATTGTATTGTATTGTATTGTACATTGTATTGTATTTTAACCATTGTATTAACCTAGTGTATTTTACTTCATTCTCTAAATAGATGGAATAATATTCATTCATGGAATAATATAATTCATTCTCTTTAATATGTTATGCTTTATATGTGGTTTCTTTCCTAGTTAATATGAAAAACCAAGCTGCTACGTTTTACATAATACTATAAAATGTAAAACATAAATAGATAGTCTGAAATTTTACACTGTTTTTTTTTTTTTAAAAACAAGATAAAAATACTCATAATGAATTCACTTTTCACATTATTAGCACACTTTTTCATACATGAAAGATATAATTTTTTTAAAATTCATCTGTTTCTTAATTAAAAGTTACATACTTTCCTGCAATAAGCATATTCTTACCATCCCCCAATACTCTTCAAAAGATTTAATCTTTTCAAAAGAATTATCGAAAACCTTACGTAAATAATTAAAATGAATGGAGATGAATGCCACTAAAATGAAAACATTATTATGAATTGGACATCCATTCTTAAAAGGAAAAGCAGCGCTATCTCATTAGAAAAATGGTTCTTCCCCAAAGAGTTAATTGATAATTTATTGAGTAACGTAGCTTTCCTCTGTTAATTAAAATATTCTAACTTTATGCAGAAGATAAAAAGACATTCACAACGTTGAATAGTGCAGAATTTTTATATCTGCGTGCATAGATGGTAAAGGTTTTCAATTTCTCTCATGTTTCATTCATTATCGTAGAAGTATTTAAAAGTTAATAAATGATGTCCGCTTGGAATTCATCAAATTCTTCAACTCGTCTTCTTTCCATTTGGTTTACATATCATTTATGGAGAAAAATCATTATAAAGATGTCTTCTTCATGAAGAATATTGAAAATACAATTAGAGGAAAGTTAAGGTAAATAGAAAATGCGAGAACGTTTTGAATCCGAGGATGTTTACTTAGCCGTGTTATTTTAAATGAAATGAGTTTTGAAATGTGCAGCTGTATGTATTTATAAAACGAGCCTGCCTTAAGAAATCTTGATATGCGTCTTTTAAATTTGGGATTGAATTACATTCAGTATTAATTTAGGTAATTGATGTTTACTGAAGATGGAAAGAGATTAGTTTTACAGAATTTTGTGATTTTGTGAAATGAGAATGTTTAGTTCACAGTTAAAGAATAAAATATTAAATAATTTTTGTTTTTAACTTTTCGTTCAAAGGCTTTCGTGTTCTAAGATACCTTATTTTGCTAAGAGAGGATTATTTTATGCTTTTATTTCATGTTGGTTTATATACAAATGATTGATATGAAATAATTTTTCCTTAATAGAAATTAATTCTAAACTTATGTTACCTTTTTTTTACACACAAAATGCAAATAATAATTGTAATGTCTTTCAATATGTCTCTCTACATCGCATGTTAACCATAGTAGGTTTTTCTTCATTCACTAAATACAAAATGCTATCTCTTTAAATTGTTATGCGTTTTATGTAATTTTTTTCTTAGTTAATGTGAAAAACCAACCAGCAAAGTTTTACACAATAGTATAATATGCAAATCATAAATAGATAGTCTGAAATTTTACCCTGACTTTTTAAAGAAAACAAGATAAAATTAGTCATAATGAATTTAGATTTCATTTTTATGATATATTTAATTATTTAAATAAAAAGCAACAAACAAAAATTAATATCCAATACAAACTAAACACTTGTACTCTTCTGCATCGATTTATGCTCCTAATTTATATTTTATGCATTTTTAATTAACATATTAGCACATTTTTTCATACATGAAAGCTATGATTTTTAAAAAATTTATTTACGTTTCTTAATTAACAGTTACACACTTTCTTGCAATAAGCATATTCTTACCATCACACATACTCTTCAAAAGATTTAATCTTTTCAAAAGAAATATCGAAAATCTTAACGTAAATGATTAAAAAGAATGGAGATGAAAGCCACTAAAATTAAAACATTCTTATGAATTGGACATCCATTCTTAAAAGGAAAAGCAGCGCTATCTCATTAAAAAAAATGGTTCTTCACCAAAGAGTTAATTGATAATTTATTGAATAACGTAGCTTTCCGCTCTTAGTTAAAATATTCTTACTTTATACAGAAGAAGAAAAAAAGACATTCGCAACGTTAAATAATGCAGAATTTTTATATCTGCGTGCATACATGGAAAAGGTTTTCAATTTCTCTCGTGTTTCATTTATTATCGTAGAATTATTTAAAAGTTAATAAATGATGCCCGCTTGGAATTCTTCAATTCGTCTTCTTCTCATTTGGTTTACATATCATTTTTGAAGAAAAATCATTATAAAGATGTCTTCTTCAGGAGGAATATTGAAAATACAATTAGAGGAAAGTTACGGTAAATAGAAAATGCGAGAACGTTTTGAAACCGAGGATGTTTACTTAACCAGGTTATTTTAAATGAAATGAGTTTTTGAAATGTGAAGCTTTATATATTTATAAAACAAGCCTGCCTTAAGAAATCTTAAAATGCGTCTTTTAAATTTGGGATTGGATAACATTCAGTATTAATTTAGGTAATTGATGTTTAATGAAGATAGAAAGAGTTTAGTTTTACAGAATTTTGTGATTTGAAAATGAGAATGTTTAGTTCACAGTTGAAGAATATAATATTTAATAATTTTTGTTTTGAATTTTTTTCCAAAACATTACGTGTACTAAGATATCGTATTTTGCTAAGACAGGATTATGTTATGATTTTATTTCATGTTGGGTTTTATACAAATGACAGGTATTAAATAATTTTTCCTAATAGAAATTTATTTCAATTTTCTTTTTTTAAGGGGGGGGGATGATATATATGGAGACTGATGGGCGAGTGTCTCTGTATATCGGTATCGCAGGTTTGGGATTACTACTACCACTACACCACACCACATCACTGTGCCTAGAGCTGAGTTGCTCCTATACAGTTTGGGAATGATGTGGGTGAAAGAAAGGACGCACGATGGAGGCGAAAAAGTTTTGCATAATTCACTTTTGGAGATACAGAAGCTGAACAATGGGGAAAATTCATACAAGAACAGAACTAATTGTCAAAAATTGAAAAAGGAGGAATATGAAATGCGAAAAATATAAAAACGTTAGGTAAGAGATTTTAGAGAAAAAAAATTAAAAGCAATATGATACAATAAACACTACATAGGAGATTATACAAATCAGAGAGCTGAAGGAATATTCATCAAATCAATTATTATAGAATTTAAAAAATCTTAATAGCTAATAAATAAATCGACGGTAGAAGCAGTTGCTGCAAAATTATGGACAAAGGTAATAAGAGAGAGAGAGAAAAAAAAAGGCAGGAGATATTACGAAAGAGATAAATATGCTAGGCATATAACTAGAAAAATGTTATTCACATAAAAAAATTTGATTTTGCAATTTGGAGTCTAATAATGAAAAAGAAAACGAATTGTTTCAAATTTAGTGTGCCCTAAAAATATGCTGATGGACCCACTTAAATTATATACATTACATAATACAAAATTTCCTGTGATACATACACAAGCATAAATTTTTTAAATTAACTGTAAACCGTAGGCCTCTGTCTAATATGGCTGTAAAGTTTTTGGCTAAAGTTGACAACCCGAACCTGCAAAAAGAAGGCATTTCTTGTCTCGAAATCTGCAGGAGGCTGATGCCATTGGCCCACATTGGGGTTGTTGCGCCAATGAAGAAGAAGAATGGTGTATATATTTATGTCTTTTAAAATGCCTTCTGCCATCAAAAACATACTAATCATTTGTTTATTTTTTCACGAAATATATTTCTATTTTCAATAACGTTATATGTTGGAAATAAACTAAAAAGTGAATACGGAATACAGCTGGCTTTTATACAATAGCTTAAATTTTCAATATTTATTTTTAAATATTCAAAAATTAAATTCAGTGAACTTGCTCTTCATCGTATAATCAGTATACTATTTTTAGAGAGTAGCGTACATTGAATAAGGTAATAAAATATAACCTGACAAACTTTAATCTTGATAAAACTTTAACATCGATAAAAATTCAGTTAAAAGCATATTTTCCCTCTTTTATTTATTTCTTTTTTTCTGTCCTTTAATTTTAAAGAACTATTTTAAAATTCGAAATATTTATTAAAAATAAAACTTCCTTTTTCCTGTCTGCGGAAATTAGAAACTGTCAATTAAGTAAGACATATTTTTTTTTTTTTTTTTCTTTAGATAGTTTCAGGGACAGTTAATTTGAATTCGTTGTACAGACGACTAAGAGGAGCAACTTCTTTTTTCTCTTTCTTTTCTTTTTTCTTTCTACTATGATTGACGGGAAACTTCTATCGCATTTTGTTAACGATCCGTAAAATTAGCTCGGTAGTTTTACGGTTACTTTGATTTGATTCAAAGTGAATGAGGCAAGCACATCCAATTACACTTCCTCACACTGAAACTATCATTAAGATTTTTACGAAAAGACTCATAACAACAAAAAAATGTATTACGATGGCTTAATTCTGTAAATGTATCTTGTAATTTAGTTTTATACAAAACACATTCTTTTAACGTTCCATTTTGTTATAAAAATACACAAAAGGATAGGAACAAAAATGTTCTGTTCATTTTAAATGTGCGCATCTAAGTAAAATTTTTCATTGGAAAAGGATTCATCTTCATTGAATCGAAACTCAACATTCATTTCTTCATTCAACTGAATTAATCATTCAATTGAAAGTATTATGGATTGTTTTCAAGACCTTTTGGACAAGCTTTCTGAGACAATCCAACTGAGACCAATCCAACAATGATGGTTCTAAGGTGTACCGATGGACAAAACTCTGATTAACAAGCCCTGTTATTAGATGAAGAAAAACTTGGAAGTCACTGTGGTGCACGGTGGAGGTTTTTAAGGCCGCGATCGATGAGTTTCCACTGAACATTTTTAATTATCTCGGCAATACCGGATTCGTGGCTCAGTGGCAACATGTGCCGCTGATGAGCATTAGGGCTGAGTTTTAATCCTCTGACGGCTTGTTGTAGACACTTTTTAAAAAACGAGTAGACTCAATGATGCTTGTGATGTTCAGTTTCTCTTTCGTCGGACTACTTGGTGGGACGCAATTGCGAGATAATTCGACCTAAAACAGCCCCACTGCTCTTCTTCTGCGACACGATGCCAAGTTAGAGTGGTCAGAGTTCTATCTTCAATGATTCAACTTCAGTGAATCGAAATTCAACATTCAATTTTTCATTCAACTGAATTGATCATCAATATAAAGTATCATGGATTGCTAAGGGCCTGAATGGTAGACCGGCTAGATCTCTGTCGCTCGGTACCACAGGTTTCGGGTTCGAGTCCCGGCGGTGCCATGGATGTTTGTAGTGGTTCGGAATCCACTTTAAGCCGTAGGTCCCGGTCTCATACGACTGTAAGAGCTTCATGGAGCAAAAGTCAGACTTCTACCTACGGGTGCTCCGTCACGACAGAAGCTGCCCCCTTTCACTCAATCCATGAGTAGGTCACTCATGGGATGTCCGTCCTGCATTGCAGGACATTGAGGATTAGTCAACAACAACAACAATGGATTGCTAAGGGCAAGCTTTCTGAGAACCAATACTAATCCAACAATGATGGTTTTAAGGTATACCGATGGGTAAAAATCTTATGGACAAGACATATCCTTAGGTGAAGAAAAATGGGGATGTCATTGTGGTGCAAGGTCGGGATTATTAAGGGATTGATCTATCAGTTTCCACTGAAAATTTTGAATAACCTCGGTAATACCGAATCTAGCCAGACTCGTGGCTCACTGGCAACGTGTATCGCTGGTGAACATTAGTTTCAAACAGCTGGCAACTTTGTTGTAGACACTGCTTTTTAAAACGAGAAGACTCGATGGCGTTTGTGATGTTCACATGCTCAGTTCCTCGTAATTCGGACTACGATGATCGATGGATGAATCCATCTACACGTTTTCAACAGCGGATCTGTGACAGCCCAAAGATATCGAAATGAGGTCTTAGAGCCTTATGTACAGGTGAATATGAATCTATTTATGGATGATAATGTTCGCCCACATCGATCAAACCTCGTTGACGAAAGTGAAGATATTCAGCAAATAACATGGCTAGCAAAGTCTCCGGATCTCAACCAGATAGCGAACTTATGGTACTACCTTGAAAGAGCAATTGCACGTAGACATCCTCCTCTTAGAGATGTAAATTGTCTGAAGAGAATAGTATTGGAATAGTGGAGTTTAATTCCCCAAACTGTAGTTAACAGCTTTATTGCTAGAATGAAAAAAAAATCGAGTTATGTGTGTACAAGTCAGGAAAAATCGAAGCATTCCATAATAAATTTATGGAATGCTTCAATTTTTTCCTTTTGTTCTGAATTCTCTTTATCACATTTTATTACCATTTTTATTGTTTCATGCTACAATTATATAGCATATGCAGTGCCCTTAAAATTTTTCATTTGAATTTATGCGTCATAATGTTCTGTATCATTCCAGACAAATTCTTAAAATTATAGTTCACATTTTCTGAGAAATCCTTGAATTTATTCATGTAAAGATAATTTTAGACATGAGTATATTATAGATATTGGAATTTTGAATTATTGATTCATTTCCTTTGCATTGTTTAAAATATCAAATGTATCATGCATTTCTCATCATTTAATAGAATTTCATGCAGTTATATGCAAGAACATTATTTGCTTTTATTACCTAGAGTCTGCAATATAGAAAAAAGAAGGAATTTATTGTTATTTATATTTTAAGTTTTTGAAAATTGTAGGAATAAATTCAAGACCGTTTGCGAATAGAAATAGTTAATATTATCTGCTAATATATGCAGGAGTAAGTAAGTTTAAGAAGTAAGCAGGAATATTGGTGGAGTAAGTTTAAAAATCCTTTTACTGAATCTTTTAAGAAAACTTATTTCACCAAAATTCTAGGACATATTAGATTTGAATACTAAAGAGGATATTCAGTTATATGATAATACAACCAATATTAAGGGGTAGTATTACTCCGCGTCCGTAGTTCACCTTCAAGCTACACGTGCCTCCTGCGTAGTGCTAAATGAGTAACAGCGATACAGTCCTTTCTTAAGGCTCTTTTCCACCGAGGCATGAGGCGTTTAAGCGTGAAGCGCTGACCAATCATTAGCCTCACCACATTCGCCTGAAACTGGTTTGAAATCACCGCTTAGAGTTGACCAACTTTCAATTCGAAGAGGAACTTCACTAGGCGTAATGCTATTTCTGACGTTTCGCTGTGGAGGGGTCGAAAAAATTTTCTTGCCTGCCGCGTGAACCTTCAACGCTTCACGCCTCGGTGGGAGCGAGCCTTTATGGCATAAAGCTTAACTGTCTCTGTATTGTCAGCTGCATTAGAACAACAACAACCAGGATTAAATACAGTTAATGCTTTAGCAGCAACATAAGTAATTATTGAGGGACTTTTCTCAGCTTTGGAGATTATAAAGAACTATTTTGGATCAACAATAAATGAAAATCTTACAGAAGCTATTTTATTTTTATGAACAAATAAAATTTAATTTATTGTACAATAGCATTTATGTGATTAAAACGAACATTTTTTTGTTTGCTTGCTATCTAGAATAATTTGGCTCCTGTTAATTGAATAATTATATTTTTATTGGATATGGTGTAGTATATTTTGTAAGCAAATTTAGAGTACAAAGAGGATTTTTAAATGAGGGCAAATACTACATCTTTAAATTTGTAAAAAATACTTCGTTATGAAAATGCTGCTTTTATTGATGCATGAGCTCAATAACAGTGGTTGAATTTATTGTACAAATATTCTAAATTCATACGTAAACATCATATTAAATAACTGTGATAAGAAATAAACTGTTCAGTTGATTATATTATCTTGTAAAAAGGATTTCTCTTTTTGAAATTTGATTTTTTTTCACATTAATTTTTTTATAAATAAACTATTTTCAGAGTTAAAATGAAAAATATTTATAATCATTTTATAAGGTATACTGGCATTCAAATTTTATTTGTTTTGATTTAATTTTATTTTATTTGAAATGCTTTTATCTCATTATTTCCTTTTTAAAATCTAATTACTGAATTAAGATATATATTTTTATTTCAGTTAACGATGTACATTTCAAAAATAATTTTATTGCATAAATACAGTTAATATAGTTGCATAAATATAGTTAAAATATTTTTATTTGAATTAATATTGTATTATAATTTAAAACAGATTTTCTTACAGGTCTTACTTGCTCAAAAAAATATTCGAACAATGCATTATTTGAGTCCACATTAAAAACATAATGAACTAATTAACAATTATTTATAAATATAAAATACTAATTACTGAAATTTATTTGTATTATTTACTTTTGAGTTTTATTATTTTAAAGACAAAAAGTTATTTTATATTACTTTAAAGAAAGTGTTTTTCCTTTTTATATTAGGAATTAAAATTAAATCAACCAATAACAACCAATCACATAGATTGTTTTAATTCACATTTTTGATTACAATTAGTTCATATAGAAACCTCTATGTAATATTTTTCATCAGCAAGGAGTAATCATTCTCGTATTATTAACATGGTGTCATTTAATAAATTTTCTGCATACAATCAACAACAGAATATATAATTGTCAATATTTGACACTAGAAAATTCAATATGATGTATGCAATTTAGCAGCAGTAGAATTATCGAAAATTTTGAAATAATATCTAGTCACCCAAAATTATACATTGAAAATAATTAAAGTAGAAAATTCCAAAAAGCTATCAAAAAAACGTATCAACTCAGTTAATGTATCAATTATTTACGATGATATTGGACAGTTCAGTTTCATTAGTGTTATGATTTTTATTCAGCTATGATTAATTAAGAAAATTTTATTTTAAGAAGAATTGGTTTCGAAACATGTCAGTTATAATAGCATGTCTACTTTATTAATTGAACAATAAGTAGAAAATCATGAATAAAAGAACTAGGTTTGAACAAGGCTTTAAAAGAAGGCCGAATTTTTCTTTTTTGAAAACATTTCACAGTATGAGATATGTCAAATATAATAACAATTAATTTATTTAGAATTTTAAAACTTGAGTTGTTGTTTATAACAACTTTACTATACCATTTCTGAAATATTTTATTTTGTTTTTTCAGAATTAAGGACATCATAATTTTTCCATTGCAGCAATAAAATTTTTTAAAAATAATCATTTTCCGATGCAACATTCCATTTTTCATACAAAATACTGAGTGATTCTCATGAAACTTTACTTATTTATAGCCATGTAATCTGAGTTTTTTCTTTTAAGGCTTATTTATTTATTTATTATTCTTTTTTAACCAGTCATACATTTTTTCCTGTAAATCTAAAATGCAATTATTTTTCTTAATTAAACTATTATTTTTAAATATTTTTTAGAATTTTTTCAGACAGTTTTATCATTGAATCTAAATTTTTTCAAATCTAATAGTTAATGATAAATATAAGGAATTCTGAAAAATTACGATACCAGCAATTATGAAAAATGACAATTTAAAAAAATTATGAATGATTAAATATGATTAATTATTAAAAATTATAATATCTTGATTAATTAAATATTCTGGGAAAAATTATACTACCATATAAATCAATATCTTCTTAAACTTCTTCTTAATTAAATAATTAGTAATAGATAAACAAACAAATTTTCTTTTGAAAAAAAAGTAGATCTTATAATCTCAAACACAGGAAATAATTTTCTCTTTCATAATACAATTAATAATAATGTGTTATTATTATTAATAATATAATAATTAATAATAATAACAGATATTATTAAGTATCTAGGAGATTTTATTTAGCATATCAGTAAAGATATGTTTATTCTTTCTTTGAAAATTGTTCGTTTATTTCATTTAATTTTTATTTAGCACTTCGTTTAAATTTTAGTAAATATTTGCGAAAACTATTCATGAATAAAAAAATGTTATTAACCTAAACAAAATATCAATTTTTAGACTTCCATGTTTGATTAGAAAAACTAAGTAATAAATCAATTTTAAAATAGATCTATGAAGTTAAAAACCGAACTAAATCTTTCAAAAGTTTTTTATCTAATGCAAGAAATACAAAAAAAAAAAAAAAAAAAAAAAAAAAACCCCGGCAAAACGGCAACGTGACTTGATGGCAACAAAATACGTGCAGTTCGACCGTACTCACGATTAACATAAATAATCTAGGCGAACTAATCTTCATCTTTACAAAAGATGGAATAATCGATACATGTCGCTTAACTAGTCTTCCAAATCGCATGTACAGCGGTAAGAAAATTTTGTAGTGGTCGGCCTAGAAAAACAATGCCAATAAATGGCATATATATCAACCTGTAGATGAAAAAAGACCTATAGTCGGTGGGCAATATTGCTCAGCAGTTGTGTAGGTTAATAGGATCACAATTGCCATTCTTTACGGAGGCTACATATCTTCGTAAAATGTGGCTTATTCATTCTATGTCCTTCATCTCATTCACCCGCTGCCCAATACTTTTTAACCGTGGTATAAATAACATATTATATCAATGTGATGGCGTCCTGTTTACAGATGAGAAGGTGTAAATTTTCAGGATCACAAGGGATTCTCAACGCCATCATTGATAGGAAGAAATGTAAGGTACCAGTGTGGTCCCATTAACGCTAAAAGTGACTCATACGATGGTATAGGCGAGTTCACCTGGGAAGGTATTACGATTAACGAATGAAATAAGCTTCAGTTATTCAATATAGATATTATAGTAGGTAAATAACTAATACTAATAAGTGATCCTGTTCACATACATCTGTTTTGAGTTGCAATTGAAGCAAACTTCGTTTTTATGGATGATGATACCTGTTCACATCGGTCGAGTTGTTGATAATGAATTTTTATAAAGGGAAGTTACCACTAGAATTGATTGGAAAGAAGGCTTTCTTGATTTAAATATTATATATCATTTGTGGAATGCTATAAGGATACGTCTTTTAGCATGATTATATCTGTCAGTGAGCACTGAACAACATAAACAGATGCTTATTGAAGAATGGCATTCATACTTCAACAACTTTTGGATAATGTGATGCCAACAACTATTGAAGTATTGAAGGCACGATGCCAAGCAATCATTATAGTTAAAGAATATCATATCCTTCACTAAGACTGTAAGTCCCGGTCTAATTAGCCTAAAGTGTACGCAAAATAACCGTAGAGCGACAAACCAAAATTTAATTCTCCCTCTTGATAGACAATTATTTACACTATAGATAAAGCCTTTATTGTTTGATTCTCCACTTTATGAGATAGATTCGTTTTTGCTTTAATATACTAACTTCCTTTCTTTAGTACAAAATGCGTCTCTGTGTTTTGAATTTCCCTTATCCTAAATGGTTTCTTAGGCAATTCTGGCAAAAAAGAAAAGAAAAAGAAAAAAGAAAAAAACGTTGCAAATTTTCTTATTATCAATTAAAATACAATCGAATATAGTATTATCATATTCTACAAAATAATAATAAGCGCCTATTTTCATCTTAAATGTAGTTATTTTTTTGCTTACATTATTATTATTTTTTAAATGTTATTATTTTTATGCTTACTACAAATGTTGCTCAAGTGCTCATTTGAATAGCATGCAAGGATAAAAAAACTATCTAATATAACCAACATGTGTAAGTTAATTTTGATTAGCAAATTCAATAAATATTCATAAAATGAGCCAGCCAATTTAACTAGAATCTACTAATATTCAAAGAAAATCGAAATGAACTTCTCACCAAAACCAAATCTATTTATGCTATATCCCTTAATACCAATAACAGCTCCGCGCTTATGTATAACAATAGTCAAACAATTGGGGCTTATGAAGTCAAATACGTCGCTTCTGAAAGAAAGTATTGGCAAATATGCTGAGAAAACTGTTCAAAAGAGCTTTGATAGCGAAGCATCAGCATAAGTCAACAAATGGTAGGCGGAAAGCGTTCGGTTGTGGGCGAAAGGAATGCATCGCAAAATCACTGATGAGAGATTCCCTTTTCCTGATCGATAGAAAAGGGGGAGGGTAAACGGCAGTACCTCTTCCTCCCCGCCTTTTATTGAATCGCTTGACTTAAAAGATGATGGAACGTCTCAGCTGAAGACTAGATCTGCAGGTCACGTGGTTAGTGGTGTCATCTGACTTTCAAAGGCCACTCATTTAGTTACCTGGCCAGTTTACTAGGTTTGGCTGGAGTTTGCTTTAAAGAACACTTTTTTTTTTTTTTTTTAAATTGTTGAAATTAATTTAAAGTTGATGATAAAAATTATGTAGGTTATATTTGGGTATGAATCGAAGACAAAATAATACTCTAAATTTTGAATGTGTTTTATTTGCATGTAGTTAAATTCTATTTAAATAAATGTATAAAAAATGTAAATGTAGAATCTCATTTTACGAATCTATCACAGAAATTGTAAAGTTTATTTTGTGTGAAAAACATAGGAAAAAGAAAAATTAAAAAAATGTTTACAGACACACACACATACATGCACTTACTATAGCATGCATAAAAGATGTTTGCCATCAAGTTGAGAAAAACGATAGTTCATACACAGTTAGAGATTGCTTGGTTCTTTTTTATTGGACAAATGGTAAATTTTGATCCGTACTGAATTTTGAATATGTTGAGATTTTTCGCCTTCGAAATCGTGTCATTCTACTGTGAGCAAATACTTACAGCAAATGTGCTAATTACAGTGTGCTAATTAATAATATTATTCGCTGAACACATTCACAACATAACAGCGAATTGAATCATATCTACATGTATAGAATATTTGTACTGATGTAGGAGAATATCTATCGTCTATCTGAAAAACTTATTACCGATTAAAAAAAACGCAAAAAGTGTATATATATCAATAACCATCTTTCATTATTAAAGATAAAATAAAATATTCTGCAATTAAAATTTAGGCAAAACGTAACGTACAAAAATTTGTGTATATACATACAAATTTTTATTAACTTTTCTATAGAGATAACTTTCTCTCTCTCTCTCTCTATATATATATATATATATATATATATATGAGAAACATGGACAAATAATAACATTTTTAGACATTTTCTATTTTATAATTGTTGTGGCAGCATTATCATATTGAATTTTTACAAAAATAAAACTTCATGCAATAACAAATAAATTCACAATGCATAAAAGTAACTTGTAGTCTTTTTGTTTATTGTTAATATATTTTTTTTCTAAAATCTCTCCAGCTATGTCGAAAATCAAATAGAAGAAGTTACAGTTAAAATATTCCTAAAGAAGTTAAAAAATTTCCAAACATACAAGATTAAATTTCGCTTTTTACTATGTTACTGAATCCTTATTCATATTCTACATAGTTCATATTATATATTCTGAATTTTCATTTTTGCATAAAGAGTATCAGCATTTTTCTTTATTTTATTCTGTGCAATAAAAGATAACAATTATTTTTCTTTTTTGTATTTTAGTATAACTTTAATTTTTTTTTTTAAAAATTATTATTATTATATGATTATTTAAGCGAAGAGAATATTGCAACTTATACGGAAAATTTTTAAGCGTGTTTCATGTTATTGCATTTAGTTTTTGATTTTTAATTACTTCGAAAGCTTTACGATGCTAACAAATAAAATAATTATTGCAGACTAAAACAGACTATGCTTTTAAAGAGAAACTTTTTCGAACCGAAAGTTTTTAGACGAATTTTTCAGATTGTAACTGTGCTTCCTCCTATGGATTGCAAGAGTGCCTCTCCCCCTCCGTAGCGTTCAGGAGAAATGGTAGTAGGTCTCGAGACTCTCACCCGAGAAGAAGCCCAGCCTAACGTATCGCTTTTGTTAAGAAACGTTTAGTTTGCAGTCTCTTTCCTAGAGAGAAAATATCTTTCGCGCCCCCTGTGCGTAAATGAGTATCTGGTTTTCGGCTTAAAAGTGGAATCCTTCCACAAATCTATAATTATATGTCTTTAAATGTGTTAAATGTTATATTTTGACGCGTTTGTGCGTGTGTAAATAAAGATGTGAATACTCCAACCTGTGCCTCAAGTATTTCAACCCAACCTCACCCAGTTACAATCAGATTGCCCAACCTGCATATTATTGATTAAAATAATTTAATTCTATTGTTAATAATTTATTGCCTGCATCCCTCTCAATTAATCACAACAATTCAAAAGAGTAAAAATTTAATATTATTCTATGAAATTTCAAACAAAACATTTTATTTTTAAATACTTACTACTACTACTATAGCATATATATATATATATTATTAATTTTTTTTATTACTTAAGAAGTATAAACTTACTAAGACTGTATTATTTAGTCTTAAAGATTTCTTTCATAGGCAGAAAAAAATAATTTAATCTTTACAAAATTTATTGGCAAACTTTTCAGTAAAGAATATTTATTCACGCATTGAATTAAACAAAGCTTGATTTCTAAAATAAACGATATAATTAAATATAATCTCTTGTTTAATAAATCCAACGAAACGTTGATGCTTATAATAGTTAAAATTATTTGCTCTCACTGTTCACAATATATAAATTAATTATCTTTTTGTTTCATCATGCCATTTAATTTAATGAAAAACGACGAATATAACAGTGAGAACAAATTATAAAGGATCATTATAATCTTAATTTATTCCCTTGTTAACTAATATATAATCTTAATATATTAGTTAATAAGGAAAGATCTTTATTATAAAAAATATTGAAAGATAAAATTATTATCATATGATTAATAGTGGGAGAGCAAACAATATAGCACGAAAACAAGATTGGAGTTATTTCAAAATTGCATTTGCAGATTTTAGTTCTATGGAATTTATGTAGATACAGAAAATGTTATGTAATAATCTATTAGCAATGATATCTGGCCAAAATGCCAATTCCTTAGACCTTTAGAATGCGGACTGATGGCTAATTGGTTAGCGCTATGGCCTTTGATACCGCACTTTTGAATCCTGGCGGTGGCATGGATATTTATTAGTGATTCGGAATTCACTTTAAACTGTAGGTACCGGTCTAATTAGTCAAAAGTGTGTACAAGATGACCGTAGAGCGACAATCCCAACCAATCTCTAAAGTTCTAACAGTCGGTTTGTTGCTCTACGGTCATCTTGTTCACACTTTAGGCTAATTAGAACGGAACATAGTAGATAACCCTCTGATGCTCGGTATTACGGGTTTAAATCCCGCCGGTACAATGGAGATTGTAGTGGTTCTGAATCAACTTTAAGCTAAAGGTCCCGATCTCATATGATTGTAACAACGTCACGGAGTCCAGACAGGCTTCTCTCAGCCACATTATTCCCAAACTGTATAGGGTCACCTCAGCTCTAGGCACAGTGATGTGGTATGTGGTGTAGTAGTAGTGGTTCTCAATCCACGTTATACTGTAGGTCCCTGTCTAATTAGCCTAAAAGTGTGCTCAAATGATCGTAGAGTGAAAAGTCATAACCTTTACGTTGTTTTATTTAAGTATTGTTTATTTCTTTTATGGGCTTTTTAATCAAAATCAAAATTACTTTCTACCCACAACTGATTTAAAATTTCCGTTATTCTTAAATAAAATTGCTTCTTCGCTTTAAACAAAAAAAAAAAAAAAAAAAAAAAAAAAAAAACATTAATATACAGATTTAATTATAAAACATCAATTATAATCTCGACAATTTTCTTTCAAAATTGAAAAAAAAAACGATCCTAATTTCCAGAACTGCGGCGTTTCTTTAAACCAAATTCTCTGTATGAACACGTGGCCTTTTTTAAATCCGGGTTGTTAAAACTAACAGTGTCAGAAAAACAAATTATAGGCTACAGAAATGTCACTTTGGATGGCTAATTACACTCACGTTAACATCCAAACAAACAAACATAATAATATGAATATCGCTTTTTAGCGCAGTGAATAAAATATAAGATACAAACTTTATTTTTACTTGCAGACTCGTAAAAAGGAGCTTAGGTACTTATACTGTTTTGCCTTCATCCCTTTATTCAAATGAGGTCTCAGAAAACTAAGAAGAGAATGGCATTTAAGCAAAGAAAAAAAAGACATAAGAAGGGTAAAAAAACTTGTCAAATATTTTACTTTTCTTTTCTTGAAGTGTTAAGAAAAAAAAGTTTTTTTTTTTTTATATATATATAACATGTTTATCAAGGAGAAAGGAAAAAAAAAAATTTTTTCAACGTAAATAGAATCATGTTCTCGTTCCACGCAAAGGATGGTGGGAAAACAAAAGCGAGAAAAAAAAGTCAGTGATATTCGTTTTTCGTCTCAAGTTGAGAAGAATAAATGAAGGTGAATTTAAAAAAAAAAAAAACTGTCTTGAAATTTTTATAAGCTAAAAAGTATATATTTATTTTTTAATTGCAATAGTATTCAGTGCCTAAAGAACTGTATGTGTGTAAATAAGATTTTTTATGGAAAAAAAGATATTTTTGGAATAAAAAAGATGAAAAGATACAAAATGATGAAAGAAAAATGAAAGAATGAGTTCTTTTGTCAATTTATATATACACATTTTTCATTATATGTATACATACGGTTCGATGATTATTGAAAATGATTATTTTAAAATTTCCATCTGTGGAAAATAAATTTATTATGTACAAATATATAAATAAATTGTATAATATATTGTACATGTATAGTACGTAAATAAAATTATTTTGCATTTATATTCTATGTATATATACATATATATAGTACGTACATAAATATATTGTACATTTATTTATACGAGCAATGTATGGTGCCTGAATGGACAAGTGTCTAGCTCTTTGGCACTCAGTGTCACGAATAAGAGTCCCTACGGTGCCATAGATGTCTGTAGTGGTTCGGAATACATATGACTATCCCAGTCTCATATGACTGTAGAGCGTCACAGAGCCAAGTAAGACTTCTCTCCCCCACAACATTAACAAATTGTATCGAGGCAACTCAACTCTACACAGAGTGATGTGGTGTGGTGTAATAGTAGGGGTTCAGAATACACGTTAAACTGTAAGTTTTGGTCTGATTAGCCTGAAGTGTGCTACCGTAGAACGCCAAACGAAGACAGCACACACACAAACCAAATCTTTTCCTTTTTTCCACCAAGCATTTATTATTATTATTATTATTATTATTATTTTTGTATTTCATCACCAAATAAAAATTACTTTTTTACATACAGCGTATTTATAATTTCCGTTATTCTTAAACAAAATTGCTTTCTTGGCTTTAAACAAAACGAAACAAAAAAAAAACTTTAATGCGCAAGTTTAATAACAAAACAGAAATTCTTGATAATTTTCTTTCAAAATTTAAAAAACGACCTTAATTTCCAGAACTGTGGCGTTTCTTTAAACAAAATTCTCTGAATGAACACGTGGTCTTTTTTGTAAATGCGGGTTGTTAAAACAAAATCGAGCATAAATGTAAGCAAAGCAAATTATAGGCTGCAGAAATGTCACTTTGGATAGCTAATTACACTCACTTTAACATCCAAACAAACACAAAAAATAATATGAACATCGCTTTATATCGTAGTGAATAAAATATAAGATACAAACTTTATTTTTGCTTCAAGACTCGTAAAAAGGAGCTTAAGTACTGATCCTCTTTTGCCTTCATCTCTTTATTCAAATGGGGTCTCAGAAAACTAAGAAGAGAATGACATTTAAGCAAAGAAAAAAATATAGAAGAAGGATAAAAAACTTGTCAAATGTTTGCCTTTTCATTTCTTGTGTTTTTCTTAAGTGTTAAGAAAAAAAAAGTTTTTGTATAACGTGTTTATGAAGGAGAGAAGTAATGAAAAAAGAATTCAACATAAATAGAATCCTATTCTCCTTCCCCGCAAAGAATGGTGGGGAAAACGAAAGAGGAAAAAAATGCAAATGATATTCGTTTTTCGTCTCGAGTGGAGTAGAATAAATGAAGGTGAATTTTTAATGCCGGAAAAAAATAACTGTGTTGAAATTTTTATAAGTTAAAAGTATTTGTTTATTTTCTAATTGCATTAGTATTCAGTGTTTAAAGGACTGTATTGGAGTAAATGAGCTTTTCTTATGAAAAAGTTCCTTTTTGAATAAAAAAGATGAATTCGAAAAAGAGGAAAGATAAGAAAAGCTAAAATGAAGAATGAAAAAATGATTTCTTTTGTGAATTTATGTATACATATTTAACATTATATGTATGTATATATACACTGGTGTCCAAAAGTTAAGCATAAATCGTAAAATACCAAAAACATGGAGTAAATATTCGTAAAATTATTCCAAATTTTTTTGCGCATATTAATTGGGTGAAGAAGAAACATTGGGTTTATGCAAAACTTTTCAATCGACTACGTCCTGCGCGAAACACCTGCGCATGTAGGAACGCAGAGAAATCGATTCACACAGCATAGGCTGTTCAGACAAATTTCGTGCAATTGCTGTGCGAAGGAACGTTGTTAACCATCAAACAAGGCGAATGATGTCACAATGACGACATTTGGACATGTTTGCGAAAGGAAGAATCGTTGGAATGCTGGAATCCTGACGATCACAAACCGAAGTGTCTCGAATTTTGAATGTGGACCAGTATGTGATCTCAAGACTGTGGCAGAGGTTTCAAAGAACGGGAGATGTTACCCGACAACCAGTATCAGGTCGACCAAGTGTCACAACCAATAGCCAAGACCGATATCTGGTAATAAGTGCGCGACGTCAGAGGGACAGTACTGCCAGAGCACTGGGTTCGGCGCTCACAGTCACCACAAGAATATGAATTTCGGGACAAACTGTTTGCAGGAGTCTCAATCATGCTCGCCTGTATGCCAGAAGACCAGCAGTTTGCATTCCCCTCACGTCTGCGCATAAACGCGCTCGTTTGAACTGGAGTTTGAAACATCAACATTGGAGTGTGGGAGAGTGGGCCAATGTGATGTTCAGTGACGGGTCCCGGTTTAGTCTGAGTAGTGATTCTCGTCGGGTAACGATATGGATAGAAAGTGGAACACGTTTTGAACCAAGAAACATAACGGAAAGACATTATTTTCCATCAAGGGGAGTAATGGTGTGGGCCTCCTCCTCCATAGACCTCCATTTCTTTGACACGGGGTCTGTGACTGGTCAAAGATACAGAGACGAAGTTCTTGAGCCTTATGTTCGCTTGTTTCGAGGTGCTGACTTCATATTCATGGATGATAATGCTCCATGTCACCGATCGGTGCTGGTTGATGGCTTCCTTGAAATGGAAAACATCCAACGCATGTCGTGGCCTACGAACTCCCCTGATTTAAATCCTATCGAGCATGAATGGAATATGCTCGGGAGACAAATTGCAGCCCTTTCGCACCTACCAAGCTCCGTTACAGAACTGAAGAGAGCTCTCCAAGAAGCTTGGAACCGTTTGAGCCCACAACTCATTCATCATCTCATAGCAAGAATGGTAAATCCCTGTGCAGCGTGCCAGGCTGTCAGAGGTGACCACATGCCTTATTAAACTGCAGCATCAGTATTTTATTTAATGTTTTCTTTCATTTTTTCTTTAAAGTGTGAACCCTTGCTATGGTCAGTTTTCTTTCAAACTGCTATTTTGGATAATAAAATTAATTATTATCTTTCTTTTGATTTGCTTGCTTATTTTATAACCATTTTACACTCGCATATCACGTTTCCCGCCATTCTGATTTACAGTTCCTTCTTTATTCACATAATTATCAATTATGCTTAACTTTTGGACATCAGTGTATATATATATATATATATATGTTTCAATGATAATTTTAAAATTTGCATCTGTGGAAAATACAATTATATATTGTACATTTTATAGGTACATATATATAAATAAACTTTACATATTTTGTACATGTGTAGTACGTGCATAAAAATATTTTACGTTTATTTTGTATACATATATATATATAGTATGTACATAAAATTATTGTACATTTATATGTGCAATGAATGGTGTCTGAATGGCCGAGTGTCTAGCTGTCTGATACTCTACGCCACGGGTCCATGTCCCGGCGGTGCCATGGATGTTTGTAGTGGTTCGGAATCTTCTTTAAGCCGTAGGTCGAGATCCCATATGACAACAGTGTCACGGAGTCCAGTCAAATTTCTCTCACTCACATCAGTCCTGACTGTATAGGGGCAACTGAGCTCTAGGCCTGATAACCGCAGGTCTAGCTCTCTGGTACTCGTTGCCACGGGTTTGAGTCAAGACGAGGCCATAGATGTTTGTAGTGGTTCAGAATCAACTTTAAACTGTAGGTCCGGATATCATATGAGAAGAGTGCCACGCAGTCCAGTCAGACTTCTGTCACTCCCATCATTCCAGACTGTATGGGGGCAACTCGGTTCTAGGCACACTGATGTTGTGTGGTAAAGTAACAGTGGTTCGAAATACACATTAAACTGTGTCTAATCATCCGCAAATGTGCAAAAACCTTTTCGTTTTTTCCTACAAGTATCCTTTACTTCTTTTCTGTACTTTTTAAACCAAAATAAAAATTACTTTTTCCTACAATTGATTTAAAACTTCCGTTATTCTTAAATAAAATTGCTTTCTTGGCTTTAAACAAAACAAAACCAAAAAAAAAAATTAATGAATAACTTTAATTACAAAACAGAAACTCTATTCTTGACAATTTTCTTTCAAAATTAAAAAAAACTACCCTAATTTCCAGAACTGCAGCGTTTCTTTAAAGCAAACTCTCTGAATGAACATGTGGACTGTTTTTTAAATGTGGGTTGTTAACACTAACACGAGCATAAATGTAAGAAAAGCAAATTATACGCTACAGAAATGTCACTTTGGATAGCTAATTACACTCACTTTAACATCCAAACAAAACAAAAAAAAGTAATATGAATATCGCTTTTTGGCGTAGTGAATAAAATACAAACTTTATTTTTGCTTCTAGACTCGTAAAAAGGAGCTTACGTACTGATCTCGTTTTGACTTCATCCCTTTATTTAAATGAGGTCTCAGAACTAAGAAGAGAATGACATTTAAGCAAAGAAAAAAAAGGCTTTTCTTTTCTTGAGTTTTTCTTAAGTGTTAAAAACACTTTTTTGTATAACATGTTTATGAAGAAGAGAAGAAGAAAAAAAAATAGAATACTTAAATAGAATCATATTCTCTTTGGTGGGAAAAACAAAAGAGGGAAAAAAAAGTCAATGATATTCGTTTTTCATCTCAAGTTGAGTAGAATAAATGAAGGTGAATTTTTAATGCTGAAAAATAAAACTGTGTTGAAATTTTTATAAGTTAAAAGTATTTGTTTATTTTCTAGTTGCATTAGTATTCAGTGTTTAAAGGACTGTATGTGAGTAAATAAGCTTTTTATGCGAAAAAAATTTCTTTTTTGAATAAAAAAGATGAATTCGGAAAAGACTGTAAAGATGAAAGAAAAATGAAAGAATGATTTCTTTTGAGAATTTATATAAACATATTTTACATTATATGTATATATATATATATATGGTCCAATGATTATTGAAAGTGATTAATTTAAAATTTTTATCTGTAAAAAATAATTTTTTTATGTACAAATATATAAACAGTACATATATTGTGCATGTATAGTACGTAAATAAAATTATTTTACATTTATATTCTATGTATATATACATATATACAGTATGTACATAAATATATTGTACATTTATTTATACGTGCGATGTATGGTGCCGGAATGGCCAAGTGCTGGCACTGAGTGCCACGAATACGATTCCCGGCGGTTCCATAGATGTCTGTAGTGGTTCGGAGTCCATATGATTGTCCCGGTCTCATATCAATGTAGAGCGTCACAGAGCCAAGTCCAACTTCTCTCACCCACAACATTAACAAAGTTTATAGAGGCAACTCAACTCTAGGCAGAGTGATGTGGTGTGGTGTAATAGCAGGGGTTCGGAATACATGTTAATCTGTAAGTTTTGGTCTGATTAACCTAAAGTGTGCTACCGTTTGCTTCTCTGCTACAAGCAAAGAGACAAACCAAACCTTTTATTTCTTTTCACCAAGTATTTATTATTTTTTTTCTGTATTTGTTCAACAAATAAAAATTACTTTTTTACTTACAGCTTATTTATAATTTCCGTTATTCTTAAACAAAATTGCTTTCTTGGCTTTAAACAAAACGAAACAAAAAAAAAAAAACTTTAAATCGCAAGTTTAATTACAAAACAAAAACTCTATTCTTGACAATTTTCTTTCAAAATTTAAAAAAACAACCTTAATTTCCAGAACTGTGGCGTTTCTTTAAACCAAACTCTTTGAAAGAACACGTGGTCTTTTTTGTAAATACGGGTTGTTAAAACAAACTCGAGCATAAATGTAAGAAAAGCAAATTACGGACTACAGAAATGTCACTTTGGATAGCTAATTACACTCACTTTAACATCCAAACAAACAAAATAATATGAATATCGCGTTTTAGTGTAGTGAATAAACTATAAGATACAAACTTTATTTTTGCTTCAAGACTCGTAGAAAGGAGCTTACGCACTGATCTCGTTTTGCCTTCATCCCTTTATTTAAATGAGGTTTCAGAAAACTAAGAAGAGAATGACATTTAAGCAAAGAAAAAATATAAAAGAAGGATGAAAAAACTTGTCAAATGTTTGCCTTTTTCTTTTCTTGCGTTTTTCTTAAGTGTTAGGAAAAAAAAATTTTTCAACATGTTTATGAAGGAGAAAAATAATGAAAAATAAAATTCAACTTAAATAAAATCATATTCTCCTTTGTTTCACAGAAATGGCGGGAAAAACAAAAGAGAGAAAAAAAAAAGTCAATGATATTCGTTTTTCAACTCAAGTCGAGTAGAATAAATGAAGGGGAACTTTTTATGCTGAAAAAAATAACTGTGTTGAAATTTTTATAAGCTAAAAGTATTTGTTTATTTTTTATTTGCATTAGTATTTAGTGTGTGAAGGACGGTATGGGTGTAAATGAGCTTTTTCATCAAGAAAAAAAAATTTCTTTTGAATAAAAAGATGAATTCCTTATTTAAGAATAAAAGTATGAAGTCCTTTTTGAATTTATACATAAATAAATTACATTATATGCATGTATATATTTTTATATACATAGTTCAATGATTATTGAAAGATGACTATTATATATTGTTCATTTATATGCACTTATTTATAAATAAATTATAACATTCATTGTACATGTATAGTACGTACATAAAAATATTTTCATTTATGTTATATATATATATATATAGTACGTACATAAATATGTTATACATTTATATGTACAATGTTTAGGGGCCTGAATAGCCGAGTGTCTAGCTCTCGTGCAAACGGTGTCACGGTTTGAGTCCAGGCGGTGCCATGTAGTGGTTCGGAATCCATTTTAAGCAGTTGGTCCCGATCTCATATTACAAGAGCGTCGTGGAGTCCAGTCAGACTTCTCACACACATCGGTCCCAAACTGTATAAGGGCAACTCAGCTCTAGCCACAGTGATGTGGTGTGGTGTAGTAGTAGTAGTAATGGTTCGGCTTTGTAAGCTGAATGTAGCATGTAAAACTGTAGCTTTTGGTCTAATTAGCCTAAAGTGTGAGACCGTAGAGCGACCAACGAAGACTGCACAGAGACAAACCAAACCTTTCGTTTTTTTTCTTCTCCAAGTATTCTTTATTTCTTTTCGGTATTTTTAAACCAAAATAAAAATTACTTTTTACACACTACTATTTATAATTTCCGTTATCTTAAATCAAATTGTTTTATTGACTTTAAACAAAACAAAACTATCATTCTTGACAATTTTCTTTCAAAATTGAAAAAAACGACCTTAATTTCCAAACTACAAATTTCTATAAACCAATTCTGTGAATGTGTTCTCTCTGCGATTGTGAGAATTCTCAGAATTCTCTAAAGTGGTCTTTTTTTTAAATGCCAGTTTGTTAAAACCAACTCGAGCATAAATGTAAGAAAAGCAAATTACAGGCTACAGAAATTCGCTTTGGACAGCTAATTACACTCACTTTAACATCCAAACAAACAAACAAAAAATAATATGACTATAGCTTTTAGTGTAGTGAATAAAATATACGATATAAACTTTATTTTTGCTTGCAGACTCGTAAAAAAGGAGCTTACGTACTCATCTCGTTTTGTATTCTTCCTTTTATTTAAATGAGGTCTCAGAACTAAGAAGAGAATGACATTTAAGCAAGGAAAAAACGATGTAAGAAAGATAAAAAAACTTGTCAAATGTTTGCCATTTCTTTTCTTGTGTTTTTCTTGAAGTATTAAGAAAAAACGGTTTTTGTATAACATTTTTATGAAAGAGAGAAGTAATAAAAATTTTTCGACGTAAATAGAATCATATTCTCTTTTTTTCACAAAGAATGGTGGGGAAAATAAAAGAGGAAAAAAAAAGTCAATGATATTCGTTTTTCATCTGAAGTTGAGTAGAATAAATGAAGGTGAATTTTTAATGCTAGAAAAAAAAAACTGTGTTGAAATTTTTATAACTTAAAAGTATTTGTTTATTTTCTAATTGCATTAGTATTCAGTGTTTAGAGGACTGAGACTTTTTTTTATGGAAAAAAAAATCTTTTTTAAATTTAAAAAAAAAAAAAAAAGGTGAATTCAACTAGATGAAAGAAGAATGAACGAACGATTTTTTTGTGATATATTTTTTACTTTATATATATATATATATATATAATATAATATATATATATATATTTTATATATTATATATATATATAATATATATATATATAATATAATATATATATATATATATATATATAATATATATATATATAATATATATATGGTACAATGATTATAGAAATTTTTTTTTTTTTAAAGTTTTATTTTGTGGAAAATACATTTATATGTAGATATATATAAATAAACTGTACATATATTGTGCATGTATAGTACGCACATAAAAATATTTTACAGTTATATAGTATATATATATAGGTACGTACATAAATATAATAACAGAGTGTCTAGCACTCGGTGCCACGGGTACGAGTCCTGGCTTTGCCATAGATATTTGTAGTGGTTCGGAATCCACTTTTAGCCGCAGATCCCGATATCATAGGACAAGAGCTTTACAAAGTCCAGTCAGACTTCTCTCACCCACATCATTCCCAAACAGTATAGGGCAACTCAGCTCTAGGACAGTGATGTGGTGTGATGTAGTGTAGTAGGGGTTCGGAATCCCCGTTAAACTGTAGGTTCTGGTATAATTAACTTAAAGTGTGCACGAAATAGCCATAGAACGACAAGCCAAAACTTTTCATTTTTTCCTCCAAGTATTCTTTATTTCCTTTCTGGGCCTTTTTAAAACAAATTAAAAATTACTTTTTATCTACAACTGATTTAAGATGTCCTTTATTCTTAAATAAAATTGCTTTCTTGGCTTTAAACAAAACAAAAAAGCATTAATGTACAACTTTAATTATGAAACTTCAACTCTATTTTTGACAATTTTCTTTCAAGATTAAAAAACAATGAACTCGTGGTCTTTTTTTTAAACGCGGGTTATTAGAACAAAGTCGTGCGTAAATGTAAGAAAAACAAATTATAGGCTACAGAAATGTCACTTTGGATAGCTAATTACACTCACTTTAATATCCAAACAACAACAAAAAATGATATGAATATCGCTTTTTAGCGTAGTGCATAAAATATAAGATACAAACTTTATTTTTGCTTGCAGACACGTAAAAAGGAGCTTACGTACTGATCTCGTTTTGCCTTCATCCCTTTTTTTAAATGAAGTCTCAGAACTAAGAAGAGAATGATATTTAAGCAAAGAAAAAAATATATAAGAAGGATAAAAAATATTTGCCTTTTCTTTTCTTGCGTTTTTCTTAAGTGTTAAGAAAAAAAATTTTATAACATGCTTATGAAGGAGAGAAGAAATAAAGAAAAAACAATCGACGTAAATAGGATCGCATTCTCTTTTTTTTTCGCAAAGGATGGTGTTGAAAACAAATGAGAAAAAAAAATGCAAATGATATTTGTTTTTCATCTCAGGTTGAGTAAAATAAATGAAGGGGAATTTTTAATGCTTGAAAAAAAATCTGTGCTGAAATTTTTATAAGCTAGAATTATTTATTTATTTTATAATTTTATTAGTATTCAGTGTGTAAAAAACTGTATTGGAGTAAATAAGCTTTTCTATGGGAAAAAAAGTATTTTCTGCATAAAAAAGACAAATTTGATAAAGATGAAAGTAGAATGAAAGAATGATTTCTTTTGTGAATTTATATATACATATATTATATATATACATATATTATATATATATATTATATATATATATATATATATATATATATATATAATAAAATAAAAATGAACCGGTTGGCCGAGTGGCTAGCGCTCCGGCGCTCGTTGCCACAGGTTTCGGGTTGAGTCTCGGAGGGGCCATGGATGTTTGTAGTGGTTTGGAGTCTTTTTTAGGTTCTTGATCCCGGTGCCATGTGACTGTAGAGTGTCACAGAGCCAAATCAGACTTACGGGTGAGTCCTACGGGTGCTCCATCGCAACGGAAGCTGCCCTCTTTGCCTTCAACCGTGAGCCCATACGGGTTCGTGGGCTTGGTTTAAATGTCTACCAAGTGGGATAAGAAACAATGTGCAAGGTATTTACAGATAACACTATACATTTATGTATACCAAATGATGAATATCAACACAATACATTTAAATAAATACAAATATTAGGCTTGGGTACATGTTATGTAACTAATAAATATCAATGGATTATAATCATTATCATTAATTTGTCAATAATATAATAATCAGATAGAGAATATAGTTGAATAAAATACCTAAAACTCTAGAAAATTTTCAAAAAAAAATTATAAAAATAAATTTTCAGTTGTACATATGACTTAAATCCATATTTTGCTTAAGTAAATAAGTTTGCAGTAAGATAGTTGTTTAACATTATATAGATATTTCTTGCACAAATATCACTTAAATTTATCAAAGCATTTCAATTTATTTCATTAAAATGATTCAGTATCTTGGGCAAATGTAATTTTGTTAGATAGAACATTACAACACTTCCAAGAAAATAAAATAAAACATTATTAAATGTTATCTTTTTTGAATAAAATTAAATTAAAGTAAGGCCTGAACAATTACATTTCATTTTAATGGTTTAATTCTTTGCAAATACATTAAATGTTTTTACAATACAACCCTTGTAATTAATTAGCGCTAACTAGGTAGGTTTGCAATTAATTAACAACACATATATACATATAGTGTTTAAATCGAAAAGATGTACTTAATTCACTTGTGGTTTTAGTATTTTTGAAATAGAGAATTACATGTAATATTTATAGGTATTATAATATATATTGATTATAAATATTTAATTTCCTACTTTTTTAAAATTTCTTCGACACTAATGCGTTATAATTACTGTATTCAGAAGTTTTACGTTTAGTTAATTTAACATGTTACTGAATCCATATTAAATGACATTAAAATCATAAAACAATTAATATGTATAAATATATTATAATGGGAAACATTTTGCAATTATCTTGAGGGTCATAAAATATGAATCTTATTTATTCATAGTATACACATAAAAATTATTCATAGTATATATAGTATATAGTATATATATTTATTCATAGTATATACATAAAAATTATTCATAGTATATACATAAAAATTATTCATAGTATATATAGTATATAGTATATATATTTATTCATAGTATACACATAAAATATGTGTTTCTGACAAAAATTTTATCAATTCCAATAATGATTGCTGTCAGTAATCAAACATTGGCTTAAATATTTTTGTGCATTGAAATAACATTAACTTCATTAATTAAACATATTATTAATATAAAAATACAAGGTCTCTTAGAATTTTGTTATTATAATGCTAGGTCAAAGAATTAAGTTTATTTAAAACTGAAGTTAATCAAATGTTGAGAAAGTAATTTCTGCTCAATAAAATTTCACAACTATGTTTTAAACAGTATTTGCCTTATTAACATTCATAATGTTTTAAAATCGAAAAATGAAGATTTCAGAATATGTTTCATTCACATCGAATGATTGAAAATAAATATATTTTCAAAACGTTATGTTTCTTAATTTTTTTTTCAATAAAGTGATAATGCAGCTGGCAAATACTTTGACAGTGATATTTTATGCCACAAGGGCTGCACCGACGTTACTCACGAAGTTGTAATTTGAAGAGAAGCTACGGACGCGGAGTAACAACGGCCTCGCAACGGTCTACAATCATATTAGACCGGGACCTATGGTGGATTCCAAAGTGGAAGATGGATCAAAGACCTAAGTGAATTCCAAACCACTACCATGGCACCGCCCGGATTTGAACCCTAAGGCTGTATTACCGAGCGCTAGCCACTCGACCATCACGCCCCATAAGGATATAACTTTGTTAAATTACAAAATTGTTTCGAAAAAGGCATCATATGCATCATGTTTTGCAAAAATGCATCACACTGCATGCAAATGAAAATGCATTAATGCATGTCTTTGCAAGAAACAAGCTTCTAAAGGCCTCTTTAAAATCAAAGATCCATCAAATTTGCATTATCATAATGTAAAAATGCATCATTTGCAAAGTGCATCAACATCCTCATGTTAGATTAAGTCATAAAAATAAAAATAAAAAGGTTTATAATGTTTTCAAGAAATACAAAATATCGACTGTACAAAAAAATCCATTAACAAGTCTACTTTAAATTCATATCTAAAACACGAATGACAAAATGAAATATTTTACAATCATCACCCCATCTAAAATATTAAGCGTCGTCAACAATATATTCATATTTCATTTTGATAAGAAGTTTTGACGCACAAAAACACTTGACAATTTATTATGTACCATTTTATTTCGATTTTTTTACGACAACAATCCATCATCCCACTTTTTACGATGACAACACTCTCGTATTCCATTTATTCGAATGACCTGCATGCTTACAGAAATATTCATCATTTTTAAACTGTCCCTTATAGTCCGATATTCATTACCTAATGGTTCAGTAGCTGATAAGGCAGATACCGGTAAGATTAATGCACGCGACTTGTTCCCCCCTATTTAGGAGCTTCCCAACTACTGATGAATGCGCACGGAATTTATACGAGGCTCACCATACGAGAAGAGCACAGAAGGTAATTGGCAATCGGATTACAGCTGTCTCCTTGATTCATTACGATCAGTTGCGACATTCAGCGTCAGTAGTCAATTCGTGTATGCTTTGGCTCCTGTTGTTCCATCAGCGCTTAGCTTAAATAAGGGAATCTTGATAGGCCGATGTGTAACAAACTTTGCCATGGTTTAATTCCTTATTTATCATGGATTAATGAAAAATAAAAGAGAAAGTTAGCTATATTTGATTCCAGATTTCAAGTAATATTTATGAATTGAAGTTTAAATTAGAATGTGTGATATAGATTGCTAAATTGGACTATCAACCCTTAGGTTAAATAAGGGAATCATGATATATCGATGTGTAACAAACTTTTCCACTATTTAATTCCTTATGGATATCATGGATTAATGAAAAATAATAAAAATTCAAAAGAAATTTAGTTATGTTTGATTCAAGATTTCAAGTAATATTTATACATTGAAGTTTAATTTAGAAAGTGTAATATAGATTATTGTTCCATTAACGCTTAGGTTAAATAAGGAAATCACGATACGTAGATGTGTGACAAACTTTGTCATGATTTATTTCCTTATTTATCCTGGATTAGCGAAAAATAAAAGAAATTCAGTTAAATTTGATTCAAGATCTCAAGTAATATTTATGTATTAAAGTTTAAATTAAAATGTGTGATATATATTGCTAAATTGGACTAACAACCCTTAGATTCAATAAGGGAATCGGGATAAGTTGATGTGTAGCAAACTTTGTCATGGTTTAATTCCTTATTTAACATGGATTAATAAAAAATTTAAAAAAGTTTAAAAGTTATATTTGATTCAAGATTTCAAATAATATTTATGCAATGGTTGAAATTAGAATGTGGGATATAGATTGCTGAATTGAACGTTCCTGTTGTTCTTTTAAAGTTTAGGTTAAATAAGGAAATCTTGATACGTCGATACGTAACAAACTTTTCCATGATTCAATTCCTTATTTGTCATGGATTAATGAAAAAATAAAAGTTAAAAAAAGTTAGTTATATTTGATTCAAGTTTTCAAATAATATTTATGCTTTGAAGTTTAATTTAGAATGTGTGATATAGAATGTTGAATTCGACTTCAATATTACTTTAAAAGTAAAATACAGCTGACAATAATTCAGCTACACGATGCTTTAATTTCTTATCAAATTATTTTGAAGAGATTTGACGACTTTTGTGTTTAGAAGTTTACTTTGTTAAAAATATTATTTTATAAATATTTGAGTAAGAGTTACAACTTTTACTTTGCTTAAACAGTGTAAACCAAAAAGTCATTTAATCTTTTCGAAACAACTGTCAAAGCAGACTTTGTACCAAAAATACAAATGAATACATTTTTAGACCTAATAATTGTTAACTTTGTTCATGGTGCTTGATAAAAATTCATTTGATTCATGGTGCATTCTATAAAATAGGAGACAATTACATGCTGCGTATCTTTTCTCGATGATTGTATTATAGCTGTTTTAATCAAAATGCAGGATGCTAATATGTTTTACCAATCAATTTGTCAAGGACACTGCAGAGAAAAGGTGAGTGCAGCAATGGCTGCTATTATTAATTTGTTAGCAAAAAGAAAGCGTTAGAAGACCAAGATGCACGAGTTCAAGTGAAGGACGGATGATTGTGTGACAGATGGAACTGAATCACATAAGCCTAAAATGCCTCCCATTCTAGCATTTAATCTAAACTGATATAACATTAATCTCACTTTCTAACTATTCAAAGTAATTTATAATTGATTGATTGTGTTACAGATGTTAATGCAGGATGCTAATTGGCTATACCAATCAATTTGTTAAGGACACTGCTGAGAAAAAGTGATGGCATCAATGGTTGCTGTTAGGAATTTATTAGTAAAAAGAAATCTTTGTAAGACCAAGATGAACAAGTAAAGGATGGATGATTCTGTGACAGGTGGAACTGAATCACATACAGTATACCATAAAATGCCTCACATTCTAACATAGACATAAAAATGTAAATTTTCAAAAACAGGGTTTGAAACAAGTCGTCCAGAAAATCAGCAAAACCAAAAAATAAATATATAAATAAATAAAAAAATAATTAATTATATCATTCTGAGGAGAGAAATGTACATCTTCAAAATAATATAAATCATGTTATTTCTTCTCGTTACATGACTGGATCCAAGTCAAAAACGCATCTAACTTTGTATTCCGGTAACATGGAGTAGAATAAATAACATTTCATTTAGAGTTGGTAAATTAGGACAGAAAAATAAAAATTCGCCAATGTTGCTTGTAACACTGCCGATACAGGTGTTGCTCGTTAATAGCACTGCCATTAAGCAAATGAGTAGGATGATATCAATGAGTGACTAGACTTAGACCAGTAATTAGTATAAGTGGAGTGATTTATTACCTACAACTGGAATAATTAATGCCAGGTAATAAGCAGCATCGGAAAATAGAATAGTGGTGCAGAAATTAAAGAAATTATTTACTATTTTTTTAGAAGAAAAGTGGGGAAAAGTCCAATGTATGAAAGGGCAGTGGAAACTGTCAATTTTGGTAAAATTCTTAACCTGTAAATTATAGATTAAAAAAGTAATGACGTTGAACTACATTGAAAGCACCTTTTCTTTCTAAAGGAAGGTCTTAATTTGTTCCAAGGCTTTATTAATGGGTATAATAATAACTAATATAATATGGGTATAAAAACAAATATTGAAATTTTCGTTTAGCGATAAAAAAAATGGGAAAAGAACTTGCAGAAACAGTAATCCGTATTTCGGCCTTCAATATACTAAGCAGTACGGTTGACCCTGACTATACATTGCAGCAGATTGTCTTTAACACTCTCTTATGTCAAATGTCACTCTTGTGTGTCTTAAGCGTTTTATGAAGCAACATAAATATATTTTGATTATCACAATAGACAATCATTAGAGTGGTGACTTAAAAAAAAGGATTTGTAACAGATAAACCAGCTTCACCATTTACAAGAGAAACAAGAAAAAAAATTATACTCGTAGGAGATGAGAGTAACTATATTAAATATGTAATAAATAAATGGGAATTAGGGAGACACCTATATAGCTAATAAGATTAGCATGTTTCAAAAAAGCATATTTTCGATATTATATTTGCATGGTTCTAATGAAACTTATCTGAGTCGAACCTGCAATTTCTTCCTGAGATTAAATTCCCCTTTCGGCAACATTTTAACTGGTCAAATTATAATTAGATATATCTTAATCCATCAAAGTAAAAAAACATGTAATCTGTTCTTTCTAGTGTTAATAATACAGATTTTCGATTGATTTAAAAAAACTAGGTTATACGTTATAAATACTAAATAATGCAAGAATAAAAGTTCATTACAAATCCTGAGTAATTATAAGCGTACTAGTATCCAAAATTGTACATTCCTCAGATAAAGAATTTTCAATAGACCAGCGGTTTTTCATAAGGAGAGAAAAAAAGAATATTTCCAGGAATTTATGTATTATTAAATGTTTTTGAGCCGCAAAAATTTCACTTTAAAATGCAGATAAGCATTTCTGTTAAGTAGTGAACGTTATTTTCCAAAGTGCAAAGATTTTGGTAAACAAAATTCGAAACTATTTTCGTGCATGCCCTTTGGCAGTTAAAATAATATGCTAGGTCTTCATCGGCTGCCTTTATAGCTATTAATAAAAAACGACGTTAGAAATCTGATGATAATAAGATGCCTCTAGATCAGGGGTGGCCAACACGCGGCCCGTCTTGAGTATTTTTCTGGCTCGTGAGATTTATCACATTTTACAAAATATATTTATTTTATAACGGCCAAGATAATGAAAACCAATGAATTGAAAATATACATTTTTTGTGCATCCATATACTCAAAAATTAACTGTCGAAAATATAAAAAATTAACTTTGGTTTTTAAATAATATCCTTGAAAATATCTGATAGATATTTCCGGTTATTGATGATATAAGACAGATATTTATATATATGACATATTATAGAGAAAGTTTACTTGAGAAATCTGGCAACAATAAGTTGTTAGCGCTTTTGGTTCAATTTGCAATTTTTTTTTTTTTTTTTTTTTTTAAATAAAATTGATCTTACTAAAAACATGCTCAAACATAATGGACGCTCACCTGAAACACCAGTTACGATGTGCAAATGCCGAAATTGAGATCTATTTGTAGAAGCTAAGTGAAAAAGTGGAAAACAAATATCGCAATAGTAAAATAAATATTTTTTAATGATTTCATTTTTTTTTTCATTTCGTTTATATTTATATATTTTGTATAGTTCATTTTTAGTGTTATACATTTCTTTGCAATGTTCATTCAGTATCATTACTATTATACGCTCATGTCCATAAATTAAGGATAATTCAGAATCACACAGAAATTGAACTCTAAAATAGAAATTTCACCTGTAGAATTATCACACACATCTTGAAGGAGAATATTCTAATTACAGGAAACCACCAGATGGCGCGGATAGTACGTCACAATGACGAGAGTGTAAGAGAGGGGTATATAAGGAATGGTGGCAAAGAAGTAAAATTATTCACAAGCGCTTTAAAAGCCTTTCAGTGCGATAACCGCATCGTTATGGCACAAAGGAAGCATTTGGATGATTTTTTACGTGGTAGAATTATCGGACGACTGGAATGTGGACGTACCCAGCTGGAAGTATCCGAGGAACTTGGAATCGCCCAGAGTGCCATCTCCAGGCTTTGGCAACGATTCCAAGATGATGGTAATGTGAGTAGATGTTACAGCACAGGTCGCCCCCGAGTTACAACTCCGAATGAGGACTGGTATTTAGCAGTTACTGCCAAAAGAAACAGACGGAGCACAGCATCAGACCTGTCTCGTCAGCTCTCTTCAGCTACCGGTACGACAGTTTCAAGGCAGACCGTGTACAGACGCTTAGGGCACATTGGTCTATATGCTCGTAGACCTGTCAGATGTGTTCCACTTACCGCAACTCATTATCGCCTGCGATTAACCTGGAGTAGAGAGCATGCATAGTGGACACCGCAACAGTGGTCTGGTATGATGTTTTCCGACGAGTCCAGGTTTAGTTTGCAGTCAGATTCTCGCCGGACTTTCATATGGAGAGCGCCAGGTACCCGTTACCACCAAGAAAACACCATTGAACGACACCATTACGGTGGTGCAGGATGGCTCGTTTCGGGAGGAATTATTCTTGGTTCCAGAACTGATCTGCATGTTCAGAGTGTAGCGATGACAGGCCACATCTATCGGGATGTCATTCTGGAACAACATGTACGTTTGTTTCGGGGCGCCATGAGTGCTGAATTTCTGTTTATGGATGACAACGCCCGTCTTCACCGTGCAAACATTGTAGACGAATGCCTTCAATTGGAGGATATCACCCGTATTAATTGGTCAGCATACTCACCGGACTTGAATCCAATAGAGCATGTGTGGGATATGCTTGGCCGACGAATTGCAGTCCCCTCCCACCTGTCAACCGGAACTTCGGAGGGCATTGCATGATGAGCGGTGTAATATTCCCCAAGATCAGATAGATAATTTGATACTCAGCATGCCTAGGCTTTGTAAGGCCTGTATTGCATCGTCCGGGAGACATACTCCATATTAACCATCATACTAACCATGTTATACTGTTTTTTATAAATAGGTTCTTTTTTGAAATTTGCTCCATGGAGTAAAAATCGCAATTTTTATTAATTATGTCAAACATATAGCATCTTTTTTTGCTCTTTACCTTTTTTTTAATAAATAGACTTTACAAATAAGTCAAATTTGTTTTGCTTCTGTCTCTTTCTTTGCCTGAACTTCATTATCCTTAATTTATGGACATGAGTGTATTATCTATGTTTGCATGTATAATAGTAAACACAAAAATATTATTACTATTATATTATCATTACTATTATATTATCTATGTTTGCATGTAAGAATACTAGTAAACACAAAAATAATAACTCATTATGTTTCAATTTTTCACTCCAAAAATTTCTATAGGGGGTCTAAATCTAATATAGGGCTATATAATTTTATATACCGCCCGCGGAGTTATGATGCATTTCCAAAGTAGCCCGCAAGATCATTTATGTTGGACACCCCTGCTCTTCATAAAGAAAGGCTTTCAAAAATCCGGTCTCGTTTCTCACTACTAAATTCTTTCTTTTTCTTCTTGATACACACCAGACACTAGGTTTAAGAAACTTTTAAAGATAAAAAAAAAACAGTTAATAAGAAACTAATTCAAAAATCGATAAATCTTCTGTTAAATTTTAAATTTATGAGATTTATGCTTTACACATTTCTTTTTAATAACAAACCATTATCATTAGTAGTAATTAAACCATTAGTAGTAATTTTAGTTATCTAATAAATAACTAGACATAAATGTTCATATTTCATACTCAGATATCGCATCCCTAGATATTTCAAGGTCTTCCAAAATGTTAATTTATCAGCTGTCAAAACATCTATTTTAAGAGACACATCTGCAATATTAATTGAATTGATATTGTCGTTGAAGACATAAATTAAAATCCATCAGTTCTTTACTCTCTTTAAATGTCATGTCCATTAGCTGTCACATTATTTATTAGCCTCTCATTAGCGTACAACTCTGAGAAAGAAGTGTTGAAATTAAAAATTCATGATTAATAATATCATAATACTAACGTCATTAATTTCAAATTTAACAAGGAAAAAAAATAAATTAAAAGAAATGAAACTGTTGACAAGATGATGAGATTTTTTTCTTTGGTGTACCATAAGTAAGTAAAAGAAAATCGCAATTTTAATAGGGAGTTTGGTGAAATTTAAATTACTTTCAAATGATAAATAGAAATGAAAGTGGAGAAGTTAAATTATTGATATCCTTCTTTATATTACGCATTAACAACAAAAAAATTTAAAATTAAAGAAAAAATTAGTTTTATTAAATCTTTTAATAATATATATATTAAAAAAATAATTTAAACTATTTTTTAACTTTAGGCTTAATTTTAAAAAAAATTAATAGATAACCCTGTTGAACACCGGGAAATTCATTGCTCTGCAGTGGATTTCAAGCCATTGCTATCTATATGGAAATCAGCAGGCTGATATGTTTGCTTAAAATGGATCGCAAATGATGCAACCTGATCCTTCTTTGTCTTTGCGTCATATAAGGCGATATATATATTTCTCTATTAAATCCTGCTTGTCCTTCATTTTCACTACAATTGAATGAATAATCACTAATAATATTTCATAATTATCAAACATAGCGTATAGTGTTATTATATCCATATTTTTCAAAATAATCTAACAGATATTCTACATTTTCATCTAACAAATATTCTCATTTCACATAATCTAACAAATATTCCATATTTTTTCAAAATAATCTGACAAATATTTCTCATTTTCATCTAACAAATATTCTACATTTTACTCTAACAAATATTCCACATAATCTAACAAATATTCCGCATAATCTAACAAATATTCCACATTTTTCAAAATAATCTAACATTATTCCACATTTTTTTTCTTTTATTCCACATAGATAAATGCATATTTTTTAGATTAAGTTTTTCGTTCTAATAAGCATTACTTATACAATGCCAGTTTCATCTGTTCCCACCTTCGAATGAAGGCATTTTCCAATATAAGAAACTAGCTGAGAAAAGTCATTTTATCTGAAGAAATCCGCAAACGACGAAAGATTCCGAATATTTATGTTAAGATCTTTTCTCCCAACAGTTCTCGACTATATGGATCACCCTCCCATAAAATAATCTGAGTCTATTCTTCAGGGTAAAAGCGTTCCATTCTTCGATCTGTCATTACCTTCCCGATATCTTACGACCATTTACAGTTTCTTGTTCTTTGTCCCGACCCCCTAGCACGGACGGAGGGGAATAAAGCACTTCTCTATTGATCCCATTCATAACAATTCTAGGCACAAAAAAAGTAAACTCAGAAGGAAAGGAATCTTTTGACTTGAGCTTATGTTTTCTTAACTTAATAAATTGAAGGGGAAGATTTTTTTCTTTTGGGGTATAATATATCTACTAAAATAAATTACAATAAAGTTTAATGAGAAAAAAAAAAGAAAAAAAAATGTTAGGTTTTTAAATTTTTAGATTTAGGTTTTTAAATTTTTATGAAATAAAATATTTTTTTGCATTAAATTTAGCCTACATTGACGATACCCATTTCTAATTCCCCTGTTACAGGTTGATAGAATAGTTGATAAGAATTTATCTTTCTGATTTGAATGATAACAGTTCATATTTGACAAAACAGCAGTCATTTTTCAATTCCTTCCATTAGCTCACACTCTCCTATATATATCTTGTTCAAATTTTCAATCGTTAATAAAATTCATTTTATTCATCCACCCATGTTCAATTACATTTTTTTAACTTGTAGTGGATGACACTGAGTGTTAATACAGTTTTCTCAAATATCAAATCATTAATTAAATTTATTTAATTAATTTTAGTTTTTTTTTAGATTTAAGTTGCATTTATCTACCAATAGATTGCGCCAGATAAACTTAAAAAAAGGAATGAAAATCATTTATGAAAAAAGAACTTGACTTAATTTTTTTTTTTAATTTTTTTTATATAACTTGTTTTTACCTCCATTTAAAAAAAAAAGTAGGAAAATTGATTTTTACATTTTTTTTTAAATTATATTGAACAGTGTTGTTTTTTTAATTATGCCCTTATCATTATCATTTGAGCAAAAGCCCCATGGTGGGCTAAGACCGTCTGCCTACTGACAAATTTCTAGAGAAAAATTGTTTTCTTTTCATGGGGTATTGTTGTCAGCCCTATGCCCAAAATTCTATTTATTAGTTTAAGTCAATAAAAAAATGATGGCATGGCAATGGCAATTTCAATGGCATCCACATACAAAGAATGCAGTCCAATTTCAGTTTTTATACCGAAGACGAATTTCATGTAAAACAGTATGGAGTAGTATGAACTACAGAAATTTTTCTAGCATAACCCCACATAAAATTTAAAGCCAACATGATTTGAAAGGCAGTGATTTTGAGGGAACCAAAAGTATCAAAGTTATTTTATTCAACTTGACTCATAACCCAGTGGTAACATGCGCCAGTGTATAAAAAGATCCAAATTTGAATAAAATTAAGGCGTGTCTAGCAGTCACAGTTTTCAGAAGTGAAGAGGCTCATTAGCGATTATCACCGAAGTGTAAAGCATTCTTCAGCTTTTTCTTCTATGCGACACGCAAACTTTACTCTAAAAATTCTTTCGAAAATTGTTGTAAGTAGCTTGTTTGTGGTATAAAAGCGTGGAATGTGAGGCCCATCAATAAAAAGTTGGCAAGTAAAGAATTATTATTTAACAAAACAGCAAAAACAGTGGCAGTACTTGAATGATTCCGCAAAGTATTTTTGAATTACCTTTCAAATATGCAAAGCTACAATGTGTTATTTGATCGTAATTTTTTCCGGTTTTTGAGCGTTGTATAAAACTTTTGCATAATATAACTTGATAGAAAGACAAACTCTATTTGAAATTTGTAATAATAAAAGGTGATTAACAGGAATTTTTCTAATAATTAATAACTTAAATTAAAGAATAACCATCTATAGAAGTGATGATCCCGCAAAAAAAATAAGGTATTTGTGGTATATTTATACATAAAATGGATTTATTTTTTCCAAAGTAGTTGTTATCGCAATGAAACAAAAGCAATAAAACATGTTTAGACCTTTATTAATATTTGGCTTTTTTGAAGTTAATTCAAATACCTGCATATTGAATAATACTAAAATTTTAACTAAATTATTCTTTATTTTAAAATCTGTTCATTTTTTTTTATAGTCTAATATTGCTGGCTCATGGCATCATTAAGATATCCTTTCGAAATTGTTTTCATGTGCATTTGGTAAAGAGGCTGTAGTGGCTTATAGTTAGGTTATTACGTATGGTTTTATAAATGACGGTTTTCTAATGGTTCAAACATAATAAGCCAAGCCAACGGAAGCTTGTACCAGAAAAGTTCTTGTTAACTTTGTATACCAGAAAGTCAGGAAAGGAGGATGGTATGAATACCACAGATACCACTCATGGAGGAGTCCTTCCCAGACTTTGTTGAAAAATTAGATACAGTGTAAGAGCCTCCCATTTTGCACCTGGCTAATCTTGAATTTACTGCATATCTGCCATTCTAACGACGAAGTACCTTAAATTGAAAAACCAGCATTTGAAAGCAATAACATTAGTTAAAAGTTTATTATTTTCAAAATATTGTGAAAGAAATAAGAATTATAAATTGATATATTATTCCATTCCTCTATAGTTTTTAAATCATGGGAATAAGATACACTCAGATATTAAATGTATAATTATTGGTTAACCAATCACTACCTTAATGCATTATAAATATCCACAATTTGCTATCACATGACTCGAGTTTTTGGTTTGGAAGACAAGTTACACTGCAAAAACTGGATTTCTTCAGTCCTTTACCTTATCCCCTCTAAATTGAAGTTTATTTTGTCTACTCCATGTTATCGGAATACTTCGCTAAATGTATCTTTGACTTGTATCAAATCATCTATTAGCTAGCCTAAATAACAAAGTTTATAATTTCCTAAAGATGCGTATTCTTTGATAAAACTATCCTTAGGATCTGAAAATAATTTCTTTTGGGTTTTTATATTAAATATTTATTTTTCGTTTTACTAATTCGGTACAAATTTTACGAATTTCCTAGAGAATATGTTTCACATCCTGTTATTCCATATTTTGTATGATATTTCTGTTCTTTTTTTATCTGCCATAGCAGATACTATCCGTTCAAATTATTGATATTTGTGTTTGTCTAATGATGTTCAGTTTCATTTCTGCAGTTTCTGAAGATCGTCAGATCATAAAAAATTTCTTTCTTATTTTTCTTTCTTTCAAAGGTCTGAATGTGAGGCGTTTTGAATGTCAAAGTTTTTGTATTTATATCTATGATTGTTTTGTTATATTATTTGAATATTGTAGTGAATACTGTTGTGTTTTTAATTCAGTCCTTGTCAGTCCTGTCTTGGTTTTTGTATTGTAGTGTTGTGTTCTTTATATAAGTATGTATATGTATACTGTAATATTTCCAAAGTTTTTATATTTAATATTTTGTTTCACTGTTCGTAAATATTTGTAATAAAATAGATGTTGAATATATTTCAGTTATAATAAATATTTGGCTATTTTTACAAAATAACTCGCTTCATTCTAATTAAGTGCAGGTATTCAAATCAAAATTTGATGTCTATTACATAAAAAAAAACCTAGTCCAAAAAGATTGTGCGCGGGCATGTAATTAGTATGAAAAGCTTTAAAAATTCCGTAAATATAAAAATCTTTCAAATTTTAATTAAAAAAATAAATTTTTACTTTAAAATTGAAAGAAAAAACATAAACATAGTAGTTTTTTTCAATTATGAATAATTTTGATTTGATTTTGAATGGTACTTTAATTGTTTCTTGAGTACAACATTTTCAATTAAGGGAAAATAAATCACTACAAGTTAAATCCATTAATCTTTTAGTAGAAATTTTCTAGGAAATGTTTTAAGTTTAAAATATAACCAACTGTAGAATTTCTTTAAACTCAATAAAAACAGAATGTAGTACTTTAAATATAATGAAATTACAATAAATTTTATAACAAATTTTAATAATAATTATTATTATTAATATTATTATTATTTATTTATGAACTAACTTAACTAACTATTATTATTTACTTATGAAGTATGCTATTTGTTATAACAACATAAATAACAACATATTCGGTATGGAGATGATTAAAAAAAGTACAATGCTTAAATATAATGAAATTACAATAATTTCTTATATATTTTTAATATTATTATTATCATTATCATTATTTTCTTATGAACTAACTAACTTATTAACTATTATTATTCACTTATGCAGTGTCGTTCTTAACTAATAGCTAACAAATACAACTTATTCAGCATGGAGAAGTCTTATTCAAATACACGTCTTATTCTAATAATATATATGTCTAATACATATTTTAAACATTCGTATGTTAAGTCAAAGTTTATTATTTGCAATAAAAATAATATGATAGTTTCTTCGCTTTGATCTCATGCATTCTTTTATTATTAGATAATAAAGACATCGTCAGAAAGTATGAATAGAAATAATACAATTTGCGATTCTTCTAGAAACAAACAGTTAATGCTAATATTATATCTTTAAATTAATAGAGTAAAGTATAAAATGCTGAGTTGCTTTGAAATGAATATGATCACTAACCCATCTGATAATGGAATTATCGAAGCTCATAATACCTGCACCAAAGAAAGCCAAAGCCAACCGCTTCCATCTTTATCGAGAAAGTAAATTACAGGATTTAGACATAGAGAATCGAAAAATGAGATAACTATAGTCTTCTCCAAGACATAATTAGGAAGATAATTCCTTTTCATGTCAGATTGTTTTGGGCAACGTCCCGTCCGAAATCTGCAACCCCCAGGCTTCTTGGCAGCCTACTTTTGGTGTGAAGGAACGCAAACAAGTCTCAGGGCGTTCGATTCTAATTAGTGCACGCTACACTTGATACAGACTAATTAGATTATTGGGGAGATTTACGTTTGTGCCGTATCGTTAAATTGTGTTAATGTAATCTGTTAAATAGGCGAATGCATCAAGATTTAGTATCGATCGTATCTGAAACATGGCAAGGTATTGGCTATTTTCCATGTGCATCGCTGTGTGTTAATACTTTTTCTAAATTAATTCTCAATTAAACATTGTTTAAAATAATGCTTTCAAAAAGTTCCGTTTAATGCATTTTTCCCATGCTTTGTACATTAAAGGACTCAAAAGGAAGCTTCAAGAAAAGCATTTTATTTCATTGTTGGAATTGCTCAAATCGCTTGGTTCACAAAGATATAATTTGTGCAGGAGTATCAGAAACATATTATATAAACTAACATAGCAAGGTATTGGCAATTTTCCATGTGTTAATACTTTTTCTAAATTAATTCACGATTACACATAGTTTAAAATAATACATTAATATAAATTTTGTTTACAAGTTATTGGATATTTTCTAACAAGAGAAATATAATAAAACACCTAAAAATCTGGTATAATGAAATTTATCTGAAATCACTATTAAAAAACTCCGTTTAATGCATTTTTCACATATGTTGTACATTAAATGACTCAAAATAGGAAGCTACATAATATGCAACAACAAATACATTTTATTTCAAGCTTAGAATTAGTCTACAGATACAGACTTGTGCACTTGATACAGACTAATTTGATTGTTGGGGAGATTTACGCTTGTGACGTATCGTTAAATTGTGTTAATGTAATCTGTTAAATAGGCGAATGCGTCAAGATTTAGTATCGATCGCATCTGAAACATGGCAAGGTATTGGCTATTTTCCATGTATGCTGCTGTGTGTTAATAATTTTTCTATATTAATTCTCGATTAAACATTGTTTAAAATGATGCATTAATATAAATTATGTTTGCAAGGTATTGGGTATTTTTTTAGCAGTTGCAATCAAAGTCTTGTTGTTGATTTAATTAATAGTAAAATATAAAGGAAGCTTCATAGTATGCAACATCAAATACATTTTATTTCAATCTTGGAATTGGTCTTCCCTTTTTATTATTTACACTCAATCACTGTTAACAAAGATATAATTAGTATATGAGTATCTGAAACATATTACATCTGAACATAGCAAGTTATTATCTATTTTCCATATGTGCTGTTGTGTGTTAACACTTTTTCTAAATTAATTGTCGATTAATTATTGCTTAAATAGGGCGTTAATATAAATATTTACTAGATATTGAGTATTTTTTTGCAAAAGAAATATAATATAAAATCTATGAGATCTAAATAGGCTAGTATAAGGAAATGTCTCTGTTTTCACTTTTAAATAGCTTCGTTTAAACCCTTTTTTTACATATGTTGTACATAAAAGACTCATAAAGAAACTTAACAGTATGCAACAACAAATACATTTTACTTAAAGCTTGGAATTAGTGTACACTATACTTGATAGAGGCTACTTAGATTATTGGGGAGATTTACGTTTGTGCCGTATCGTTAAATTGTGTTAATGTAAACAGACTAGTGTTAATGTAAACAGACTAAATCTAAACAGACTAGTATAATGAAATGTCACTTTTAAAAAGATCCATGAATGCATTGTTCACCTATGTTGTCTGTTAATTAACTAAAAAGGAAACTTCATAGTATGCATCAACAAATACATTTTATTTCAAGCTTAGAATTAGTCTACAGATACAGACTTGTGCACTTGATACAGACTAATTAGATTATTGGGGAGATTTACGTGTGTGCCGTATTAATTGTGTTGCGAACTCTTTGACCATTGTGCTAATGTAAATAAGTGAATTTATCAAGAATTAGTATTGATCGCATCTGAAACATAGCAAGGGATTGGCTATTTTGGCTATGTGCACTGCTGTGTGTTAATACTTTTCTAAATTAATTCTCGATTAATCATTTTTTTTAAAAATGCATTAATATGAATTGTGTCTACAAGATATTGGATATTTTTTAACATGTTGTTGTTGTTGTTGTTTCTTATCCCACTTCGCTGGCCAAGCCCACGAGCCCATATGGACTCATGATTGAAGGGGAAGGAAGCAGCTTCTGTTGTGATGGAGCACCCGTAGGTAGAAGCCTGACTTTTGCTCCGTGACACTCTTACAGTCATAGAAGACCGGGACCTACAGCTTAAAGTGGATTCCGAACCACTACAAACATCCATGGCACCGCCGGGATGCGAACCCGAAACCTGTGGCACCGAGCGCCAGAGCGCTAGACACTCGGCCATTCAGGTCCCAAATTTGCCAACGGCACGCAGTGTTCCCAGGTGGTCACCCACCCAAGTACTGACCGCGCCCAATAACATAACAAATATAATAAAACACATAAGAGATCTAAGCAGTATAGTATAAAGAAATTTATATGAAATCACTTTTAAAATGCTCCGTTTAATGCATTTTTCACATATGTTGTACATTAAAGGACTCAAAAGGAAGCTTCTAGTATGCAACAACAAATGCATTTTATTTCAATCTTGGAATAGGACTTCTCTTTTTATTATTTACACTCATTCATTTATTATTTATTCATGTATTATTATTATTATTTACACTCAATAACTAGTATATCGTTTGCATGGGTATTTAAGTTAATGCAATCATATATGTAGATACCATTTATATGTGTGACCGCATCAGCAACATGGTTTACGAAATATTTTGAATTTTCCTTAATCCTTTGTAAATTATTTATTTATTTAATTTAATCTATGTATTTATTTAGTATTGTTAAAATAGTATTATTTAATAATATTATTAAAATAAATAAACATATTAATTTATTTATTTCATTAAAGTATTTAAGTTTAGCTAAATTGCTTTTGAAAAAATTATAGCCATGCTTAAAATTTCAATATTACTTGCATGTGTAAATTATTTGGGCATTAGTTAAATATATTTTTACACTGTATTTACTATTTTCAATGGCTGATTATAAATTCAATGTTATCTCAAATAGTTTGACAGCAATTAAAATAGCAAATTACATATTTAATCTACAATCAACAAATTTAAACCAAACCTTTATAACTACTCTATAAAACTTTAAACTGTTCTTCTTCTTTATTGGCGCAACAGGCCCATGGCGGGCCAAGGCTGTCTTCTAACCTTAAAATCAATCACCGATATTTAAAATTTTGTTTTTCAATTCGTAAAAAAAAATTAACTATCTTCTGCAATTATACTAGAATTTTCAATCTAGTAAAATTTAAATAATTTGATTAAACTTTAAAATAATAATTATTATTATAATAAGAAGTGCAGAAATCTCATGAAATGATTGGTAACTTTCTCTTCAACATTCTCACTTTTACATGATTGAAATTACATTCAACCGATTTCATTTTATTTTTTATTTTTATTATTCTTGTCTAGAATTCAAAGACAAGATTAATAAAAAGGTAGAAAAATAAAAACTTTGACAGAAAAGTTTTAAAAGGTTTACCAAGTACTTCAAAGATTTAAGCTTTATTATGAAAGCTTTTTTTAAAGTTGCTTCAGAAGCTTATCATCGATCAAATTTAAAATGGAAAAAAAAAGTATCCTTCATTGTGAAAAGTATTAACTCAATCCATCATTTTCTGTTTGTATTTATATCTATAATGGAATGAAATTGTTTAAAATATTTTTCTTGGTTAATATATATACTTTTTTTTTATTTTTCTATTATCATTCGTTTCGATAATTATTAACTTTATAAACAATACTTTAAGAAATGTTTGCAAAATTTCGCTGATTGTTAAGATTATGATAAACGATGATTTTATAATATCAGAAAAGAATTAGAAACTATTACAGCTTTGGTTCTTTAAAAGCACATTTGAGTTGTTGCTTATCATTCTGCATTTCAATAAGAAATAAAACTGTTTTATATTTTAGAAGTCCAATATGAATGTATCGAAGAAATTCAGAAATTCAATATAAATGAATTGAAGAAATTCAGAAGTTCAATAAGAAATGACCGAAGAAATTCTCTGGTTCATTCAATATGAAATAACAATAAGTTCTCAAGTCTTATACAAATTTATTAAAAATGTGATAGTTAAAATAGAAAATATTTTTTTAGAAAATAACGGTGCTTACTTAATACCTTTAATTATTAAATTATTGAATAAAATTTAAAAAGTAAATTGTTAATGCTTTTGTAAAATAAAAATATCAAAAACTTTAGTTTTTTTTTTTTAATTTCTAATATTGTAACCAACACTGACTTTAATTTCTGGTACTGTACTTAATTACTGCATTATGCAATCATTTACAATACCTTATTAAGGAGAGTTCCATGTATTGTTGGCTTCATATGTATGTAATTATTATTTTTTACACAACTTTAAATAAATATTTATTTTAATTGTCCAATTATCAATCATATATTATAAAAAGTTTTATTCTTCTTCTTAATAATGTAGGTTGCCCAATTTTGTATTTTACTAAGCCATTATGCTGTATTCTATAATATTTCTACTAATACATTTGTACATTTTATATCAAGTTACTAAAATTGTACTTATAAAACTGAATTTAATATAATATGCATAACTTCTTATTAAAATTACATCTATATGATAAATCAAATATTATATAAATTACAGACTTGGGAAAAACTGTTAATTTTGGTTAATTATTTTAACCATTAACGCTAATAAAAATGAAAAGGTTAATTTTAACCATTAATTTCAACGCCCCTTAATTTTGCTTTGTGTAGGTTAGGTTCTGTACATAAATACTATTCAACTAGCCATAATTTTGAATTGGAGCGCTTATTAGGAGTTCTTATTGGAACGCTTATTTTGAATTACGCTTATTGGAATACGCCTATTAGGAGTACCATGAACAATTAATTAAATTTTTTATATAATATTATTGTACATAATATTTCCATGTACAGAAAATAAAAATTAACTCTGTAAACGTTGATAATATAATTAATTGTAATATATAAGTGGGTGTATGGCACCAGTTGTGCCGTACGAGGAAAAACTATCTCAGGCGTGTCACATGGGAGACAATTAAATCAAGAGAAGGCGAAATCGGTGATAAAGAAGATAGTCATCTGTCAGGATAAGGAAAGAGTGGAAGAACACATAGGTGATGTAAAAAAGTAAATAAAAAATAAATAATTAATTAATTAGTTTATTTAAAAGTCAGTTAATTTATAGTGGGAACAAATGAATTATTTTTTCGCATCATTATATTGTTTTTGGCTATCCTCAGTGTCCTGCAGTGCGGGACGGGTATTCCATGAGTGATCTACTTATGGATGGAGGGAAAGGGGCAGCTTCTGTTTGATGGAGCACCCGTAGGCAGAAATCTGACTTTTGCTCCGTGACGCAGTCGTAAGAGACCGGGACCTATGGCTTAAAGTGGATTCGGAACCACTACAAACATCCACGGCACCACCGGGACTCGCACCCGCATTCAGGCATTCGCATCATTATATTGAATATATAATCAAATATATCTTTTAAATTTTGGTGTAACTATAAAAAAAGCTTTTAATTATTACACCTCCAAAACTAAATTAATTGTTTAGTATTTTTAAACAAAAAAGAAGAAAATTTTCCTGTTGGACGAAAGGACACAGCTTCTAATTTTTCCCTTTTAATTTTAAAAATATTGAAATATTGATTAAAAAGTAATGAAACTATCTTTCTTTCAAGATAAAATTTGATTGGTAACTATAAATGCATTTAAACAATTAATAAAAAAATACACTAATTTACCAGCTTTTATTTACCTCAAATTTGTAAGAATATAACAATGCAAGTTTGGAAAATAAATTGAAATTTAATATTGTAAATTTTTTATTTAATTTTTTACGGTAAGTTAAAATTATTTTACTAACTATACGAGGAATTCATGGTAAGTATTTTTATTCAATTTTTTTACTGTAAACTGATTCGTGCCAATAGTTAACATAAATGACTCTAGAAACTTTTGAAAGCTAACGATTTGGCGTAAAATGTTTTGGCCATAAAAAAATAAGATTTTTATTTAAGTAAAAAATAATTCATACAAATTTTTTACTTAACTTTTGGCTAGGATTGTTTGTAATGAAATAATAATTAGAAGAAAAAAAAAATTGAATTTCTAAGTGTTATGATTTTTAAGTCATGATGGAAGATTCATACATAAATACATACAGACACCTATATGATCAAATGTTATTGCTCTCTTTTTAGAAAGCTACTAAAAATTCACGAAGTTCAAGTACCTGTTTCAGAATGTATCATTCTAAAACAGTATTTCTCAAAGGGTGCACAAGGGTTTTCAAAGATTTCCAGATGCGCTCTGTGATATTCTACAGAAATATGTTTCCAGGTATAAAAATAAATAGAGTTATTTGTTAGTTTCCCGTTCAAAGACAGCTTTCATTATAAACAGCTAACTTTTCTGATAGCTTTTTTTTCTTTTATTCTCTTAAATAATTCCAAATAGCAATAATGTGCCAAATAAGGTTTCCGAGAAACTAGGTTTGGTTTATTTTGTCGCTCTACTGTCAGTTTTTGCACACACTAGGCTAATTAGATCTGCACCTACAGTTAAACGTGGATTCCGAACCACTAACAAACATCCATGCCCCAGCCAAGATTCGAACCTGAAGTCTGTGGTACCAAGAGAAACAACTTTCTTGCTTGATTATTAGGTGTGCTAACATCTATGTGATTTTTATTGTTAAAAGATTTCCGTTTCAGCCTATGAGACTCCACCGTCTAGAAATTGTGTAGTGAATCATTTAATATTAACTGAAGAAGAATGACTAGTAGTTACATCCACTAATAGTGGATTGAGGATTAAACATAAACTATTGTCTTTTGAATCCTTCTTTAAAAGAATAATATATGTCAATATCTGAAAATTCTTTGAAAATTTTACTTGAATTTTCAATGTCATATTTATATAAACTAGAATTTTTAATCCTCATCGCTCTATTTTGTCGCTCTACTGTCAGTTTTTGCACACACTAGGCTAATTAGATCTGCACCTACAGTTAAACGTGGATTCCGAACCACTAACAAACATCCATGCCCCAGCCAAGATTCGAACCTGAAGTCTGTGGTACCAAGAGAAACAACTTTCTTGCTTGATTATTAGGTGTGCTAACGTCTATGTGATTTTTATTGTTAAAAGATTTCCGTTTCAGCCTATGAGACTCCACCGTCTAGAAATTGTGTAGTGAATCATTTAATATTAACTGAAGAAGAATGACTAGTAGTTACATCCACTAATAGTGGATTGAGGATTAAACATAAACTATTGTCTTTTGAATCCTTCTTTAAAAGAATAATATATGTCAATATCTGAAAATTCTTCGAAAATTTTACTTGAATTTTCAATGTCATATTTATATAAACTAGAATTTTCAATCCTCATCGCAATTAAATGTAAAAAGAGAGGAAATCTTCAATATATTGACGAGAAAATTAGAGTTTGTCTCTCAAATATATTGAAGAAACTGCTAAGACACTTATGGCTCATGTCATCTCATCACAATAAATACACATAAGGTGCGTTTTATTTTATTTTTTAATCATATTACTTTTTCTATAATATTTAACTTACCCATTATACCATATTTCTCAGAAATTTGTATATAGTGGCCCTCCTATTTTTTGTGGAATTTTAATTACCATTCCCACTCCCTACAAAACGTTTGAGAACCACTGCTCTAAAGAAAGTTTTAGTATTCATTTTTCTTTATTTTACATTTAATAAATGCCAACGGCCGTACCATGCTGAATATACCGGTTCTCGTTAGATCACCGAAGTTAAGCATCATTGGGCGCGGTCAGTACTTGGGTGGGTGACCACCTGGGAACACTGCGTGCCGTTGGCAAATTTGGGACCTGAATGGCCGAGTGTCTAGCGCTCTGGCGCTCGGTGTCACAGGTTTCGGGTTCGAATCCCGGCGGTGCCATGGATGTTTGTAGTGGTTCGGAATCCACTTTAAGCCGTAGGTCCCGGTCTTCTATGACTGTAAGAGCGTCACGGAGCAAAAGTCAGGCTTCTACCTACGGGGTGCTCCATCACAACAGAAGCTGCTTCCTTCCCCTTCAATCATGAGTCCATATGGGCTCGTGGGCTTGGCCAGCCAAGTGGGATAAGAAACAACAACACATTTAATAAATTTCGTTTTCGTTTTAGGTAATAATTGATTTTCATTTATCGTGGACAATAATAAATAATAACAAAGCCCTCTCCATTGCTATATTTTATTAATCAGTTTTGTTCTTTATATGCAAAATTTTACCGGTTTTTTATCAACTGTAGAAATTTTGAAATGATATAACCATAACATACTCAAATATAATAATATCATGCTTTTTATTATTGAATATTTAATACTGTTGAATTATCAAATTATGTAATTCTTATAAAATAATAATAATGCCCACTCATGTTAAAATCAGAAAAGAATTTGGAGGCAACATGTTTGAAATATATTAATGTGTTTTGTTTTTATTTTTTGACGTTGTGTAATTTTATTTCTTTATATAATACAAATATATTTTTTTATTTTTTCATTAAGCAGATTCTGTTTCTGATTCATATAAAATTTATATTTTCATTTATCAAGCTGAACTGAATGTAAAATCAGGCCAAATATTAAAAACTGATTCCTTAGATTGAAATAAGCTGCTTTTACAGAATATTCAATTCAATTCAAATGTTTTTAAGTTATAACACGTACTAATAATAATGGACACGTACTTTAAAATATAAACTCTTTTTATACCAAACAGATCATAACTTTTTAAAAGTACTTTTTTTTTTAAAGCATAGTCCTTTTTATGTTTATGCCCTTTCCGATTACGAAACTTATTTTTTTATGATTATGTAAAAATTAGTTAAAGTATAAATATTAAAAGCTTTATAAACTAGAAAATAAAAAAAAAAATCTTAATTAATGCTTGTCACGTTTCGTCAATAACACTAATTACATTGGGATGCCTTTATACTTTCTATTACGATAATGTTTAAGAGATATTATTCTTTATTGCAATATTTTTTTTTACTTGAAGCTATGATTCAATCAGAAAATGTATTGAGAAAATTTTTATTTGAAATTAAATGAAATAACTATATCCTAATTAAATGAAAATTATACTATACTATATACTCATAAAACGAAAATTATATTAAAGCACTATATACTCATAAAATGAAAATTACATTAAAGCACTATATACTCATAAAATGAAAATTATATTAAAGCACTATATACTCATAAAAGGAAAACTATTGTTGATACACTATATACTCATAAAATGAAAATTATGTTGAAGCACTAGATACCCATAAAATGAAAATTATATTAAATGGCCGAGTGGCTAGTTCTCTGGCGCTTGGTAACACAGATTTCGGGTTCGAGTCCAGGAGGGGCCATGGATGTTTGTAGTGGTTCGAAATCCAATTTAAATCGTACGTCCCGGTCTAACATACTCGCAGACTGTTGCGGGGGGTATTGTTACTCCCCGTCCGTAACTTATCTTCAAGCTACACACACCTCCTGGATAGTGCTAAGTGAGTAACGTTGGTGCAGCGATTGCTTTAAGGCATCAAAGACAACTGCTAAGTGTTTGCCAGCTGCATTAGAAAAAATATATATTAAAACACTATAAAATGAAAATTGTATTAAAACATTATATATTCATAAAATGAAAATTATGTTAAAGTACTATATGCTCATAAAATGAAAATTAGATATCTCATCTAACAAGATGATGAATACACTATGTTTAAATGTTTCTTACAATTATATCTTTAATATACTTTATTAAAATGCCACATTTAAGATTAACAATAAGCAGTTTGATAATAAGCAATGCAAAAAATTATTTGTCATTTAAAATTTTTGGAATTTATTGAATTATTTCATGTATTTCAAAATTACTATAATTGTTATTACGGAAATTATTCGTATACACAACATTTTTTGTATATTATAAAATCATAATTCGATTTTAATCCATGATAATTGTTTATCGTTAATTTCTAGGACAAATATATATTTTTTTTACATTATATAAACAAATATTTTGCCCACGATAACATTGAAATATTTCGTCGAATTTAAATTTTAAAATATAAGTTTTATGTCAGGACTCATCACAAAAATTACAAAGTTTGTTAACAATTGTTAACACTATTTTATCATTACATGGTACATCTTTTCCAATTTATCATTGAAATAAAAATTTCTCTCACTTCGAGAAAAATGAATCTGTAAACCATTGTTGAATTTTTCAGGGAGAAATAAGCTTAATAAAAATATAAATGCATATGCTATTCCTCAATTATTTTTATTTTAGGAGCTTTGAAATAAATTAAAATTTATTGACTACTTTCTTGCTATTCAAGAAAAGCAATTTACTTTAAAGCTCGAGGTCATATTATCACGGATTAATTTTGCAAAGACAATTATTCAGAAGAGATACGCCGATACCTTTTGTCAACGCGGGTAATTTTGGTAATAATTTTGTATTATATTTTAAAATAGCATATTATGTTTTTATCCTTCGTTTTTGTTATTGTGTGTAATAGTAACTTCTGGAATTTTAATAAAACATATATAATGCATGTTATAATTTTTTTTTCATTAAAATTCCAGTAGCAAGAATAATAATTAAAGAGGTTTTAATTTTTTTATATTATTAATGAAAATTTTAAATCATGTATAATCAAGAAATACATTTTTTAGAATAAAAACGCCAATATCAGCAAAAGGAAAAAAAAAAGAATTGAAATGAAGTTGAATAATATATCTTTATATGGCATTTTATATTTTTATTTACAAATACTTCAAACAACATGTTTTAACAATTAATATCATTTAAGAGAATTCAATAATGTATTACATAAATTTTTTTGATTTTAGCATAACATTTTTGTATTATATTTTAACAAATTATATTGTGTTTTTATCATACACTCAAGAGACAAAACATTATGACCACCCCTACATTTTGCAATGAACTCGCCTGGATGACGTGGAAGGCACGTTATCAGGTGTAAGTGGTATTTAACTGGTATTAAGTGGTGGTATTTAACTGGTATTAAGTGGTGGTATTTAACTGGTATTAAGTACTGGTATTAATCCATGTCATGGCGGGTTGAAGCTGTGTTGCGCGCCAAAGGTAGGCCAACTCGTTATTGACAGATGGTCATAATGTTTTGGATCTTGAGTGTATGTGTAATAAATAACTAATAGTAACTTCTGGAATTTTAATGAAGCACAATATACACATGTTATAATAATTTATAGCTTGTGTATATTGTGTTTCATTAAAATTCCAGAAGCAAGAATAATAATTAAAAGGACGTTAATTTTTTATTATTAATGAAAATTTTCAATTATGTATAACCAAGAAATACATTATTTAGAATAAAAGAACCAATATTAGAAAAATGAAAAATAAAAAAGGAATGAATTGAAGGTGAATAATAAATCTTTATATGGTATTTTATATTTTTTTTTCCTCCAAATACTTTAAAACAACATGTTTTAACAATTAATATCATTTAATCTAAATCAAAAACTGAATAAATACATGTACAAATTACATCAAATGTCTCAAAATATTATGAGTATTAACACTAATATTTTCTATTTTGGTATGAAGTAAAATACATTTACTTTTATCCAATTAAAATGTTGCAGAAATTCAATTTTAATGTTCATAATATATCATTAGAGTCACTAGGATGATGTAGAATGCTATTATTATAAACACAGATTAAATTTTGTTAACTAAAAGAAATTTTCTAAATAAATAATTTATACTGTGTACTTTAGGTGCATTGGAAAGATTTGGTAACAAAAAACTTTGATTTAAAAAGTGGCATGTTAAATCCTATGTAAATTACAATTTATGTAAAATAAAAATGAAAACATTATGTATGCTTATTCTAACATCAACTTTCGATTTTTATACACAAATATCATAGAACCTCAATAATTTTTTTCATAAACACTATACGTATAAGTAAAAACATTTTGCAACATAAAAAAGACATTTTCAAAAGAAAAATATTTTTAATTTAAAAAAAGAAAAATATATATATATGATATCATTTACCGTAAGAGTATTATTTGCATTAGAAAAATATTATGTATAAAATTCTACAAACGAAATAGTTTTTAATATTAACTTTATTATCGTAAGATTAATTATATTTAAATATTGTAATTTGCAATATTCTAAAAATAGAAATAATATAAAATACTCATGTCAAATAATTCGTTTAATAAATCATTAGTAAATGAAAAAACGACACGCTAGATACGGTAAAACAGGGAAAACATTTAAAAATTGTTTTTCCAAAAATGTAAACAAAATGTTGAGTTTTTCAGAAGAATATTAAAATACCGAACATCTAAATATCAAATTCTATACCTCAATGTTAATTTATCTTTTCCAACTGTTATTATTTGAATAATAAAAAAAAAAACAACGCAAGATCCAATTTTCTAATGCTTTTCGTTAATCAACTGTTTCTAGAAACGTTGGCGATTGGCGAAATTCGCGCTGAGATTTGGCTACTTACGAGAAACGCTAAATAAAATGCAACCCTGCAGTTGAATCTTCAGTCGGTAGCGAAAACCGAAAGCTTGCGGTAGATTTCTTGAGTTCGCCCGATAATTGTACTATCGACCATGTGTTGCGGAAATCTTTCTACCATCAACTTAATCCGTGACGTTCAATGACTTCCAACCTCAGAATATTTTGCTGCAATTTTAAGTTTGTTATGCGAAAAAATTGAAATTTTTTTTTGCAGTGGAATTTCTAAAATTCTGTAATTCTGCTCTAGAGTATGAGATGGTTAACTTATTCTGTACTGCATTTTGGAAAACTATAGAAAATTTTGAAAACTGTTGGAATTAGGCGGTTAATTTTCTTAAAGCATGCAATCGGTACTAGTGCAAAAGAAATATTTCGTAAATTTGTGTCTTCTAGATAGAGAATTCGAGTTTTATTGAGAAAAAAAATATTACTTTTATAAACTGTTATTTAGCATATTAATGTTAAATAAGTAAATGAGTTAAAGTGTGTGTGCCATATATTATAAATGTATGTTAAGATTTTTTGTAGAAGAAAATATTTTTGATTATAAATATTTAGCATAAACAAGTTCGTCTAGTCATATGGTTAGTATAACATATTTATTAGCTCAGTTTATTAAACGAAATTGAAGCCAAAACAATAAATAGAGAATAGCATCAAATTCTAGTCAGTTGCAAACAAAACCATCAGTTATATTCATGATAATCTTCGCTAGTCTTGTAATAATAATTAGTGGAATAAAAACCTAAGAAGTATTGTATTTGAGAAAAATTAGATATTAAGAATCATCTTGTACTTGAATCACTTCATACAAATTTCGTAGTAACATAGACCTGAACGTAATATAAATGTGCATTGAGCTAGTACTTAATTTCAGCTTTTCATTATTATTATAACGAATTATTCTGAATCTAGGCATTATGTATAGTTTATTACTCACTTTGTGGACATTACCCACCGTTTTGACAACTTGTGTGTTCCCTGCCGATGATGCCAAACCCAAGGGCCTGGAGGAAAGGGCCATAGACTCGGAAGTGGTACTGGCTGCTTATACCAGGACGGTCCACAAGTTGAAGAACAATTCATCCAACAGCTACAGCGCTGAGTTCTTGGTCTTCAACATCATCAAGGGAGAAGACAGGGTGGTTGAGATCTACCAGCAACGCAAGCCATCATCCCTCGAGACTGCATTGAATCGCAGATTGGTGAATGTGTCCAACTTCGGTGATCCAAGTAAATGCGAGTCGGATGTGAATCCTGGAGAGACATACATTCTGCTGCTCGATGTCTTGGCCAGTGGCGAACTGTCGGCAAGGTACGACGGAGCTTATGGGCCTGCTGTTGTCTACTCTAGGGACAAAGAAACTGCCCTTGAAGCCATAGGTTAGTTCTAATTGATTTTTTATATGTTTGGAACTGAGAAAGTTTATTTTTTAATCAATATTTAATTACAAATTGTGTATCAAAATAAACTTTTTCTTTAGCGTGCATTATGTTTATAGAATTATTTATATACATAATCAAATCGTTGTTAAAAAAGCAGTGTGATGATTTTTAAGTTTAACTCGAAAAATTGTTTAAAATTTAAATTTAAAATATATATATATAAAATAAATTTAATTTATATATATATATATATATATTAAATTTAATACATACTAACAAATAATAACTTATTCTCGCAAATAATTTTATCTGAATATATGTAGAATGTTAATTTTCTAACTTTTTAAAATCATGTCAATCTTTTTGAAAATGTCAAAACTAGATAGATCATAATTTTAGTTATTAATATATATATATTTATTTAATTTTATATTTTGACAGGTCGTTCAAAAGGGTCATATGACTGTCATATTGTTGATAAAATTTGGCAGGTCATATTGTTGAAAAAATGATCAGATAATAATTTATTGATAATAAGATTCGGTTAGTTTGGTAAAATTAATTTAGAAAATCTGAAAAATCTTTTATAATCTTTCCTAATCTTTTGTAACAAATTATTCATATGGAATATATAAAAATTGTCAGATATTTCATGAATTAAATCTACCGTCAACTTTCTAATAAGTTATAATACAAATATTTCATAAATATATGTATTATCATTTATTATTTAAGAGCAAATAAATGCACGAACTAATGTAAATATAACTTTATATTTATTTATAATAAAAAATTTATTATTATTACTTATATTATTATTAATTAAATTATTCTTATTAGTACTATAATTTATAAAAAATACAAAAATGTATAAACACAAATTTAAAAGAAACAAGAAAAAATGTTTTAAAATCTTTTTCTTTGCTAACTATGAATATCTTATTTTTTTATCTTTATATATTATAAATTTGAATTGAAATTCGAGTCTTTCTATAAAAAAAATTTTTTTTTTCACCAGATTCTCCTTTTTAATTTATGTGAGAATATATAATTAACAATTTTGCAAAGCTAAAAGTTTTATATTGATAAGTTACGTGTGCTACATTTGTTAATTTGGAAGAAAACATTAGCTATTAAAATTATAAAAAAATGTGATTTAAATTTCCAAATCAAATGTTATCAAATGCCAATTTTAATTTGTAAAGATTATAAAATTATTAAAGGTTTACATTAATTTTAACTTCGTTGAAATAAAATCGTTAACATAATATTAATTTGTTAAGAATTTTTTGATTAAGTCTCTTACATTTCAACTAGATGGTTGCTTTCTTAAATTAAACGTAAGAATTGATTTTTTATTTCTTAAATTTTAATACACGGAAGGAAATTTTTAAGTTAATTCAAAAATTTTTAATTGAACATTGGTTTTCGGAAATTATTACAACAAAAATCATTCTCTTTTAGGAGGATTTGCTTATGTAATAATTCAAGTAATTTTATAAATATATTTAATTATAGCGAATAATATCTTGTTCTCATAAATAATGTTTAATAAATAAAAAAATTTATTTGGTAATTTTTAAAAATGTTTTTTTCTTCAAAATGCCAAAACTAGATAAATCATGATTTTAAATTGAGTTAAATATATTATGATATTCCGCTCATCGATTGTATTTTACTGATATAGTTTTAAGAAAATATATTACTGATATATCGTGGATTAAAAAGTTCAAATATGAATAAAGATCCTATATACTTCTAATATATTAGAAGGAAATATTTTATAATGAAATATTTTTAGTCCCTAAGAAATCTACATATCACTTTTATTAGATCAGTCGTAGGAAGTACTGAATTGTGTTTTTCAGATAAAATACAATATAATAAAATCGATTGCTTCTATTATTAACCTTATACAAAAGAAAATATAGAGCTGAAAGTATTTTCCAAAATTATATACACTGTTTTTTTTTATTAAAAGGGAAAGGTTTATTACTTTTAGACAATATATTATTTATATTTATATATATATATATATACAAAAAAGTTACAACAGAAATTTTTTAATTACTTTATAAATCACAATACCTAAAAAATTTCAATAATTATATCTTAATAACAGTACATTCTCAAAAAAAAATGAACAATATTACTTTTATATAAATTTTTATGTGGGTTTGAATACTATATTAGAAATATATTTTAGACATTCAAATATATTTTTAAAAATATATTTTTTAGAAAATATTTTTAAATGTTTTAATATGCTAAAAATACTAATACAGAATTTTATTTCGTTAAACATATAAAATTGATCTACATCGTATAATTTACAAAAAAAAAATTAAATTTGAAAATCGAAGAAAACGAATTTTCAAGAAAGTCAGAAACCCTAAAAAAATAAAAACTAACTAGCTATAAAACTTAGCACCTAAAATGAAACTAACTAGCTATAAAACTTTATGAAGCACATTACTATTTAATATTACTTTATTTATTACGAGAACAAACTAACTTTTTGAAACAAAACCTTTTTCCGGAAAGTGTAAAATTTAAATAAATTGGTAGTTTTTATTACAGCATTCAATGATAACTATAGTTTTAGTCATAAAAAAGTGATACTGCATACGCATTCGTAATTCTAGAAATAAAAATGAATAGCTTGTTATGTAACGAATTCCTGGAATAGATGTTCTTGATATTTTTCTTCGCCAAGACTGCTTCATCTAACCCATAAAGTAAAGGTTGAGATGTCTTCTTGTAAGGCAGATCTTGCATTTGACTCACCCGTAAATGTTTTGTTTTTCATATAAAAACCCATGACGTAAAGAAATTACAGATTCAAGTGTGAGTTATTACGGAGAGAAAAATGATAAAAAAAGATATAACAGATACATTTTCTTTTTGGCTGATTTTAATAAAAATGCATTAAAATTCATTGTTTAAGTTAGCGGTGGCCTTGAATATCACACTTGTACAAAATATATTTATTTTATAATGACTAAAGTAGTGAAAACCCATGTATTAAAAAATACATTATGTATGCATCCCTGTATTTAAAAATTAATTGCTGAAATTATGAGAAAAATTACCTTTGAATTTAAAATAATATTCTTGTGAATATACGGCAGATATTAACTGTTTTATTTTGAAGTTTACAGTTATGAGTTCGTAGAATAATTGAATTATAGTCTGTGAACTCATGAGGCGCGCGCATCTTGGAACATCTGACATAACAGGTTCTATGCTTCACTTTAAGTGGCCTCAGTGACACAGTGACCATCACTAGATACGCGTATCTGATTGTTGATAGCAAAGCAAACCAGACTCTCAGTTCAAGTTTTTAGCGCTTTTGGTTATATTTTTATATTTCATATTTAGTGTCATATATTTCTTTACAATGTGCCTTTAGTATCATTATTATTATATTATCTATGTTTACATGTAAGGATTATAGTAAACACAAAAATAATAAGTCATTTTGTTTCAATTTTTCACTCCAAAAAGTATTTATAGTGGATCTAAATCTAATATGAGGATATATAAATTTTTATGCGGCCCGCGGAGTTATGATGAATTTCCAAAATGGCCAGCAAGAACATTTGGGTTGGCCATCCCTCATTTAAAAAATAAAAAAATCACTCCTCTTGAAAAATATTTGTAACATTTTTAAACAATATTGAGATCGTACTATTTTACAAAAAAATATATATATATGCGTGAATATTTTGTTATTTATTTATTTCACTTAACTCAAGAAATATTTGATGGCTCTTGCGAGGGGATAACTGAGACGCATTAAATGGAAAGGGTAGAAATCGCATCCTATTTTTATTCAATTAAAGTAATTTATAATGTTACACTAAAGTACAATAGGTAGGTAGCTCGTAAAGTAGCCCATCTCGTTGCCAATAGTAACTTCCGTAGCTAGCGTGCAAGAGGGCTCATTTATGAGTTCACCAGCACTGGCAATTGGAGACACTGCTTTCAGAAATGAAGAAACTCTATGGTGATTGTGGAAACGTATGTAAAGCGTGTCTCATAGATAAACAAGTAATTGAAAATTTACGTGCTTCTGTAATTGAAAGGGGTTTTTTTTTTTTTTTTTTCCAATTTTAATTTTTTTAATTGTATTTATTTTTATTTTTCACAATTTTAAGCTTGTATGGAGCTAAATAACGCTTGATACGGAGGTGAAGTATGACGTAAAGTAACGCCAAAGGACGCAAATTAGAATGTGAGGGCCAAGTGTCCAGTTCCCTGTTTATTGCATTTACTGATTAAATTGTAACTTCCACTGAATATGTAACTTCCTATATGCGTTTGTGTGTGTCTGACATTGGTAATCGATTGGATTTACCTACCAATATGAGAAATAAATGCTGAGCTAGTTATCTGGAGAGATTTCTCTGAACGGCAATAAGCCCTATTAGCGACATAGATGAAACATGTTACATTATATAAAACTTGATGTAAGAAATTCAACATTTGGCAATATGTATCGCCAATTTGTAGTTGGCTACGCGGACATCTTCCTGATTTCTCATATAACTTATAGTTAAACTAGTTCACTTTTAAAAGAGCTCAAGGAAAAAATTCTTCCATTTTCCTCATTGTGTGTAGAGGTAGCCATAGTTTAATCTCCTAAACCTATCAAAATTAAAGTTCAATATTTTTAAAAAGTTATTTTAATCATGAAATTTTAAGTTCTCTTAATTTATCACTGTGTGAATTATTTTTGGGGATTTGAAAAAAAAAAAAAAAAAAAGTTTGTAGAGTTAACTTTTTGTTGACATCCTTCTAATTATCTCGATGTTAAAAGCATTAACATTAAATCAAATAAAAATGATATACATATATATATACTATATATATAAATTTGAAACTGAACTTATTCTTTACAAATCTTCTTTCAAAACTACTTCTAATTTGAAAGGCCAACATTCTAATTTGGATACTCCAAGCCAACACTAGGGTCTATTATAGAAAAATTAAAATTCACACATCATATATTATCAATTTAGAATACGAAACTAGAAAATACAATTTTTATTTTATTAAAAGGAATTTCAGTTAATAATTTTATATTAGAATACAGAGTGATTCAAAAGTTCGGCGAAAAAGTAAAATGCGATAAAAAAAAAAAAATTTCAATTGGAGACTCATACAGTTTGCATATTTATATTCTCCATCTTATGGGATTTCGTTTGAAACGAAAACAATTAATTCAAAATGACAATAGAAGACGCTCTCACTCTTAAAGTGGAGGGCGACAAAAGTAGAGGTGAAATGAGACCTTTATTTCATCATGATTTACAGTTGCAAATGTGCAGTATGTTCTCCATCATATTTCTATACTGAGCACAGTCACAATAATATACTCAATGGGACATGGAACAGTATATCAACTGGAATTGCTGCTACTTCTTGACGCATGACATCTTCCAGTGCGTATAAGAACTAGTGATTTGTTTCATGGGCATATTTCTTGAAGTAGCCCCACAAAATGGAATCACAGGGTAGAATTCATGGTGTGATCTTGATAGCCATTAATATCTACTATGACTACTAGAAATGGATCAGTGCCATACACTAACCATTATAGCTCTCTCACAGGACATCCATATTAGTGGAAATCCATTGGGAATAAAAATGGTCATATATAGTCCTTTGAATTCATGTAGGTTAGGAAGACAAATAATACGTAAATATATATGTATAAATTATAATATTATACACCTGATATTGTACCAGGTGCAAGCTTTTAGGCAGTAAACAACATTGCTCCAAAATTAAGCCTGAACCATACAGTAAATCCCCAACGCATATTCACGTTTTCTGGTTGCAAAGATACTTTCACTTCATAAGAGTTGCTAGTAGTCTAAATGCAGCAATTTTGAATACATGAATGGATACTATTTGTCAATCACACTAACATACACCATGCTTATTAATAAAAATCCACATACAACATTCAAATATATATTTCTATACTCAAATTTTACATTGTGTAAAATTTGAGTATAGAAATATATATTTGAATGTTGAAATATAGAATATAGAAATATATATTTGAAAATTCCGGGAAACTATATTTAGTATCGCCCTCAATCATCAAGGCTTAAAAATAAAAATAAAAATGTCATAGAACAGCATATATATCATTTCATCCTTTCCATGGTTATATCTGCTAACAACAATTTTTCTGCGAATCATAGATCTTGTTTTTTATCGTCTTTTACTTTTGAAACATCTTTTATATGATTCCCATTTAATCAGATATCTTTAAAATAAATTTCATTGAAAGTGCTTGGAAAACTACGTAATATTTATGCATTTTCCGTGACAAAACTTTTAAATGATCTGAAAATTTTATTGCAGACTTTACACAATAAGATGGTAAGGAATAATGTCCCATTTAACATATGGCATTCAGCATATCTCTAGTAATAGGTTTATTGATTTTCAATAACGTTTTTCGTGAATTACAATTCTATCACATTATTTTGTTTACAGACCTAATTTAGAAATGCGTTAAAAACAAAACTGCCCGAATAAAAGCTACGATTTCAAATACCAAATAGTAATTTCAAATTTCTTCCCATCAGATTATTTTATTTGATAAAATAATAAAATGCAGCTGGGTATAACTAATTCGACCTTTATTAAAAAAAAGGCTTTTCTGAAGAAAGCTATTCGAAAACATTGGTTATTTATGAATTTAAGATGCAGGTAGATTTTCAAATCACTGATATTTGCTTGATATCGTCCAGAAAATTATAGGTTTAATCTATATTCTGAAAAAAAGTAATACCTATCATTACATTCGACGAACTAATGGATATTTTCACGATACACGAAAAGAATAAACGAATTCATTCCTACAGCTGTGCGATAATTATCTCTTAACTGCATCATTAGTCAAAAAAAAGTTGCTGCAAACATTTTAACTAATAATAATTCTTTCATATTCGAATTTGACCCAAATAAATATAAATTTTTTGGAAAATTTAAAAGATTTAAAAGATGAACAAAAAGAATTATTCATTGGGCTATTGGCAGACTTCGTTTTTTTTTTCTAATAATTAAATTTTGATATTACATTGTCAGTTGAACGGTAAATTTGCGCGAAACCAACTAAATATTATTATCATGATGTTCATTTTTAAACTGAGAATAAATGTTATGTTGAACCAAATTTGTCTTTTACGTTAGGTTTTACATGGTGCCATTGTTAGAGTAAGAAAATGTATTAGCATGTCTTAAAAAGATAATTTAGAAAAAGGCTATAAAACAGAAAGTTATTTTTATTTATTGCATTTAGATCTAAATATATTTATTGAAATTCTTTATTTTTCTTAATTTACAAATTTCCTTAAATTTTTATCAAAATTCTGTAATTTAATTTTTTTTTTTATAATTTCATAATTTTATAAGCTTTAATTAAATTTTAATATAAAAAAAGCTTTAAAAAAAATTAAATAAAACTAGAAATTCTTATTTTTTATAATGTGAGTAGAAGTCAAGAAATATGTTATAAAATCTCATCCGCTTTTTATTTCTGAACGAAAAAACATTTAACTCTTGAAATACAAAATTCTTAAAATAATCAGTTGCAGCGTTTGAGATACTATTAAGTGCATCAAAATAATAATAATAATAATTCTAAAAATGACTAAAATCCTTTTCTTTTACACTTTCCCAGCATTCGTAGAAAGTTTGTTAAAAATTATCATTTCTGTTATTTAAGAAATTCGATAAATACTCACTACCATCACATTTTACAGAAAGCTTTTAGAAATACTTTACATAAGGGAAACAAAAAAGAAGTTTTATATCTACTAATTAAACCTAGAATAATTATTTTTAAACCATCCTGTTTAATTAATTACGCATTTTTATGCATAATTATTAGAATAAATTTATCACTTAAAAAATGTGAAACTTTTTTCAAATGATATTTTTCATAAGTAAATTATTAATTATTTTTTTATTTTTTATTTTGCTATAATTCTGTATTATCAAAAGAAATGAATAAATTTGGGCACATTTATCATTCACAAAATAATCATAACTATTGCAATAAAAAAAATGTGATTCTTTATTTAATAAACGTGATAAACTATAGAATACTTTTTTTACATGACTAGGTATTTAATATCTCAATTAGTTTCCAATTAATCAAGCATTACGGATAATGTATCAATGTTTTTTGGGAAAAAAATTTGTCTTGTTACTATGGTAACAGAAATCAAATGAACAAAAAGTTTATGAAATAATAAAAAGATTCTCCGTTCTATTTTTTTTTTTTTTTTTATGTCAAGTAGTAAAATTAAAAATGCATTTTATAGAAGGTAATAAACTATAAACTATAAATAAACTATAATTTTTTTAGTTATCAAAAAAAAAATACTTAAACATAATTTGATAAACTTTTTGAAGATTTTTATCTCATATAAGTTCATGAATATATTAACAACATTCGGTACATGATAATATTTTTCTTTAAAAAGTTTCCTTTTAGCTTTATTTTATTCAGACAAAATAATTTTTTTCTTTAGCTGTAAACAAAAATAAAGAAAATTTCAAATAATTAATAAAACGAAGTTCCTTTTATCTGATTCCAGCATTCGCAGAATTTTTGTTAAAAACTATCGTTTCTGTTATTTAAAAAATTCCATAAATATTCACTTCCATTACAGTCAGATTTACTTTTTAAAATTAACTCTTAATTACCAAGAAAAAAAGGTAATTTTTATTATACTTTTATTTCATTAATTGATTAATTTTTAATTAATTTAATAATTTAATTTTCATTCATTTCATTCATTTAAAATTCATTTAATTTTAAATTTTTTCAAATGATATTTTGTTAAATTAGTAAATTTTTATTTTTATTTACCTATAATTCTGTTTATTAATTTAATATTCAGTTAATAATTTAATTTTCATTAATTTTATTCATTTAATATTCATTTAATTACAATTGTCATTAATTTAATTTTAATTGCTTTCATTCATTTAATATTCATTTAAATACATTTAATTAATAGTTAATATTTTAATTAATCTTACTTTTTTACATTTTTAAGTATTGTGATTATTTGCACTGGAAATTATAGATATTTAATTCAGTTATTTTTTAGAATTATGATTATCAGATTTTATTTTTAAGCCCTTTCTGTTAAAAATAATTTCCCACAAAGTCAAAAAACGTTAATAGAATAATTAATATTAAATCCTAATTATTAATAAATCATAATTAATACAATATAATACATTATAAAAGAAATAAAAAACCTCACTAATTGCATCGAATTGCAATGTGCTAATACTTAAATAATTTAAAATCACTTAAATAATTTAGTGGAAATTACATATTTAGAAATTATTCAATTTCAGATATAATAATGATTTTATAAAATGTAATAAATATTTATTATATTTTATTAAATATAAATATTTAATATTTTTATATTATATTATAGCAACCTATTGCTAAAAAAAGTTTTGAGAAAAAGTATTCAAAAAATATTTAATTTATTAAATATTTTGATAGTAGATTATTACTAAAATTTTATTTAGAAAAGAATGATTTTCAAACACCATCAACTTTCTATTTAAAAGAATATGCGTTTGACATTATTAAAAGGTCTGTATATTCTCATTTTATAATATTAAATGTAAATAAAGTACGATATTGTTTGAATTAACATGATATGATGTAAATTGAAATTAAAGCTGTACTTCTTTTCTCTAAATAATTATTACAAAAAATGCATAAAATTTTACCTTTTTAAACATGTTTGATCATAATAATTTTTGTTGTGACGTTTTTGTTAAAGTATTTCGTAGTTTATAGTGATAGGCCATTTCATGAATTTTAATTATCCAGTTTATTACTACAGACTTATATTAAATTTATAGATATTCTGATATTTACTGTTAACTAATGTTTACTCTACTAAAAATTTTATTAGCTTCACATATTTTGTAATATTTCAAGCTCTTAATAAAAAGGTTATTGCAATGTATGTGAAATAATTTTCTCATATGTTTAGAAAGGTTAAATTGTAATAAAAAATCTCTGTTTTAAAATTTTAAAATTCTAAATATTAATTTATTTTATTAAAATTGCATGTTATTATATGAATATAACAGCTAGATAATAGTATCCATTACGATTTGAAGCAATTGAAGTAAGTAGGAAAAATTCCGCATAAATTAATAAAAACAAAAATAAAATTAAAATTCTTTTAAATTTTTATCTAAAAACGTTTTATATAATTAAATAAATATAATGAAATAAAAGAAAATTAATAAAAATTCCGTTTACTTATCTAATTCATCAATTATGTTATATTTTGCGATGAGATGCAAAGTAAAGATAAAATTTGGCATAGTAATTTTATTTATAAGTAAGAAATAGTATTATTTTGAATTAAAAATCCTTCACATTTTTTTATTTATATAATTCTTTGACGTAGGAAATCTTATTAGCTATTTATATTATTCTGTTTTGCTTAGGAACGCCATATTTCAAATTTATTATTCAGTTTAATGTTCTTTTCCATGAATACCCGCACTTAAAATATAAATGTTTAGTTCCATTATAATATATTATTCAGCTCATAATACTTCCACAGTTTCCTTTGTGCTGTAAATAGTCTTGGTCGTCTAAGTAAAAATACCCATTAAATTGATGTACTCTTTATGATTCGAAGAACAACATCATGTTAAATGTCTTCCTTGAAAAAGGCCGTTGTTACTTGCACAAATGTTCAACTTTCATCTCCAGATTAATTTTCTTAAACATAATATAATCAAAAAAAGTATAAGCATCATTTTAAATTTCGTATAAAAACATTCATATTTTGATTTCTTATTTAAAAGTTGTATTAAATGTTCATGGAGCAAAATAAAAAATGCCTTCTCGGGGATATTCGAACGTATAAACCCTAATTGTCTAGAATTCTTTTCGAAGCTCTAGAATGGAAGATTAACCACGGCCACAAATGCAATTGCATTAGTCGAAAATGTTAATGTTAGAACTCCGCAGTTAAGAACCTAATGCGAGTTTAGCTTATTTTATAACACAGGGATGAATTTTCATCCAAGGCACATCATCAATTTTCTGTCTTGAGAAGACGTTGGGGATATTTGTTGATAATGTAGTTTTCTATTTATTTATCTTTTAGAGTTTTCATTTCCTATACAAGTTTAAGATTACATTTATAAATATTAAAAATGGAAACTGAATATAAAAAAAATCATAAACAAGCTTAGAATCCTCTGAAACGTATATATAAATATTTTATATCTTTTATTTTTACTTCTTTTACTGGAAACCATTTTTTTTTTTTTTTTTTTTTGCTATGTTTTTCGTTTCGATGCTGTCACTACACTCTTCACAGCCCATTGTATTTTAATAACAAATTATTCACAAAACCTTAGCAAACTAAAGAAAGTGGGAAGTTTTTTGAAGAATCTGATTTGCAATGCAAATCCTATCTTTGTAAACAAGCTTGTCTTTTCTGAGTCTCTCCGATTTAAATCGTAAGCTATGCTCTGTGTATAAGAGCCACAGAAATATTTTTTTAAAAAATAAATAAAAGACGCGTTTTTGATGCTGAAGAATATTTTCTGTTTCTTTCAATTTTTTATTTTTCTGTTCATCCTGTTTCTTGAATACAACAAAATAAGAATAATTTCGTGTAGGAAAGACAACAAACTTCCGATCTTGTAAAAGAAAAAGGTATTGTGGGGTGTATTTTATCTGGGAAGTGTAATATATAGTGTCTTGCTAAGTCAGTGGCACATAACTGGAGACGAGCCAGTTCTCTTTTCTGTTCGTTCACGCAAGTGTCGTTTGAATAGGTTTTACTTGAATTGATGAAGGGTTGTGTTTGTTTTCACTTCTTATGCATTAAATTTTTAAACATTTTGAATATATGAATATGTAATAAATCAGTAATGTCTGATTCACTTCTAAGATTAATCAAAGTTAATGCTGGTTTGTATCTTTTGATTGAATTGAGGAAATTGAATTTAATAATAAATAATATTAAAAAAAAAAATGGATTTGCATGTTTAGGCAGCTTAATTTGAGAATTTTCTATTTTCGTAAAATATTTGATATAATTACTATTAATTTTATTGTTATTTATAACAAATTAACAAGTAATATAAAAAAAATTTTTAAGTCAATTCCTACTTTTTTTTCATTATATTGCAGAAAGTCCTTTATAAATAATTTTCATTCATTTTTTAAGTTTATCTGGCGTCATCTATTGGTAGATATATGTAACTTAAATCTCAAAAAAAATTTAATTAATTAATTAAATTTAATCACTGAATTAATATTTGAAAAAACTGTATTAACATCAAGTGTCATCCACTATAAGTTCAAAAAAAAATGTATTTGAACTTGTGTGAATGAATAAAAAGTATTTTATGAACGATTGAAAATTTGAACAAGATATATATAGGGAGAGTGTGAGCTAATAGTAGGAATTGAATAAAGTAATAAAACAAGCGATTGATTGAATTTTGATTGAATTGAAAAAATTGAATTTAATAACAAATAATACTAAAAAATAGTTGAATTAAATTTTTAAATATAGAAATATGTAATAAATTCACAATGTCTGATTTATTTGTAAGATTAATCAAAACTAATGCTAGTTTGTTGCTTTGTTTCTTTTGATTGAATTGAAGTAATTGAATTTAATAACAAACAATATTAAAAAAAATAGATGCATTAAATTTTTAAACACTTTGAATATATGAATATATAATAAATCAATAAAGTCTGATTCATTTCTGAGATTAATCAAAATTAATGCTAGAAAATTGAATTGAAGAAATTGAATTTAATAACAAATAATACTAAAAAAATTTATTTACATCTTTAAACAGCTTTATTTGAGAAATTTTCTATCTATGTATTTGATATAATTACTATTAATTTTATTATTATATATAAAAAATTAGCAAGTATTCTAACGAGCATTTGCTTAGATAATTAGAAATTCATAGTAAAACCTTGAAAAAATGGTATTGCAAAGCTAATAAAATTTAATCTATATTTGTGTCTTGCAATTCCTGGAAAATAACCTGGAACTAAGAAGTTTTTATGTTTATAATTAAATTAAAGTGAAAAGATAAATAACTTAATTATGTAGAAAAATAAGAAGCCTCACGACTAAAGAAAAATATTGGATTCCTAGGATCATTAAAAAATATATTACATTTGATCATGTATAAAATAAGTAACAAACAAAATATTTTCCATTAAATTTATCAGATTGTTTTCGTAGAACAAAATGACTTGTCCTATTAAGTAAAACTATGGAAAAATAAAAATTTCCCTACATAAATAAATGTATATATATATATATATATATATATATACATTGTTTTAGAAAAATAGGAAATTTTTAAAATACATTTCAATATAAATTTTTTGTCATTGAAACTTATTTAATTATGCTTATTTTGTATGAAATAAAGTTAAATTGGTATTTTTCAATTAAGTGATATATAAAATATATTGTTCAATTAAAAAAATAACATAATATTTTTTTAAAAAATATTATGTTATTTTAAAAAATTTGGAAAAAACTGCATAAACAAAGAAAATAGTGTTTTAGAAGATAATAGAATATTTTTAAAATACATTCCAAAATATATATATATATATATATTGTCATTGAAAACTTATTTAATTGTGCTTGTTTTGTGTATATTAAATTGATATTTTTCAATTCAGTACTATACAAGACTGCAAGATGATACGTAGCAACAAACAAATTCTAATTGCTTATTTAAACCTCCTTAAATTCAATCAATAAATTTTATGGATGTCTTTTCAGTTAAGCTATGCAAACATATACAAAGGACAATTCATTTGGTACATTTTACCTAATCACTATGCTACAATTATTTATTAAAATATATTTTCAATTTCTACTTGTAATTCAAAGTCATTCATCAGCTTTAGAAGTAATGAACAACTAGTATCCATATATTGTATGCTCATTCCAGATAGTTCCATAGTTCCAGATGATACATTCGAAAATGGATATTTACTCAATGTGGGTTTACGGATTTATCCTGGATAATTTCAGTTCCTCAACTAACCTCAAAGCAATTAGCTTGTCCTATTATGTACTCCATAATGAAGTATGTTGAAATGATGACAATCATATGTAGAATAACATATATAAAATGCAGTACCATTTTAATTACCTATATCCAAGAATATAAGTTCAGGTATTGCTGTTTGACAACATATCAAATATCATTCAATAGTTCAATAATTACTTTTATTAATTTCTAGTCATGCCATAAAAGTTGGAAATCAGTTATTTGTCAAATGTTGAAAAATATTGTTATTAAGCCGATAAAAACATTTTGTTTCATTATAATTTGTTTTCAATTAAGGTGAAAATATTTAATGTAAAACCTATTTTTTCATGTTTATGTTAGTTTGTGTTTATTACACTCATGTCCATAAATTAAGGATAATGAAGTTCAGGCAAAGAAAGAGACAGAAGCAAAACAAATTTGACTTATTTGTAAAGTCTATTTATTAAACAAAAGGTAAAGAGCAAAACAGATGCTATATGTTTGACATAATTAATACAAATTGCGATTTTTACTCCCTGGAGCAAATTTCAAAAAAGAACCTATTTACAAAAAAAAATATATAACATGGTTGGTATGATGGTTAATATGGAGTATGTCTCCCGGACGATGCAATACAGGCCTTACAAAGCCTAGGCATGCTGAGTATCAAATTATCAATCTGATCTTGGGGAATATTACACCACTCATCAATCAATGCCCTCCGAAGTTCCGGTTGACAGGTGGGACAGGTGGGAGGGTTGACGGGCTGCAATTCGTCGGCCAAGCATATCCCACACATGCTCTATTGGATTCAAGTCCGGTGAGTATGCTGGCCAATCCATACGGGTGATATCCTCCAATTGAAGGCATTCATCTACAATGTTTGCACGGTGAGGACGGGCGTTGTCATCCATAAACAGAAATTCAGCACCCATGGCGCCCCGAAACAAACGTACATGTTGTTCCAGAATGACATCCCGATAGATGTGGCCTATCATCGTTATACTCTGAACATGCAGGTCAATTCTGGAACCAAGAATAATTCCTCCCCAAACGAGCCATCCTACACCACCGTAACGGTGTCGTTCAATGGTGTTCTCTTGGTGGTAACGGGTACCTGGCGCTCTTCTTATGAAAGTCCGGCGAGAATCAGACTGCAAACTAAACCTGGACTCGTCGGAAAACATCACACCAGACCACTGTTGCGGTGTCCACTATGCATGCTCTCTACTCCAGGTTAATCGCAGGCGACAGTGAGTTGCGGTAAGTGGAACACATTTGACAGGCCTACGAGCATATAGACCAATGTGCCCTAAGCGTCTGTACACGGTCTGCCTTGAAACTGTCGTACCGGTAGCTGAAGAGAGCTGACGAGACAGTCTGATGTTGTGCTCCGTCTGTTTCTTTTGGTAGTAACTGCTAAATACCGGTCCTCATTCGGCGTTGTAACTCGTGGGCGACCTGTGCTGTAACATCTACTAACATTACTATCATCTTGGAATCGTTGCCAAAGCCTGGAGATGACACTCTGGGCGATTCCAAGTTCCTCGGATACTTCCAGCTGGGTACGTCCACATTCCAGTCGTCCGATAATTCTACCACGTAAAAAATCATCCAAATGCTTCCTTTGTGCCATAACTATGCGTTTATTGCACTGAAAGGCTTTTAAAGCGCTTGTGAACAATTTTACTTCTTTGTCACCATTCCTTATATACCCCTCTCTTACACTCTCGTCATTGTGACGTACTATCCGCGCCATCTGGTGTGAAATTTTTATTTTAGAGTTCAATTTCTGTGTGATTCTGAATTATCCTTAATTTATGGACATGAGTGTATTTGACAAAAATTTAAAGATTCCATAAAATTTCATGTGAGCAAAAATAAAAAAATAACTTGATCCTACAAATTCATTCTTTGATCTTCAAAAGTTAAAATATTATCAATTATGATTCCTCAATAAATATTTGAAAAATAAAGACTGTAAATACAGCTTATTGAATACCATTCAAGAAATTGGACATTAAGGGCATTTTAGCTAAATCATATACCAATATCATATTACCATCAGATGTCTATACCATATTATATTAGCCGTTATATATAACGTTATATATTAGAGTCCTGATGACCAATTGGCTAATGCTCTGGCAGTTTGTACCATAGGCTTCAGGATGTTTTTTAGTGATTTATTGGGTGCTTTTTTTTTAATTTCAGAATCAATATTAAGCTGTAGGTCCTGATCTAATTAGTCCAAAGTGTGCACAAAATGACCATAGAGTGACAAAACAAACTATACCATAATATACCACAACTATCCTTCACGTTTTGATATGAAAATATTATTAGGCAAAGATAACTCGTTAATTTTATTTATTATGATGGCATAAAGGGGCTTAATAAAAGTTGATATTTAAGTCCATTTGATTCTTTTTAGATATACGGGTTAGCGGGGGGAAATAAAATTCTTTCTGAAGGATTGCATGAGAGGTGAAGGCTAATATTTGGGCTGCACGTGAGGAAATCATGAAAGTATTATGCAACCCATCAACAATTAATGTGATTAAATGAGAAACTGCATAAAGTATTCACTATTCTGATATTTAAAATGTTTGATGACTATGAGGCAGTTTGAGATGTTTTTCTTTGATGATGATTCTTGAGATGTTGTTCTTTTTATAGTTCAAATTTCAAAGATTCATTAATAGACGCAGTTGATGAAGAAGTTTTGGATATTTATCTTTAATAACGATTCTTGAGATTTCTTGATGATGATTCTTAAGATTTCTTTGATGATGATTCTTGAGATGTTTTTCTTTGATGATGATTCTTGATGATGATTCTTGAGATGTTTTCTTTGAGGATGATTCTTGAGATGTTTTACTTTGATGATGATTCTTGAGATGTTTTTCGTTGATGATGATTGAGATGTTTTTGTTTGATGATGATTCTTGAAATGTTTTTCTTTGATGATGATTCTTGAGATGTTTTTCTTTGAGGATGATTCTTGAGATGTTTTTCTTTGATGATGATTGAGATGTTTTTGTTTGATGAGGATTCTTGAAATGTTTTTTTTGATGATGATTCTTGAGATGTTTTTCTTCGATGAGGATTCTTGAGATGTTGTTCCTTTTATTGTTCAAAATTCAAAGATTCATTAACAGACAAGACCATAATTTGGTCGATAAATTTCTTAAACTGCGCTGTATTTTAACTGCAAAGGATTTTTGCACTGAAAAGGATATTTTAAAAAATTTATCCTTTGCAATTTGATATTTTACATGATTTAAATTTATTTTGCATGGTGCAAAGACCTCAAATTCAAATTTGAAAATTCATTTTCACATATAAGTGTTTCAGTTAGTTTGCATAGTTTTAATTGGAAATACAAGAAACAGAACTTGTGAAAGTGGGAAATATGATTGATTATGATGAGCCCAATTTATCTTATTATTATTAATTGAAGTTTAAGTTACATAAGGATAAACATTAGCGATAATTACAAAAAGAAAAGGGAAAGTATTTCAATAAACCACACCAGAGCGTTCTTACCATTACTGAAGAAGTTCGTTCTATTGATACAGGGCACTGCTGGTGAGTTGCAGTAGCTGTTGCCACTTATACGGAAGAAGTAGTTACAAGCTCAAATATTTATCATAATTACGAATAAAATTAACCATTCGCTCACACAACCAAAATAGCAATGTTGCTATACTTGCTACCAGAATTATTTCAAAAAGCTCAAAACATTATAATATAATAGAAATATTTATTGAAAACTTTATGTAAAATTTTAAACAGCTTTTTAATTAATTTATTTTGATATAAACGTTTCTATGTTGAATCAATAGTTTTCATCAAAAATTTTGATAATAATTGCATCTAAATATTATTTACATAAAAACTCTTTTCTGAAATTATGCTGAAATTATTATTATCCACAATATTTGTAATAGAATAGAAATTCATTCAATTATGAATAGTTTGGAAAATATATTCAAACGCATACATATAATGGAATAATTTTTAAAATGAATATATTTCAATTCTTAATACTAGTAAAATAATATTGAATTTACCATAACTGTTTTATTTTATCATAAGAAAAACTATAAAATATTTCAATAAAATTATGTTGATTCACAGAAAATTAATTTTACAAGAAAGGAGAAAAGAATGAAATATAAAATAAGGTAGTGTTTCTTTTTTATATACGTATATTTTTTTTCAAATAGAAATTATGACGTGTTTGAATTTACACTCACTTTAGATTTCTTTGAAACGGAAAATGAAATTGTTTTATTAAAGAAAGTAAATAATGAAAGCATTTTGGCTCATAAATTTTGAATTTTCTAAGAATTGTAGAATGCATTAAACAAATAAATTAATGAATGCGATTAGAAATGTTTTTTTTAATTTAAAAATTATTCTCTTTTGTTTCTCTCATATCATAGAATGAATAGTTTGATAATATATTCAAACACGTATAGTTAAAATCGAATAATTTTAAAAAGGAATATAACTAGCGAAATAAATATTATATTTCTATTAAAATAAAAATGAATTCTTAATAGTCTTTTAAATGTACAATCTTTTCTAGAAATTTTTTACTTCCTTTATATGCAGTTCAAAATAATCATCTGCCTCATCTCCAAACAATCACGATATCATATCATTTAAGAATTAAAATAACATTTTTTACTAAATATAATCTTTTACCATTAAAATATTTTGAAAAAAAAAAGTAGCATTTAATCTTTACTCAATATAAATAAAAATACTTGCTATCAAATAAATGTCAAGATGAATTAAAACAGAAATTTACTTTAACAGAATTTGTTTTATTTTTATTGTGCTAAATTTTCAGTTACATCTAATCTATGCTTTTGAAACTTAAAATATTTTCTACAAAAAAATAACATTGTAAAAAGTAAGGATACACCAGTTCTTCAGGCATTTTATTTCATGTTGTTGTTGTTTTTAAATAAAAATAAACATTAATCTATTCATTATATTTCTATGCTGCCCATAGTCAAATAATCCCTCTAGCTAATAAGTAATGACATACTTATTATCTTTAAAGCTTTAGATATTCTTTTGTACTTTAGAAAATTGGTAAAGCCGTATCGTAATAAAAATCATGTTTTCGTTAAGGGATTTTGAAAATGCTGCTTTAATTTGTATTTTTATTTTGTAAATAATGTGGAAAAAAGTGAAATCCCCCTCGTAGTAGTTTTTTTTTTCAGTGATAAGGATGATAAAAATATTTTTGAAACATTCTTTATCATTTATGTAAAGTTGGAAATGTTTTGTTTTGTTAGTTTTCTTTAATTTTTGTGCATCCGAATTAGGTTTATATCTAGTAAACATTATTTCAGAACTAACCTTTTACTGTTATTCGCAATATTTTAAATAAATTACTGTTAGTTTCCGAAACATCCTTTTTTTTTTTTTTTTACTTCTTTTAAACGTATGCTGTTAAAATGGGTTTCCTTTTGAACCTTTACTTTTTAAACTGTTTGTAACAAATAATTTTTTTAATGTCAGTTTAAAGTTTTAAACGAGAGAAAGTAATTTAACACTGTTATTTTTCTATTCCATATTCGCGTGAATATAATCAACCTGATAAACTCCTTTATAACTAAAAATTAGAAATAAATCAAATTAAATAAATTTGCTGAAGTAGTTCTTAAAAGTAGTTAATTAAAATTTAAAAAAAGAATCAGTATTTCCAAATACATTTATTTTTGTTATTATGATGATATTTGTTTTATAAAACAAGTGTAATGTACAACTAGATTGTAATTGGGTGTCGTTGAGTTGAGATACATGAGGCACTGATTGGAGAAATCTCAGCTTTATTTACACATGCACAAATACCACATATGTACAATTAGAGGCATATAATATTTAAAACATTTAAAAACATATAATTATAGATACGTGGAAGAATTATATTTCTAAACCGGAAACCCGCGCAGCTATACCGGAGCTACGCACAGGATGCACGGAATATACTTGCTCTCCATTTGAGAGTCTGTAGGCCAATTGACCATTTCTGCTGAACGCAATAGGAAACACTCTTGCCAGTGCCTAGGAGGAAGTATGCTTATACAAGGAAAATAAATATTAGCATACATATTTAATTTTTAGCAATATATTAATTACCAAGCTTTTTAAAATGCATATTAGAATTTTAAAAACCCTTTTAACATACGGTAAATAAACGGTAAATAAACGCTTAAATTGTCTAAATATATCGTAAAACATTAAAATTATTATTCTAAAATTATACGGCATTGAAATACACATATCGGGGTCTGATGGCCGACTGACTAGGGCTCTGGCACTCTGTGCCACAGGTTTCGCATTCGAGGCCCGGCAGTTCCATGGATGTTTGTAGTTATTCGGAATCCACTTTACTCCTTAGTTAGGTAGGTATAATATGACTGTAGAGCGTTGGGCGTAGAGTTGACAACCCTACCTCGTAAAAAGAATAAACATCTCCTGTCGCGAAATCTGCCATTAAGCATGCCATGATGATGATGAAATCACATTTGCATAATGAAACTTTTATCTATATATATATATAAGTCAGTTTTCCCTAGTGTGGAATCATTTGCATTATCTATATATAAACCACAAACTTGCACATCAGGTTAACTACTTTATAATATATTACTCCACTTTAATAAATCATTGTTGTTGCATAAGGAGTCAGCAGAATGGAGAATTATTCCTATTGGACGACTTTTTAGGTATAGTTAAGCATTTGCGTGCCGTAACTCAGAAAACCAGAAGAACCCCAACCTAATTGTATATGCAGGACACTCCACCATCTATTCACTTTTCAAAGCAGTAACTGTAGCATACATCATTAGAGAAAAACGAACTCTGAATCGTTTCCCTGCTATCTGCGGTATACTATCATACATTTACGTTATTATATATCATATATACTATTATATATCATTTACACTTATTACACGTGAGATTTAAGTAAATCCAAGTTTACTTGTTAATAGAGTAAAAAAATCAATTTTTTTATTTAATAATTTTTAAGAAACACTTAACAAATGTTTTCAAAACACCAAATGCTGATTATTTTATGTTTATTATTATTATTATTTTACAAATTGTTTTATTAGTGGCATATATAATAGAAAAATCCAAGTTAAAATATATATACATAAAAACAAAAATCATTTCCTGTATATTTCATTCAAAATATTAGGACCCAATTTAAAATTATTGGAAAATATCTTTATATAGCTGACATGTCTCGAATTAAATGAGTCATCAGAGAATTTATCAAATAACGTCCACATATTCTAGCATAAAATTCAATTGTAACTTTCTAAAACTTAAAAAAAAGCCAGTAAAGCGTTTTTCAAAATGCGATACATTTATATCGGAGAAAAGAATTCAGGCTTTGAATAGGGGGACTTTTACGTGATGTGCTTCGAAAATGGTGCAGCTTTATCTGGTATTTTGAAAACTATTTCTGAAGCCATGCCTCGCAGCTCTATGGGCACATCAAAGACTAAAGAGACATTTTTATTCCGTTTCAAGAATAAAGTAAATAATATCAGTTTCAGCTCAATTTACAAAGAGTCAAAAAATTCTATATAGATATGGATGACAATTTTTTATGATTTATAAATCAATTCTTCGAAAAAGTATCTTTTCGGAAAATTTTGTAGCAATTTTTTTTCATAGTGTTAAATTTTTAAATTTAATACTATAAATGTTATAAACTTTAACATAACGTTAACTTAACGCTATAATCATTTTATAACATTTTAAACGTTATTTAAGGTTTTGTATAATTTTTATTGATATTCTTTACTCTATATTTATTGATTTTCAGCGCCATCAAAAATTTTAAATTGAATATTTACGTCTTTTTACTTTACAGAATGTTTTATTTAATATTTTCTAAGGTTTAATTTTAAATATTATATATATATATATAAAAGCACTCTCAGCTTATATATGTATTGGATTTTATTTGGAAATATACAGTAAATTATTGAATTATTTTGTCAAATATTACATTTAAATAATAATTTCTGTGAATACATTGTTTATAATATTTTGATAAAATTATTTTTAGAAAATAGTCTTCCCAAAATAAATATACTATTACATTGTAAACTATTTTAAACTAATCAAATTTTAACAAATAATTAAATTAGTAATTAAAATTTGACAAACAATTTTCATGCTTGAATTTAAAGGAGAGTGCTTTCGAATGCACGGCTCTTTGACTTAAATCATTCGCCACTAAAACAGCAGATCTGTAGCAGATTGAACGTTACCAGAATGAACCAGGAGGAGAGGCAGAGTCTGATGCCTTCCAACAGCCTTTTGCCATCTTAATTTTCATAATCCTCATGTAACATTTAACCTGGGATGATATTTGAAGTTGCATACGTTCCTGCTCTACCCCTTGAGATCCACGGAAGGATTTTTCGACATACGGATATATCCTGTATAAACACTGAGGTTCGGTTCGGTTTCGACTGATGAGATTTAAGATAGGCTCCTCTGAAAATAAATTGAATGCTATTCACCAATCTACCCTAGTTCTTCATTATATAACGAAAAACTTTTACAATAAATTAAATAAGTTTCAACTATAAATTAAAATTATTTGCATTGGAAAATAATAAATTATTTTTCTACTGTGTTTATACTTTAATTATATTGTTTGAAAACGTTAATGTTTTTATTTTTCAAATATTGCTATTTTTTTTCAAGCAACAGAATTTATAGAATCAACTATTAGTTAAAAAAATTTTAAATAATAATCATAATCTTTTATTTACGTATTTTTCTAAAGAATAAAAGAAAATACACAATAGCTGGTACATACAAAGCCCTTTCAAAGACATATTGACTGCCAATCTCTGAATCTTAGTTTCAAGGTACAACCTTTTTCTTTGCAAAATATAAAACACGCTCAGGGATACAAAAAAAAAGGAGAAAAATCCAATTTCAATACTATTTCCTTCAACCACACAGAAAACGAGGAATAAAAATAAGCAAACAAACAAAAAAGAACAGGCAAACAAATAAGTAAACAAACAAAATGGCTGCCCATTGCGTCACGCACCACCACGCAGTCTACTCTTAACGTTGAACCCCAATCCTACGCCAAAAAAGAAAAAGCTGCCAAAAAGGCAAGAAAACAAACAAGGACAACAGTCGAAACAAACTCCTTGGAAAACAGCCAAAGCGTCTTCATCATTCGTAACTCCTTTTAAGTAGGAAGAAAAAAAAAGAAAAAAGAAAAATGGATCCGTTCTTTTCCATCACTAGTAAATAATGTCGACCATTCGCTTGCCAACCAGACGGGCCTTTAGTGCTTCTTTTTGCCAACAAAAGAAACTAGAGGACTGTCAACTGCATTTGCAATGTTTCTCGCCTGCCTTGATCCCCCCTAGGGTTGTGATGGAATTTTTCACTGTATAGGTTTGACGCACGATTTTGTTTAGCTATTTTTTCAGTCTGCTTGCTCAAAAAAGAAGAAGACGAAAGAAAAAATGTCTTGAGATCGTAGAAAGGATAATCTGTCTTTTTTCCAACTGAAACCCCTGCGGTTCCTTGTCAATGGGAATTCGATATACTTTGCAGATCTAATCTTCTGGTAGGGAGAATCATATGGTGATGTTGAAATGCACGTTGCGGTGACGGTTTGTTCTTTCATCTTTACGCTTTGGGCAATGTCAAAGAGTTAACTCTTTCACAATACCAACACGTATTTGATTCCTTTAACGTTTCTTATTCCCTTTGTTTTATTTAACTTATCTTTCTTCGTCTTTTCTACATATTCGGTTTCAGTTTCGTTTCATGTATCTATATATGTGCGTGTTTGTGATTTGATATCAAGAAGATAGTGGGTTTAGTCTATTTTTCTATTATGTTATTATCATTTTCATTCATATTTCCGCTTTCTAAATTAACATACAGTTTTGATCAACATGTCTAGTGAAATACATTAAAGTAAAAATGAAGGTTCATTCACTACATTCATTTTGCTCCTTTTAGTTATATATGGAAATTATAAAAATTTCGATAAGCTTAAAAGATTCATTATTTTAATAGAAAGAAGCCATCGAAATGTTTTTGTTGCTATTGTTGCCGTATACCCCTGAAGAGTACAAGAAAATCAAATATCAGGGTGCTCCCGAATAATATTGGCTACATTGATTGCCAGCTCGGAGTATAAATCCTCTTACGAAGAATGGTTCAGACAATATATCGCAACTGAAACAGTTGGGCAATCAAATACATGATGCGGAGTAAGCTCGACATCAGGGCAGTTGCCACATTTTTAGTATTTTTAACAGCATCAGCAGAAACGTTCAGATTTTTGTGTAGCTCCATCTTTAATCATGTGAGAATATTAGCTGTTTCTCTGTCGACATTTAGTTCTATTATTTGGTATTTAGTTTTAATCTTAGAAGGAATTATAAGTTTAGGTTTAGTCAAGGCATTTGCATCTTCATGATAGGATGAATGGCTTTATTCGCCAAAGAATCTGTAATTCCATTAAATTACAAATCCACATGAGCAGGGATCCAATGCAGGATGCCATAGACGTCCAAATGCAATTGTTTTTTGTTTTCAAATGCCGTACATATTTGCAAATGTTCTAAGATCATTCGCGAATATATAGTAAATCTAGCATTACTATGAAGCATTGAGAAGAGATCTGCTACACTACATCCTCACTTTATAATTCTTATTATCTCTTAAATTTAAAACAAACATTCATTAAGGTGTAGGAAGTTAGTATATCTAGGTGTTTCGTAACATTTCTCCTCAAACGGAATGGCTTAACTCTCTATGTATTTATACTGCTTATCTTCAATGTAGAGAAAATTTTCTGGTTTTTTTTTCTGTCGTTCGTTTTCGAACCTAGCTGCCACAGTCCGGTAGCCGAACGAGATTTCTATCCCGTTCCATAATAGCATAATCATACAGAAATTCAGGTTTCAGGGAATATTAATCTACTAAATTCTTGATAAGGAAGACTTCAATTAAAATAACTCTGGCTATAATTTGTAATTTTTAAGTAATAAAGAAAGATTAATAAGATTGGTGAAATTGATTTTTAATTGATCATTCATCAATTGTTCTCAAATAATATTAACCATTAATTAATCTTTGAATTTGTGTTCTGATACAACATTATGGTTTTCCTCTTGTTTTTGTAATTAAATAATTTAAATATGTTTCAAATTTTTATTTAATTTCATTTTATTGAATTGAAAACCCTATTATGTATTAATCGTTGGTGGTGGATTAATTATGGTGTCGTCAACTAGGGCATGGGTCATTATAAACAAGTAAGATAATCATCAACTAATAATGATGATAAGTATAATCAATTCAGAACGATGAGGACCTTATGGTGTCATTACCACTTCCCCCAGATGTCATCAAGTAGATCCACGTTGTTCGATAGCTCACTCACACACACAAATAAAGACTCAAATAATAACATATGGCTTGGACTGTATAAATTAATCTCCTTTATTTAGGCAGCCATCACACTCGAGGATGAACTGACCACACAACCTCTCTCTGGGGTTACACTTATTGAACTCTTTTATTTAGGCAGCCATCACACTCGAAGATGAACTGACCACACAACCTCTCTCTGGGGTTACACTTATAGAACTCCTTTATTTAGGCAGCCATCACACTCGAAGATGAACTGACCACACAACCTCTCTCTGGGGTTACACTTATTGAACTCTTTTATTTAGGCAGCCATCACACTCGAAGATGAACTGACCACACAACCTCTCTCTGGGGTTACACTTATTGAACTCTTTTATTTAGGCAGCCATCACACTCGAAGATGAACTGACCACACAACCTCTCTGGGGTTACACTTATTGAACTCTTTTATTTAGGCAGCCATCACACTCGAAGATGAACTGACCACACAACCTCTCTCTGGGGTTACACTTATAGAACTCTTTTATTTAGGCAGCCATCACACTCGAGGATGGACTGGCCACACAATCTTTCTCTGGGGTTACAGTGGTTCAGAATCTTTTTATTTAGGCAGCCATCTCTACAGTGGTTTCCTCTTACATTCCTTTCTCTTTCTCGTCATCTCACCCCCTGCCAGACACCCCCACAGACAGGATGTTTACTGGACATAGGGCGTTGACTTCCCCTATGCACGGGGACTTGGGTTTTGACGCAACACACGTCAACATTTGCATTTATGGGATGCGAGCGTTGCTCGCAAACACTCTTTTCTAGTGTATCTGTGGGATCTCGAGAAGAAACTCCATTCACCATCAAGCCCCTCAGTTGCTTATTGAAAGATCACAACTCCTTTGATAAGTGACCAAAAATTTATACTACCTGGAAATGAAAATTTTGTTTCCTCGATATCTGTAAAATGTTTACGTATTTTGGGAAGAGCTGCCATCAGTTTCAATGCTACGTTCAGATATGAGAGTGCATGATCTACCATTTGTTTGTGTTACCCTGATCTACCATTTGTACCCATTTGTTCCAGGGGTGGCTGTTTGACTTCAAAACAGGAATCCAAAACTCCCATGCTCTAAGCACAAGTTTGGGGTCCTTTAGTATCATGAAATTCTTTAGTGAAAAAAAATGAGGCTCATCACGACAAAGAGACTTTTGGCTTGTCTCTAAGGGTGAGAGAGCATCTATTTGTTGTTACCTCTAGACCAGATAACTTGCATTTTATGAATAGCACACTCCACTCGCTCTTTGTTTTGGAAGCTGTTCAAGTGCAACTTCTTAAGTCCAGGATGCCATCTAAGATAGGGAACGAGGTCAGAAGATTCCACCTTCCTCCTCCAATCCAATGGAGTGATTTTACAGCTTAAATAATGTGCAATTCCGGCGTAGTAGCCATTTCAATGCAGCTTACATTTTTCCTATGCTTCCATAGATATGTTATCCTTATACTTAACATATCGTTATATGTATATTATTAATAAGAGACTGTTTTGCATACTTTGAATGACGATATATTTAAGATTTTGTTCACATTTATGACAACCATTTTTATATGAGGTTCTCTGTCTATTCTCTCTTAGCTCCGTCACTCTTACTATTACATATATTCACTCGCAGCTCAACAGTGACTTCTTGAGTTCAGAAAACGCCCAGGACAGAATCCGAGATATATAAAGATTGGTTTGTTGCCCTACGGTCATTTTTTGCCCTCTTTAGGCTAATTAGACCGGGACGTACAATTTAACGTGGATTCCGAAACACTAACAAGCATCCATGCCATCGCCAGGATTCAAACTTGAAGCACCAACGGCCAAAGCTCTAGCCAATTGGCCATCAGAGATAGGCCGCGAGACATACAAAGAACATTATGAACATTATATCTTTAAATCTAAAAAAGGGCTTTGTGACCTTGTGGGGCTTTGCTTATATAATAGATAGATCACCTATCTAGGTTTGATTGGAGAAGTTAGAACTCTCAAAATATAAGCAACCAGGTCCTTTTAGACCCATCAATTGGTAATCCTCTTTAATATAGAATAAATACAAAAATTAAATAGAATAAATACAAAATAAAAATAATATAGAACAAAAGCAGAGTAAAATTTTATTTTAAAAAGAATGACAAAATAAAAATCACACTTAACAATATAGAACTGTTTTATTTTGAAGAATGCTGTAACCTAAAAAAAAATCCCCTCTTTCCCGCCTTCAGTCTGTTTAGAGAAGCCGACATGCCTTTTTGTTTTCTCTTCATGGGTTTTTATTTTCATTGCCACTCTCCGTATTGAACGGGAGTCAAGAGATATGATCTCCAACACATCAAGGCAACAAAGATGAAAGAAATCCGTCCTCTCTCTTTAGAGAATGACTAATATCTCAGCAATGAAGGAGAGCCTTTCACTCCGCTAAGAAAACAGATTAGAGTAGGTGTTTCTCCTCTGCTCGCACAGTTTGTTTGAAGACATCACACGCCATTGAAAAAGTTAATTGAATGTTTCAATCAGAGTCTAGGGTTGCAAACGCAATTTGTCATTTCGCAACGGAACGGTAGTTTATTTAGAAGTTGCCCTTTAATTTAAATGGAAATTAATTAAATTAGCTTCACCTTAACCATTAGACGTTTAGAGAAATCGCAGGGCACTTTTCAACATGTGTTCTACTCTGAATTATATGTAGCACAGCATTGTAATTATTTTATTTGTAATAATTTTTTTCAATTATACAGCTTGATTTTAAAAAAAATCATATATTTTCTCTTTAGAAAGAATGTGAATTTATTTTTAGCACATTGCAATTATTTATCAAATAAAATAAAAAGTACTTTTTAACTTTACTTTTAAGTTTGCGTTACTTTTTAACTTTATTTTTTAAAATTTTCGAAATTTTTAACGAACATGTAAAAAATATAATATTGCACACTTAAAAATTATAAAATTGCACATTTAAAAATTATCATATTGCACATTTAAAATTATAATATTGCATATGTAAAAGTTATAATATTGCACATTTAAAAATTATAAAATTGCACATTTAAAAATTATAATATTGCACATTTAAAATTATAATATTACATATGTAAATGTTATAATATTGCACATTTAAAAATAATATTGAACATTTTAAAATAAATTTCATGAATTAAAAACATATAATATTTTAAAATATCTAACTACCTATCTATTTTTTTTTTTTTTAAATATCTATTTAAAACTACCAAAATGCCACTACATTTGCTTTGCCCATTTTCTCCATACATTGATCTGAAATGAAAAAATAATCATATTATTTTAATTTGGTAACAAACAGATGGATACGTACTTTACTTTATTCTTCCTTTTTTTTTTTTTTTTTTTTTTTTTTTTTTTTTTTTTTTTGGGAGTTTAATTTAAAAAATTATATATTTTCTTTTTAGAAGTAATACGAATTATTTTTAACACATTGTAATCATTTATCAAATAAACCAAAATATGTAATCGTTACTTTTAAAATTTTTTTAAATTTTTAAGGAATATTTAAAATTTATAATATTGCACATTTAAAAATAAAATAATATTGCACATTCAAAAATAAAATAATACTGCACATTTTAAAATAAATTTCATGAAATAATAACATATAATATTATTTATAGGCATCTAAAGTATTTTTAAAACTGCTAAATGACCCCTACATTTGCTTTTCCCAGATTTTTAATACATAGTTTAGGTGACTCTATAATAAAAAAATAATCATATTATTTTGATTTGGTAACAAACAGATTGATAATATTGATATAATTTTTGATATTCATGTAACATTTGAAGAATAAGTGTATTTATCAGGTTTGAATTTTTTCTTTATATTTTCCGAGTAACCAAAATTTTTTATATAATATGTATTTGATAATTTTAGATTTCATGATATTCTTTCCACTTGTGTTATTAGTGGATTAAATTTCTTTTCTACATAATGATAAAAAGTTATTAAAAAAATTAGAGTTTAAAAAATATTAAATTAAATAATTATTAAAAAATAATGATTGTTTAATATTTAAAAATTTAATTAAATTTAATAATTATTAATTTAATCAAAGTTAATAATTTAAATTAATATATAATATTTATTTATTTTTTTAAATTTAATTTAATTTATTAAATTATAAAATTAATTTTTAAAAATAATTATTAAAAAATTATACGTGATGGTAAAAACTACCTATTATAAAGAAAGTCCAATGTAAAAGTGACAATTCAAGTCCAACTTTTAGCATTTTGCTTAAGAGGATAATTATATTACTTGAATAATGAAGATTATTTTTATACCACGTTTCTGAAAAAAAAAAACATAGCTTTGCTGTAAGACTGAAAACAAAAAACATTTTTACTAGAAAGAACTAATTATGAAACAGCACTTTGTTTGAAAAAACACCCTGCTATTCAATATACAAGAAGAGTGCATTGAAAAATGTATTGTTTGATTTAGAAATATATTCATTCAACAGAATGTAGGATAATAAAGAGATATGTTAAATTTTATAAATGTTTTTCTTGTATGTTAGAAGTCTAAAGAGATAAGTTTTACTCACATTTACTTAGTTTAATGTAAATAATAATTTTTAAAATGCATTTCATTTAATACGCGAGGTAATTTTTGCTACAGGATAAAATGGTTATAGTTTTAATGAGAAATTTCTATACGTTTGAGTAATACATTGAGAATGTTTGTTGAAATAAATTTTAATTTTAAAATTATTTTTTCTTTATTGTTGCCTGTTTGCTATACAATATAGGCTTATTGTAAGCGTATAGTTTATTTTTGCAAATATTATAAAACTTTAATCATCCATGGGTATAAAGATTAATTTATAATTCAACAATTTATTAAAATTTAGAATTCCCAAACATCAAAAAAATTTCCGAAGTTTATTAAGATTTTAATAACATTTTTTTATAACTTAGTTTATTAATACATTTGTTACAAAATTTGGCTAATTGTTTAATACTACATTCGTAAAAATACATTCTTGTTTAATACTACATTCATAAAAATACATTCATGTTTAATACTACATTCATAAAAATACATTTATGATTAATACTGCATTTTGAAATTTCTAAAATTCATAGTGTCCGCTTTTATAATTTTAACTTCAACATTAATTACGTTTACAAAAATAAAAAATAAAAATTTTAAAAAAAGTTCATGGCTCAGTGGCAACGTGTGCCTCTGGTGAGTATTGGGCTGAAGTTCAATCCGCTGGCGGCTTTGTTGTAGATACTGTTTCAGAAAACGAGGAGGTTCGTTGGTTTTTGAGATGTTCAGCATCTTGCCTCTTTAGTCAGACTACCTGGTAGGAGATTTCTGCGTTTTTCCACCATATGATACGCAAATACGGGATAGTTCTCCCTAAAAGTCTCCTAGAAGCTACTGTCCACCTTCTTCAGCGTCACGGTGTCAAGTTTAGACTTCAACTTATGGCTTCTGCATCATAACAGAAGCTGCTCCTCCCTTCCTCTTCTTTCATGAGACCACGCGGGTTCTTGGACTTAGGTCCCGGTCTCACATGACTGTAGAGCGGAGCTAAGCTAAGCACGGAGCCAAATCAGACTTCAACCTACTGGTATACCATCACAATAGAAGCTACCCCCTTCCATGAGACCACACGGGTTTTTGGACATGGTCTAGATCCCGGGTGGCCAACCCGCGGGACGTCTTGAACATTTTTCCGGCCCGTGAGATTTATCACACTTTTACAAAATATATTTATTTTATAATAGCCAAAGTAGAGAAAACCAATTAACTTTGATTTTAAAATAATATTCTTGCTAATATATGACAGATATTGCCTGTTTTATTTCTGAGTTCACAGAATAATTAAATTATATTCTGCGAACTCATGATGCGCGCGCATCTTGGAACATCTAATATAACAGGTTGTAATATGAATATAAAAATGTCTATATAGTGAGTCTAAATCTAATATGGGGATATATAATTTTATATGCGACCCGCGGATTTATGATGCATTTCCAAAGTGACCTGCAAAATCATTTGGGTTCGCCACCCCTGGTTTACTAGATGTTGCTGTCTACCAAGTGGGATAAGAAAAAAAAACATTGAACAATACAAAATAATTAAATTTATTTTAGCACAAAAAGGGCAAACAAAAATGCAAGATACGTCAGTTACTTAAGCAGAAATAAACAAATCTCAAAAGCTGGCAGCGAGAAGTTTTCTTTTGAGCAAAATAATACAATCGAAACTTTAATTGATAATGAGATAAAACACTTGTGCATGGCAAAAATAAGAATAAAAGTCCTTTTGCATAATAAATTCTCAATTGAGATTCGTCTGAGTTCGGTTTAAAGGTCGACCCAGACTTCCGCAATTGGGAACAAATACCGTCCTCAAATAAATAGATTCGAAGGTCTGTTTCATTGAAGAAGTTTACAGAAAAGCGTCGTTTCCGGGAAAGGAAATTCAAAATTGGAAAGTGGATCTCAATAAGTAATCAAACGCCAAGTCAAATATAAGATCTTGTGTTTGCTCTTTTCTTCGAATAAATCTGAAGGAATGCGTAAAATAAAGTATTTAAAAGAAATAAATCTTATTTGCGATCTTTTAGAGAATATCTGTTGAATATGAGGACCAAAAAAGAAAAATTTGAACAAAACAGAATTCAATTCTGTTGATTTGGAGAGAAATAAAGGAAATGGTTTTTGGAGGAAATATTATGCGTTAAGATAAAAGTAAAACTGAGATTTGTGAGATGAATTTAACAGTGAGAAATGAAACAATAAGAAATTTTTCTTTTTCTGTGTGTGACTGGGAACGTTAGAATTGTCTATGCATTGATTTGTTTCTGTCTCATTTCTTTATATTTTGTAAAATATTATCGTATGATTTTAACTTTTATTTCATTTATGAAATAAATATATATATTTTTTATTTCTTCCCATTCATGCTATATTTAAATTAATATTTCTATGATACCTAATACTTAAACATTATACTTATTTTACTTATAGTAGAATTTATGTATATGTTCACATTGTGAAAATTTACTAGTGAACAAAGTTAAGGAAATTGGTCAATTGTTACGAAATTTTATTCGCAGATGTCCCAGTTATTATACAGTCAATAATTATAAATCAAAATAAATGTTTATTTATTTATTTTCTATACTAAATTAGAGGACAAACGGCCGTCAGAACAATAAAAAAAACTGCCAGAATCGGTCATGCTTATAATTTTAGTTTTAGTATAATTGTATCTAAGATGGATAAGATTCATTTTTGAACTAGCACAGATCAAGAGATAAAAGTAGACGTAGTTCCAAGTCTTCTTAATCAATTAGCATTTGTATTCAATTAAACAGAGTTATTTATACAATTATTTATCTATTGAGGTATGTATTATTTATAGAATTATTATTATTTTATTTGTAGAATTATTTATAAATCCAAAAACTGAAATCTGAATTGTTCTGACATGTGTATGGCAAATCATATACATTGCTGGTTATAAAAAAAAAGTTATCGATGTATGAATCCCTAACTGTCATACCATTCACAGAAACTGAATGAAATTTTGGTTTAAAATATTTTGGCGCATGCGCTCAAAACTCATATGAAAAACAACAGCTAAACTCGAATGGTTAGAGTTACAGTGACACAACTTCAAAATTTCAAATGGCAACACTAATATTTTAATGGAATGCGACCTCCATAGTGAAAAACCATAAATATTGAAACATTGCCTATAGCACGAAAATCGCAGGCACTAGAGATATTGTGAAGAAAAGTGAAAACAACCAATAAAGACGGAGACAGAGCAAAAAGCAAAACATGTTAATGTGTTTCACAAATTTTCTACGTGACACAAAATGACACTTTGCTTGCGGAAGATGATGCATAGCATTGAAGTATGTACCGTGGCAAGATGAATCTGTTAAATCTGACGTCTGACGGCATCTTTCAAATACTTTCTTTTTTCGCTCTAGATTTCAGGTATTCCTACCACCAGAAATACATTGAAGTGAGGTCAGAGTGACCTTGGCGACCACGGAATGGCTGGAGATAATTCTGTCACCAAATAGTTGTGTAAAGAAACATTTGACAGAAGAACTCGCAAATGGGGGAGCACCATTTTGCATCCCTTTTGACATCAGATAGAACATTTCGTTGTAGGAATACCTGAAATCTAAAGTATATGCATTTAATCCTCATACTATATCTGATTTGAAAGATTGACATCAGACGTCAGGTTTAACAGATGCCTCTTGCCATGGTAAATGCTTCATTGTTATATGCCCATTTTAAGTATTTACTCTGCAAATTTTAAGAATATAATTTATGAAGACAATATATTTAATCCGTCAATTATTATGATCAGCTCGTAATAATCTTCATAATTCCTTTTATAAAAGTTACGTTTATAACATCGCTGTATGTAACTATTGCACAAATAACGATGTATGTTTGTATCACATTTTTAAATTAATGAAAATTCGTCATCAACAAATTCAATGCAAATAATCTAAAGGTATAGCAAATATTAGAAATCAGTTTCCGTAATAATTAGAGATAATTACGTTAATAAATTAGACGCATTTATCCTTTTAATTTAATTGAAATTAAGTACAAATTCGTTTATGCTTAATATTCATTTGATGTGCAGATCTTCAAAACTGGATTAAACTGGATAAAATAATGTTTGCAACCTTGATGATGTCGACATTGTGCCGAGTCAACAAGGATACAAGTTTCTAAAATCAGCACTATCCAACAGCTTACGACCATTAAATCTTAAATTAAATTACGAACTGTTAGATTGAAGTTAATTAGTATTTAATTACCAGTGATAAATCAGGAGACATGAATTATAACCTCGTTTGAGTCCCTGAAGATTGCAATGGATGATACAAATATTTTTAATAGTTGTCATCAAATTCCTTTTTTGGTGCGTGGCAAGTCTCTGTGTGTGGCCCAGGATGAAATGATGCTACTACACCTTCTGGTGGTCTGTCATTAGAATCTGTACTTTTTCAAAATCGTCAAACTCATTAAAAATTCTTCGCCAAATCCACCTACCCTCTTTTGAAGAATAACAGTTCCCGCACGTGTCTTATTTGCATTCTCACCTTGCCTCTCTGAGCGATTAACTCGTGTGAAATTTCACGAAAATACATCCTCAACGTGTGATTAAAAGAACATTAAGTGTTATTACAGAGAGAATTAGAAGGCATTTATCGAACACTGGGAGGAAGATCTTTTGGTTCAGGAATTCACTCTCGAGTTGGAAAGATTGTATTTTAATTAAATTTTTGTTTTCAGTTGAATTTTTTTTTATCGAGAGAAAGCAGAAATTTAAATTTTTGTAATATATATTATTTAATCTGGGTGTCTTTTAAAATGACATAATTAGCAGATAATGAGGAATCCAGATATTTGATTTATTTCTTCAAATATCAATTATATCGATATTTTTTAATTATATGCTGAATACGTGACATTGTGACTGTTACAAAAATTTTATGAAATTTAGTGTTTTTAAACAATTATCTGCAGATTATGTCATTTTAAAAAGCACTAATTTTATGAAATTAGTGTATTAAACATATTTTTAAGAACATGGCATTTGACGTTGATTGATTTGATTTTATGAGCAAAATTGCCATTTGATTTAATTCTATATTTGGAAGCATGTCTCACTCTTGTTTTTCATTGGCTCAACAGCCCCATGGTGGGCCTAGGCCTCTGCCAACAGGCAGATTTCGTGACAGGAGATGTTTTTCTTTTTTACGGGGTAGGATTATCAGCCCTACGCCTAACAGTCATATTAAGCCGGGACCTAAGGTTTAAAGTGGATTCCGAACCAACAAACATCCATGACACCGCCGACACTCGGCACAGAGCGCCAGACACTCGTCATCAGGCACTTCTGACTAATTATAACCAAAATTTTAATATTTGTCCAAATTTTAAATTTTTTTTCCTGTTATTTCTTTTTATATCACGATATCACGTTACGATGAAGTTTGGTTTATTTCTCATTACATGCCAAGTCAAAAATAAAAAATAATTGATCGACTGTAAAAAGTAAATTTCATTTTAAAATGAATTTTTTAAATAGATAATAGCTTGCCTACTGCGTTCATTTTTATTTTTAACCAGAATATATTTCCGACTTACCATGATACGGTAAATTTTACAATATTTATTTCAGTAGTTTTGTGAGGAAAATAAGTAACTTATTATTAATATGCATAATATTTACATCAAATCATCGTTTCCTAAGAGTATTTTTATAATAAATTAATATTCATATAAAATTTCCTTACTCATGTTGCCCTGTAATGGTGTATAAAAGTAATATTTTGGTGCGTCTTATATGGAAGGATATATAGCTCATTACATTAAACCCGAAATATACATTAATTAATATAACTATTTCAAAACCTGTTCAATTGCATTTTTATTCAATTCAGAAAAACATTCAGTTGTTTACATTAAACTCGAAAGATAACACATCATTAATATAACTTTTTAAAAAACAGATAATTGTTTAAGTGTTTGGCAGCTGCATTAGATCAAAAAAAAACTTTTTCAAAAACTGTTTCATTGAATTTTTATTCAATTCAGAAAAACATTCAGCTCTTTACATTAAACCCGAAAAATAACACATCATTAATATAACTATTTCAAAAACAGACAATTGTCTGAGTGATTTCTACCTGCATTAGAACAAAAAAAACTATTTCAAACTTTGTTTCATTGCATTTTTATTCAATTCAGAAAAACATTTAGTTGTTTACATTAAACCCGAAACGTAACACATTCATTAATATAACTATTGCAAAAACTGTTTCATTGCATTTTTATTCAGTTCAAAAAAACATTCAGCTCTTTACATTAAACCCGAAAAATAACACATCATTAATATAACTATTTCAAAAACAGACAATTGTCTGAGTGATTTCTACCTGCATTAGAACAAAAAAACTATTTCAAACTTTGTTTCATTGCATTTTTATTCAATTCAGAAAAACATTTAGTTGTTTACATTAAACCCGAAACGTAACACATTCATTAATATAACTATTGCAAAAACTGTTTCATTGAATTTTTATTCAATTCAGAAAAACATTCAGCTCTTTACATTAAACCCGAAAAATAACACATCATTAATATAACTATTTCAAAAACAGACAATTGTCTGAGTGATTTCTACCTGCATTAGAACAAAAAAACTATTTCAAACTTTGTTTCATTGCATTTTTATTCAATTCAGAAAAACATTTAGTTGTTTACATTAAACCCGAAACGTAACACATTCATTAATATAACTATTGCAAAAACTGTTTCATTGCATTTTTATTCAGTTCAAAAAAACATTTAGTTGTTTACATTAAACCCGAAAGATAACACAATCATTAATATAACTATTTCGAAAATTTTTCATTGCATTTTTAATTCAAATCAGAAAAACATTCAGTTGATTACATTAAACTAGAAACGTAACACATTCATTAATATAACTATTTCAAAAACTGTTTCATTGAATTTTTCAATTCAGAAAAACCATTCAGTTGTTATTAAACCCAAAAAAAGATAACATATTCATTAATATAACTATTTCGAAAATTTTTCATTGCATTTTTAATTCAAATCAGAAAAACATTCAGTTGATTACATTAAACTAGAAACGTAACACATTCATTAATATAACTATTTCAAAAAACTGTTTCATTGAATTTTTTTCAATTCAGAAAAACCATTCAGTTGTTATTAAACCCGAAAGATAACACATTCATTAATATAACTATTTCGAAAATTTTTCATTGCATTTTTAATTCAAATCAGAAAAACATTCAGTTGATTACATTAAACTTGAAACGTAACACATTCATTAATATAACTATTTCAAAAAACTGTTTCATTGAATTTTTTTCAATTCAGAAAAACCATTCAGTTGTTATTAAACCCGAAAGATAACACATTCATTAATATAACTATTTCAAAAACAGACAATTGTCTGAGTGATTTCTACCTGCATTAGAACAAAAAAACTATTTCAAACTTTGTTTCATTGCATTTTTAATTCAAATCAGAAAAACATTCAGTTGATTACATTAAACTAGAAACGTAACACATTCATTAATATAACTATTTCAAAAAACTGTTTCATTGAATTTTTTTCAATTCAGAAAAACCATTCAGTTGTTATTGCACCCGAAAGATAACACATTCAATAATATAACTATTTCAAAAAGTGCATTTCATTGCATTTTTATTTAATTCAGAAAAACATTCAGTCGTTTTTATGATTTAAGAAATACATCCAATGCATTAAATTAAGTTATTTATGTAGACAGATAAAAACTTACCAAACAATTTAATATGAAAATGGTGCTACTCATAAAACAATCATATGAGCTTGCACACATTTATGAGCAACTGAATTCAGTAGTCGTCAGATTAAGTGTTATTATGTCATTACGCAAACTTTCAGCCACCAAGTATGCGGAAGAACTGCTACTAACCAGTCGGAACAACTTCATTAGGAATCCAGAGATACGAACCCCTGTAATCCCAACACCAATAAACCATCACTGCAGAATGACAATTATTTCTTCTAATTTATCTGTCATACTATCCTGATTACTCTATCTCTAATAATAGTATTGCATGCAGCTTTATTTAAAATGGAAATAATTAACTAATTAGGGTCTTAAAAATTGTACTTTCTAAATGTTAGGGTTTAGCAATTTGAATAGGGGAATTAGCACAAATTGATAAAAATGGTTTCTAGTTTTTATTTTTGGTTGAATATATTTTAGTATATACACTTTTTTTCTAGTGTTATATTAATGAAATTTCCGTAATATATATATGATTTAGTTATACAGATGAAAACTATATAATTATTGTATGATTCATTACGATGTAAAACTATATAATTGTCAGTACAATTTAGTTTTGATTATAATAGATGAAATTTCTAATGACGAAAAAAAATACATTCCTTCATAAAAACGCATAATAGTTTTAAAAGACTGCTAACTATAATCCCAACACCAATAAACCATCAGTGCAGAATGACAATTATTTCTTCTAATTTATCTATCATTTTATCCTGATTACTCTATCTCTCTAATAATCAACCTTTAATAATAGTATTGCATGTAAAATGGAAATAATTAACTAATTAGGGTCTTAAAAATTGTACTTTCTAAATGTTAGGGTTTATCAATTTGAATAGGGGAATTAGCACAAATTGATAAAAATGGATTCTAGTTTTTATTTTTGATTGAAGATATTTTAGTACATATTCTTTTTTTTTTCGTATAATATTAATGGATTGAATGAAATTTCTAATGACGAAAAAAAAAAGATGTATTCCTTCATAAAAATGTATCAATGGTTTAAAAATATTCCTGCTCCTTTTTCAGTTTGGGTAATAGCTGCATTCATTTATGATTCAAAACTTTATTTCAAAGGAAATAAAATATGTTTAAATAAAGGCTGTAGCAAATATGAATCTGTGCATACCTTTATTGCGATAATTAAAAACAATTTGCAATTAATTGAAGGTTTAGAATTAGAAGAAATTCTCGATTCGTTGATTTTGTTATAGAAGTCCTAAGCTTAATGAGTGATTACTTTTTAATTCTATAAGATGTTAAACATTGAAACCTGATTTTTAAAAAAACAAGAATAAAATGGTAATTACTTGAAGCTACCGTACAACATCGTGTTTCATGAGATAATTGATTATCACATACAAGTTGAAGCAGAATGAGTGATTGTAGTTTTTGAAAATACATTAGCCTGTTTCTAAAAATACATCGTTACATCGTTGAAATTATAATTTTAATACTCTAACTTATATTTCAGTATTTGTCTTTATGAAAAATAGTTTCTATTTTTAGTTTTAAAACAAGAATATATTTTGGAACAAATAAAAAAAGATTTATATTTAATAATATCTACTTTAATGCTTACCTTTTAATCTTATACATATCCATAAAATTACGTAAACAGAACTACCAATGATGATTATTATGTAAATAAATATGATTATTTATTAATTTTACTTCGTAATTTTTAAATAAATTTTTGCCCTACTCGTGGTTCAATGGTAATTTCTACCCCTGATGAGCATTAGGACGGAGGTTCAATCCGCTGGGGTTTTGTTGTTGGGCACTGTTTCAAAAAACCAGGAGGCTCGATAGTATTTGTGATGTTCAACATCTTGCCTCGTTAGTAAGATTACCTGGTGGCAGTTTCCCGGGTTTTCTCCCATAGGATAATCAAATGCGGAGTAGTTCCCCAAAAAGTTCTCCGAAAGACATTGCTCTTTTTCTTCAGCATCATAGGGCCAAATCAGACTTCGACATAAAGACTTCAAACTAAATCAGACTTCTCCATACATGCTCCATCATAACAGAAGCTGCCCCACCCCTTTCCCTCCTTCCATGAAACCACACGGATACTTGGATGTGGTCTAGATGTTGCTGTCAACAATAAATAAATTTTTTTTTTTGTCTAAAACAAATAGATTTTTTATATTTCACATGTAATTAATTTTACAGTAAATATATAAGAAATAGCCTTATTATAAACAGAGAAATAATGGTTTCAAAAATTATTTTTTTAAAAAGTTATACATTTACATGGTACTAAATAAGGGTCTTTATACCTCTAAATTAATGATGGTTAGAAATAAGTTCAACTATTTGACAATTTACGACAGAACTATGGTTTAAAAAGCATACAATCAATTCATCATAATTTTTTCTTGTAGTATTCTTTATTCCACAAAATAGAAATAATAACTGTTTTCCTGCAAAATAATTCTTTGAACAAAAAAATTTTATTTCCTTTTTTTTTTTTTTTTTTTTTTTTTTCCAAACGACATATTGAACGAGTAAACATTACTGGCTTTGTGTGTTTCCATTTTAACCCCGACATTTTTTATTCCGATGAATTTCTCTTGTGAAGAAACAGTAAAAATGGCTTCCTATGATTAAAATACTTAAAAATTCATCAGTGACTCGAAATTAACAGTCGACTGAAAGGTTTTAAAATCTATTCAAATTAGTGCGAAACATTTATGAGAGATGAATTAGAAATTTATGGAAATGTCTGAAATGGATTTCTCGGAATCAATTTGTATTTTCATACGTTATTATTATTTTTTTTTTTAATATTTGCTGCTCTATATTTATCTTGAGCAGGAAACTTTTATTTTATAAACTTTAATCAAAACTACTCCTACACAAGATTTCTAAGAAGTTTCATGATTTTTTATGCTGTGGAATATATATATATGTTTTCTTGAATTTCATTCATTCTTTAAAATTTTTTATTAGTTTAGATTTCCTAAAATACAGAATTTCTGAGCGAAGTTATTTCAGAAATATAAATAAAGATATGGGCCTGATGGGCAAGTGACTAGCGCTGTAGCCCTCGGTGCCGCAAGTTTTGGGTTCAAGTCCCGGCGAGGCCATTGATGTTTGTAGTGGTTCGGAATCCATATTAAATTATAGCTTCCGGTCTAATATGACTGTAGAGCGTAGGGATGACAATCATAACCCTTAAAAAGGAAAACAACTCCTATCTCGAAACCTCCCAGTAGGGAGTCGGCCTTTGCCCCACCATGGGGCTATTGAGCCAATGAACAAGAAATTTGGTTTGTCGTTCTAAGGGTCATCTTGTGCACAATTTAGGCTCATTAAACCAGATCTACAGTTTAACGTGGATTCCTAACCACTAACAAACATCCATACCATTACGGGGTTTCGAACTTGAAGAAAAACATTTATCGTCTAATAGGCAGACGGCCTTGGTCCACATCGGGGCTGTTGAGCGAACGATAATGATTAAATAAAGATATGTATTTTTTTTCTCAAAACAAAAGACCATTTTAATAATTTAAAAGGCTTTGAATATTGCACGTTATATGTACTAAAGCTCTGGCACTCGGTACCACAGGTTTCGGGTTCGAGTCCCGACAGTGCCAGGAATGTTTGCAGTGGTTCGGAATCCACTTTAAACTGTAGGTCCCAGTCTACATGACTGTAGAGCGTTGAGCGTCGGACTGACAGCCCTACCTCGTAAAAAAAAGGAGACATCTCATGTTTCGAAATCTGCTAGTAGGCAGACGGGCTTGGCCCACCACTTGCTGTTGCGCCGATCATGATGATATGTGCTAAAGAGACGACGTTAAAACTTGGTTAATGAATTTCACATGTACTCTTAAAAGACAAGAAATAGTGTTAAAATATTTATTATTAATATAAAAGATCAGTTTTAAAATTTTTTAGCTTAGATGTAATAAAAATAGCTAAGACTTGAAGCGAAAAGTGTCAAGGAATTTATTTTAAAAAAAGTGCTTTACGAATAAAGGGTAAATATTTTATTTCAAATATGTACTTTCAAAATTAAATTACAAATCAAATCACACTTCAAATAAGTTTGTAAGAAGAGATGGCAAAGCACTCATAATAAAAATTCATACATCAGAGATTTTCTCATCAAATTTCTTGCTTCTATTTTGCACTTCTCACATTATTTTATTCTTCTATGTATCAGTACCAACATAGAATTGCTTTTTATCTGTGTGTTTTTTTTTTTAAATCTCGTTATTTTGAAATATACTAAATATATACTAATGAAAATCCAAGTTAAAAATTTTAGTTACGAAATTTTTCTCCTTTTTTTACTCATTTTTAACATTTACTTAAAAAAAAAGGAATAATTATTATACTTATAGAAATATCACCTACTATCTCATATTACTTATATTCAAGAAATTTTATCTAACAATGATAACCACCTTTTTATTGTATATATTTGTTTTATTTCATAGAATTTGTTTTCTTTTTTTTAAATTTATTTCTTTGGGTTTATTTGTATTAACAACACGATTTTAAATAAATAACAGTTTTGTCATTTTTTCGCATTCTGTCCAAAATGAATAAACTAGCCAAGAAGGCAAGTCGCATGTGTTAGTTTTCTTTGTTTGCTAGCCGTATACACAAGCAGACAGAAAAAACATTTTGGTACAATTACCTAACATACAAACATTTCATTTTTATATAAATAATACTAAATAATGTATTAAAGAGTCAATGAAGGAATTTAATCTATAAAATTACAAAAATTGCAATAACTGATTTAGTATTTGTTTTGAGTGTTTAGCATTTGATGATTAGTTACATGGTTCTTCTTATCGAAGTTTTGGATAGTCTAGCATATATATATATATATTGTAACCGTGATTCCCCCTACACACTGGCACACTGCACTTTTGGCGTTCAGGAGATATGGTCAGTTGGACTCCAGACTCTCACCCGAGAGGAAGCACAGCGCAACTATATGCTTTTGTTGAGAAACATTTAGTTTATAATCTCTCATCCCGAGAGGAAATCTATTTTGAGCAAGCTTGTGCATTAGTTGGTTTACAAACTCTCAACCGAAATGGAAGTATATTGCGCGCATCCTGCGCGTAACAGTATATCAGGTTTTTGACTTAGAATGGAATCCTTCACCGAATCTATAATTATATGTCTTTATAAGTGTTAAATATTGTATGCCTCTAATTGTAAGTGTGTGGTGTTTGTTTGTGTGTAAATAAAGCTGTGAGTTCTGCAACCTGTGCCTCAAGCATCTCACCCAACCACATCCTGCTACAATCTGACTTATGCTGCTTATAAAATGCTTTATGCCCCGCAGTCAATCTGGCTGCTCAACATGCACACTGTAATATATAAAAATATAATTATTTATTTATTTTTAATTTATTATTTAGTAACAAACATATATACTTCGTTTAACCCAATCTTGGCAATACATATCTGATGGATGTAAAAATTACGTAGATAGGGATACTACATCCAGTCCTTTATGATTTTCTATTCTGCAATTAAATGGAAAATAAGGAATATTTTTTTTTCTAATACTGACATTTTTACTTTTTAATAAAACTAATTCCAGATCATGTTCTTTAATCTTCCATCAAACTCTAAAATTTAAAAAAATTACTAATTATATATTTTCAGTAAAATTGGCATATAATGAGGAGGGAGACAAGTAAAACATTAACGATAAGCTTTCATTATATTGCTATTCTAAGCTGATTTTATTAATTTTAATTCTTGTAGCTAATATGATGAACTAAAAAGTGTCTAAAGATATCGATTTTATTAATCGATACATTTGAATTCCGTTTAAACTATGGAAGTCATACCAAATATTTTCTTATTTTTCTGTATACAGGTATTCAATTCATACATTTAAAACTAGTACGAACATTAAGTTTTCAAATAATCCTTCTTTTATTTTAAAAATGTATTTTAAGAATCAAATACATATTTTAATATTGATGTCAAGTCTATAACATAAAATTCTTTTTCATTGACGCAACAGCCCCATGGTGGGTCAAGGCCGTCTGCCTATTGGCTGATTGCCAGACAGGAAATGGGGTCTTACGGGGTAGGGGGTGCCCCACAGTCATATTAGACCTGGGACCTACAGTTTAAAGAGGATTTTGAACATTAATGTCACCGCCAGTACTCGAACTCAGCACCCCAAACCACTCACTGTGGCGCTGAACTCCACAGCCCTTGTCACTCGGCCATTAGGCCTTATATTATAAACTGCAAGCTATAATTCTTAAAATCCTTTTGTAAAGATATTTTTGGCAATATGATTTATATTTAAATAATTAATTTCTTATTATGCTTTTCTTTTGGGTTTTTATTTTAAATTACTGAAATTTAGAATATAATTTTCTACTTTTAATTTTATAGGTTTTATAGGTTTCGATAAACATTTAAATAAGAGAGCTTTTACGCACAGGAACTCAAGTACAAAAGCTTAAATCTCAAGAAATGGTTATTATTTAAAGAAATGAATATTAAAAATATTTTAAGAGTCAAATACATATTTTAATATTGATGTCAAGTCTATAATATAAATTTCTTCTTTGGCGCAACAGCCTCATGATGGGCTAAAGCCGTCTGCCTACTGGCAGATTTCGACACAGGATTTTTTTTTTTATTGTGTATGGTTGTCATCTCTACGCCCAATAGTCATATTAGACCGGGACCTGCGGCTTAAAGTGGATTCCTGACCACTAAAAACATTCATGGCACCACTGGGACTTGAACCCTGTGACACCGAGCTCACAGCCCTAATCATTCAGCCATCAGGTCCCGTGACATAATCTGCAAGCTAGAATTCATAAAATACTTTTGTAAAGCTATTTATGTCAGTATAATTTGTATTTAAATAATTAATGTCATATTATGCTTTTCTTTTAGACTTTTATTTAAACTTATTCAAAGTTAATTTAGAAATTTCTAATTTAATTTTAGGTGAATTTGGTTTTGATACTAACACATTTAATTGAACTTTTACTCATAAAAATTCAAGGACAATAGCTTCAATCACAAGAAATTATATTTTTAAAATTAAAGATATTCATTTAAAACCAGAATCCATAACATTTTACCCCCTACTTCAATCCATATCACTATCTGCTGAACCATGTGTTTCCAATGTATTCTCCCCACATTTAGAGCGCGACACAAGCGTTTGTTTTTGCCACGCTTAACGTTGTCTACCATCTCGTTTCCTGTGTCAGTTTCAGAGATTTCTTGTCACGATAATTTCTCGCCAGCAGGTGTGAATTGACTCCAAACCATGAATTAGTGTAGATGAATGTAGCCTGCCATGGAGTCGGAGAGCGAAATCTCGAGTTGGTAGATGTCCAAAAAGAATACAATGTTTCATGTGTCTTCGTCGTGTATCATTTAAATAACTTGCAAATGATACTAATCTCTATAAAAAATCTTTTCCTCCGCTTGTCTTATTTTTATTTAGCTGTTACTGTTAGGTGCAAAACATTTGCTTTCTTTTTTTCTCTGTAATGTACTCTTCTCTATTTTCGACTTTACATATAAAGTTTCGCATCAAACTTTTATTTTTTCAAATGAAAAAAAATAATGTTTATACTTTATGATCGATGGATGAGTTTTTTTATGTGAAATCACTTATTTTGTTATTAATTCTTACATGATTCACTGAAAAATTCTTTTAGAATCCTATATTATGTCAATAAATTATTTAACAGAATGGTATATATTTAATATTTGATTGTATTGAAGAAATTATTATCATTATTAAAGATAAAATTACTAGATTTCTGTATATGGATCAAGAATCCTTTCATATTTAATCAAAATGATCGATGGAATATTTTTTTTAATTGAAAAATTTGTCTTTTATTACATGATTCACCGAAAGAACCTTTTAGAATCCTTTATTGTATTTGTCAATAGATTAGCAGAACTGAATGGCATATTTTCAACATGGATTGTATTGAAGAAAGTAATTTCGTAATTGAAGATAAAATTATTAGATTTCTGTATATCAATCAAGAATGCTTTCATATTTAATCAAAATAGTCGATGGATTTTTTTTAATTGAAAATTCTGTCTTTATTCATTAATTTGCTGCTTGGATTCAACTTGAATGTGAAATAACTTGTTTTATAATTACTTCTTTATTGATTCTGCAAATGAATCTTTTAGAATCGTATATATTTGTCAAAATATTAAACATTGGTGGATATTGATAAAAGTATTAATATCATAATCGAAGATGAATTCTACAGTTGGTTTATTGATTATGATTTATTTAATCTGTACCAGACTTAAAGGGTCTCTGAAGGAGCGTAGCGTATGAATCCACTTTATTGGAAACATGTTGGTTTGCAAACAATTGAAGCAAGGCAACATAGATCTTGGCTTACTTGGTCCTTACATACAAAACAAAAGAAGGCGTACATGCGTACTATAAACAAACGAATTTACATAATTCATGACAAGGCTGAACCTAATCAATATAATTGTTTAGAAGTGTCATAAATACTGTTTAATAATCCTTCAATATAAAATATTAAGAAATATCTTAGCATTTTGGCACTAGGCTGTATATATCATAAGATGGACCTGGCTTGTTCATGTGGCCTCACTATCTGATGTCGTTTCCGTTTCGTTAGCATTGACTTTTCCCTATGTTATCGAATTTACACTTAAAATTACAAGTAATTAAGTTCAAATGAACAGGTTATGTTGAAAAAAGATTAAATAACGCATTTTTTAAAGATATGTTAAACGTATTTGTATTTAATCTTTAACAATCATAAAATATTTGTATAGAATACAAAATGAATTCTGCAGCAAATTTTCTATTTTTGTCTTTGCCTACAACAGCAAATTATGCGTTAAAGCTTTAGAATTTCTTGGGACATTTTTTGGAGGGGGCAAGTTTCATTAAAAACAATTGTATAAACCCACCATTAACAAAAAAATTTTTGCAAGAAAAAAATGACTCAACTTTGTATGAGAGAGAAAACAAATTGAAGAAACAGCATTGTATATACTTTTTAAGAAATTTTTGCAAAAGCAAACAAAATGCGGTGCCCATTCTACATCGGCATGTGCAAGGGATAGATAAGAATTAAAAACGCTTTACAAAAAGCCAAAATAATAATTAAGTATAATATAGATTAAAATTTTGTTTCCAGCAAATGTGAAGGCCATTTGTGCATTTTCACAATTTGCTAAATTTGTTTTCGCCATTGTACTTAGTTTATAGCTTCTTTCCTATTTCCGCTATCTAAAATTTATGACTTAAAACATTTATTTATGCCAATAATATAAAAGCAAAGCTCGATTAGTATATGGTATGATAAAAACAGACTTAGATCAATCACGGATTATATGCTACTGTGAATTATACAATTATTTATATTTTGGGTTTCTGGAAATTATATACAGAATATTACGATATTTAAAAAATAATAAAGAATTTCTGCTTTTATTTTCATATTTTAACTAATATTTCAATATAAAAAGCTATATTTCATATGATTCTACAGTTTTCAAACTTATAAGTACTAACAAGATAATAAATTTATATAACCAATATATAAACTGATTGCTATTAATAATTGCTAATTTTTTTTTTTTTTATCGCGATGTTTATGTTTCCTGGGGTTTTTTTTTTTGCCTTTCAATTCTTCCCATTCTGATCTTTTATCCCCTTAATTTTCCTTATCCGTTTAGAGTGGTAACATAACTTCTGTTTTACCTGGTGTGACTTCAGTTTGACACAAACATCTGCAGATACGTAATATGATGAAATAGCAACTTTTATTCATTCACAAAGGCATTGTCAAATCAACTCACTGAAGTTGAGTGTACTCACCGTAACCATGGAAACACTTTGATGACACTTGATGCTGTTAAATTGATTTCCTTCCACTTCAAAAGAAAAAATATATGATGTTTTAAATATTAGGCCCTTGAGTATTTTTGCATCAAATAGGTATTTTAAATTTTTTTTCTAGTTCATGATGTTCATGATGGTGTTATCTTCTCATAACATTGAACAGCAATCATAACAAATTCAGGTCTGAATTCTATTGTTCATTAAGAGATAAAGTAAAATGTATTGAAGAGAAATCGTTAATGCACAATAATGACTTATATATAATTATAAATCTTTTTATGTATTTTTGATTCCAGACTCGTGGCACTTTTGCAACGCTCGCCGTTGGTGTGCATTAATACGGAGGTTCAATCCGCTGGCATCTTTGTTGTAGACACTGTTTCAAAAAACGAGGAGTCTCGTTGAGGTTTGTAATGGTCAGCATCTTTCCAGTCGTCGTAGCATCAGCGTCATCTAGCGTTATTCAAATACTTTGTGGAAGTTTTCCTAGTTTTCTCCCATACGATATTCAAATACGATGTAGTTCTCCCTAAAAGTCCTCCCGAAATCCACTGCCCTCCTTTTTTTAGCGTCATCGAGCCAAGTCAGACTTCTACCTACGGGTGCTCCATCACAATAGTTGCTGCTCCTCCTTCCATGACACCACACTGGATCTTGGACTTGATCTAGTAGTTACAATCTATCAAGTGGGATAATAAACATGTGTTTTTAATAGATTTTTCATATAGACCAAAAACAAATAAATAAATAATAGAAGGTTGAAATGAAATACTTTTTTATAAACCTATAAATTTATTTAAGTTTTGCATATTGTTTAATTAGAAATGTCACTATGGACTAAAATTGAAAAAGATGTAATACAAACACTGAAGATATCATAATTATTAACTATTGCTAAGAAATTGAATTTTTACAATAGAAAAAAAGAAATAGAAAAAAATTATTTATGCTTTTTTACTTAATTATTAATTAAGTTAATTACATTATACTGAGGTTTGTGAAAGACATGAAGAAAACAAAATAAAATCCGATAGACCAAATAAATTAAACAGATAAATAAAACAAAAAATTCATTTTATAGATATGCATTTTTAATATGATTAGATTTATAAATTATTTTCATCATAATAAATTTAATTATAAAAAATACAACATTGGGGATCAATTATTTGATACATCTTTTCTGTAGTTATGGAGTATTTAATTAAAATGAAATTAAATATTAAAAAGCATTTAATATTTTTTAAGAAAATCGTTTGAATTTCAAAGGAAATAGATTTGTTTAAATTAATTTTATTAATTCTGTATATGTCCTGGCGGTTCTGAAAACCATATACATCATTCTTTCTTTTTGTTGGAACATTATGCTTAATATATATATATATATTATTTGTGTTTTACTTTTAATATATTTTTTTTTTAATTTCCATAATTTTTCCATTAAGAAATTCTGAAAACTTTTAACTAACGACAAATTTTCTTTATCTTTTGAATAATAGTTCTTAATGAGTTATGTTTTTAGAATTTTGTCGATTTAATTAATGTAACGGAGAAATTTTTAAAAATTAAATATTCGAAATTAGATTAAATATTAAAATTAAATAATAAAAAATCAAAGTTAAAAATTAAATATTATAATATTTTTTTTTTCGTTAAGAATCGCTGAAAACTTTTAGTCAACTACAAATTTCCTTTATCTGTTGAATAATAGTTTATAATAAGTTATTTTTTAGAATTTTTGCTAATTAATTAAAGTAAATGAGGAATTTTTAAAAATTAAATATTAAAAATTAGATTAGGTATTAAAATTTGAGTTAAATATTGGAAATTAGATAAATTATTAAAATTAGAGTTAAAAAGGAATAATCAAATTTAAAAATGAAATTTTATGAAGTAATTCGGAAATTTTTGAGTCAGTGGCAGACGATAAGCACAGGAATAAAAATATTCATTAAATTTATAAATTTGAACTCTTTTATGGCCTCAGACGATAATTTGTGGCAACAATTGCAATTTAGTTGTCGTAGAATAGATTTTGGAAGAAAGGAAATTGGAATTGACGCGAGAGCATTATCGCGCTATGATTTTCTATGATTTTAAAATGGGGTTAAATCAAGAAGAATGCCTTCAACGTCGGCAACTAGCATATGCAGACGAAGTTCCTTCTCGTGCTACTGTATTTAGATGGTTTATAGAATTTTGTCGTGGTCGAAGTTCTCTGTTGGATCAAGAACACACAGGAAGACCTTCATCGGTTGTAGTTCCAGAAAATTTGTCAGCCATACAAAAATTGTGAGTCGATGATAATTGCTGCACTTACCAAATGATACAGAAGAAACTTAACGTTGGATCCTCAGCTATATATAGAATTATTCATGAAGAACTGCATATGAAAAAAATAGTTTGTCGTTGTGTCCCCTCATAATTTAACAGAACACCAAAAAATGGAACGTATTAGAATCTGCAAAGGAACCATAAAATTACTTAAAGATGGTGGACACCGCCTTATTTCTAAAATCATAACTGGTGATGAAACTTACATACCGTTTTTTTGACGTTCTAACATGACAAGAAAGTAAAATATGGATTTTTGAAGATGACCCCAAACCAACAATGATGAAAAGACAACGAGCAATGAAAAACTTAAGTATGTCATTTTCTTCAGAAGTATGGAACTGGTCAAAGCCATCAAGCTACAGGGACAGTCACAGCTAACTGGTACACTACTAAGTGTCTTTCAGAAATTCTTCAAGAAATGAATGTAAGGGGACATATGCTTCATCATGATAATGCTTCTCATACGGCAGCCGAATTTCTTAAACAAAAACACATAAAAGTGATAGAACATCCACCCTATTCCCCTGATCGTGCTATATTTGACTTTTGGCTTTTTTTTAACCTCAAGAAAAATTTACGTGGTCGCCATTTTCCTTCCGAAGATGAAATTGATGAGGCTATAAAAGCATATTTTTCATCAATTCCAAGAAATGGATGGCGTGAAGTATTTAATCTTTGGAAAAATCGTCTGCAAAAGTGCATTGATGTTGAAGAGGACTTTGGTAAGTTAAACTTATACCATTAAGCCGTATCTCAAAAATTTCAGAGTGACCCTCGTATAATATTTATTTATTATTTTTTTCCATTAAGAATTGCTTAAATATTTTACTTAATGACAAATTTCTTTTATCTGTTGTAATAGTTTTTAATGAGTTATTTTTAGAATTTGTGTTAATTAATTAATGTAAATGAGAAATTTTTAAAATTTAAATGTTAGAAACTAGATTAAATATTAAAATTAGAATTAAATACTATATTATAAAATTAAATACTAAATATTGGCTCTTTTCACAAAATTCAAAAAAAAAAAAAAAACATTTGAAAATGCTCTGTATAATGTCATTAAATATTTATAAAGTGTACAATATAGTGGAAATATCATATATAATTACACAAATATGATATATTCATTAATTAATGGCTTTCAGGGTGATGTTACCTTCTCATAACATTGAACAGCAATCCATTATATCGTGATGGACATATTAATCACAGAATAGTTTCCTAAACTATCCAAATTCATGACTGAACACTACTCTCTATTAACTGATAAAGTACAATGAATTGAAGAGACATCGTAATTAAATAATGACCTATAAAATTATGTGAATAGAAAATATGTAAAATCTTTTATAAAGGGGAAATGTTGGAAAAAAAATAATTTATTAATCGCCTTTTAATTTTCAAAATAACTTAATTACGAAGTTTCAAATCTGTATGACAATTTTTATTTTAAATAATTTGCCCTGGACATTTCATTTTTTAATTATTTCACTCTTAAATTTTGCTTTTTCTAAAAATTCTTTCTTGCGATTTTATTTTACACTTGTATCATTGGGTTTCTTGTTTTCAAATTGTTTTGTTCTGTTCATAATAAATATTTTATAGACAAAAATTATGTTCAAATTTACAGTATGTATATTGGATAATTATTATATAATTTATAGTATAAGTCATATATTAAAAAGTATTAGATTGTATTCAATCAAACATATTTTTAATTCAACTAAATTTTTTATTAATCAAAATATACATTATTTACTAGCATGCATTTTGTCAGTTTGTTCCCCAGAACATGATCTATTTTCATAAAAATCACTAGTTTTATGAAACATTGTAAATATTTTTCAACCTTTTCCATATTATGAAGATTTTTATCTCAAATGTCGTATTTACGACCTTGTAATGAGTGATAATTCATTTTTGAAATATCAGGAAGGTATGAAGGGTGTTTAGCTTTCAGGACATATTTAACTTTTGCAAGACAATCTGGTGACATTGACATGAAGAAGGATGGTCCACATTTATTACTTAATGAGAGACCAATGTCGTCAACTTTTCTATGTTTATTTATTTATTTAGTTTGATTTACATAAATAAGTTTATTTTACATTTAGCCTGTACCACAGATATATACTTTTAACCTATACGTTAAAAATATTAAGTAAGCCATGTGTTAACTCTTGTAATAAATATAAATAATGAGCTTTACATGCTAGTTTTTTTACACTGTGATTTTTCACCGTAAGATATTTATCGCCTACGGACAGGACTATTAATTCTACGTTTCATATAGTTTTACATTAATTTGAAAAATTATTTTCTACGTCTTTTAATTTAATGGAGAACATATGTGCGCAAGTTTCCTGTCCATTTTTTTCTATTTCACAATAATATGTTTAATATATTTATCATTTATGTGTACCTTAAGAGTTAATTGTGAGCGTGTCTACTCTTGAGTAATCATGGCATCTACTTAAAGCTACCATATATTTTGCTTTCATCGAAGATATTGTATTCTATAAACAATTCACCGATGAACAGAAAAAAAATTCATTTCTTACCGGAAGTAGATGTTATTGCTTCACATTTGAGAAACTGAAAAACTTCATGGGGTTTTCTGATTGTTAATGCTAGAGGTTTAAACTCGTGGTTACAATTGGTATACTCGTGATTACCATTGGTATCATGGTATTTCTTAAGAAAGCAGTTACAGCAATGCACCTCATACACCATAATCTATCAACTATATCATGTATTACACCATAATCCATTGACTACACCATGAATTACACCGTAATCCGTTGACACAACCATGTATTACATAATACATTGACTACTCCATGTATTATACTATAATCCGACTATACAATGTATTACATAATCCATTCACTACATCATGCTTTACACCATAATCCATTCACTACACCATGTATTACACCATAATCCATTGATTTCACCATATATTACACCATAACCCATTAGCTACACTATGTGCGACACCATAATTCATCGACTGCACCTTGTATTACATCATAATCCATTGGCTACACCATGTATTAAACCCTAATCCATTGGCTACATTTCATTTCAAATAAAACAGTTATATAGATACCAATGTTCACTTTTCAAATAAAACAATTACAATAATACTGATATATTCATTTCTCCAAAAAATCTATTTATGGAGATGTTTAACCTTCAATGACCGTAAGATGGTTTTAGAATTTCAAAATATTTTCTACAGAAATTTGAGTAAAAAACAGTGCTATGTTTATTTTTCTGTTTATTTCTTTTTATAGAATTAGTAATACTTTTGTATGAAATTCTGATATACTTCAATTCCTATCATGGTATCATTAAAAATAATAAAAATAAAAATTAATTTCTTTTTGTTTATTTGTATCAAAAATTGCAGATTAATTATTGCAATTTTATAGCTTAATTTATTTATTTCGAATTTTGGGGACTTCTGTTTAAAAAAGAAATATTTCATATCATGAGAAAATAAATTAGAATGATATATTTCATCAAAATAAAATACTTTTCTAGAATGAAAAGCTTTTTTCTAACTTGTTCAAAATATTTTCTTTTTTGAATGTTAATTTAAAAGCTTTCGGGTATATCTTTTCGGGTAAAATTTCCAAATTACTCAAAGGATTTCTATAATTTACATCTGCAATGTATTTTATTTCGTTGTACTTAAAAAAATTATTTTAGCATATTATTACGAATAAACCTTAAAAAACATTTTATATTATCTGAAATAAATATTTTCTTGTTAACCTAACACTTTTATAGAAATATAAGAAGTAATTAAATCTTTCCACTATGTCAAAATAATTTTTGAACATCAATGCTATATTTATTTTTCATGCACTATAACTTAATCATTTTTTCGTAGTTTATTTTTTGAAATTCAGTTCTAATTTAAAAAAGTAGTATTCTCCTGATATTCTAAATCTAACTTCAGAATACTAGCATAAAATTTGCTCTCAATTTTTTTCCTAATATAAAGTAATTTAAAATATTATTAATCTTTCTACACTTTTATTTATAAGAAAATAAATGTGCTAATAATAAATACCACAGTTTAATTCATGTTGTTTCAATATCTTAAATCTATTCTGTTATAATAATGTTTTTCTAATATTTTCAAAGCATTCTTTTTCTTTTGACTTCATATAATTTCCTTTTTATTCCTAAAAGTACATTTTTCAATATTTTAATATTGTACCTTAATCCTAATTTATGAAAAGTCAATTAGATTATGTTTCTTTTATCTAAGATAATTTATTTGTTTAAATATTTAAATGTAAATGTTAAATTTTATTCTTCGTCTAAAAAGTGAAACAAGAGAAATATCTTGGAATTTAGTTAAAATTAATTTTCACTGACTTCGATAAATTGAAGAAAATTCAAAAACACCTTTAATTTTCTAAGAAAGAATTCAATTGATATTAAATTTGAGAATATTTTATTAAATTGTGTATAGTTGCACTACACAATAAATTAGTACTTTAGGTCTCACTTTGATAGTCTAGAATAGCCAATCTAGAATAGCTAATTTCTTGACATGAATTTGAATTATCATTTACAAGAACTGCGTTGGATGACGACTTAGGGCTTAGGGTCAAGTCAAAGCCATGCAATGGTGATTAGTAAGGTTAAATGAAAGTCCTTGATACATAGACATTGCCAACGATTATAAACCTTAATCTCGGTACCCAAAAGGTACGGACAACAAATATCTCAAATCCTATGACTAAACATTACAGCTATGCCCACGAAGGACTAGAATCCCTATGAAACTTAATTCAGGACTTATCTTCCAACAGCCAATGGAATTATGGTGCAAAACTCTAAAGTGTTCAGAAGGCTTCGTTAGAGTGCAACCATACGTTAAAACTTGTGCGCCAGGCCATCAACCATTTCTGTACCAGTCTCGTCACGTCACAAGGATAGATTGAGGTGGGCACCTCAACACTGGACTGCTAATCAATTGCGGACATCTTTACGGACGCCATTAATTATTTAATGATTTGCAGAGAAACTGGAACTCCTTATAATCAATCAAACATCCGTGAAAATGATTCATATGAATTCAATTTATGCGTGTGAGATAACAGATTATTGAATTGTTGCACATATGTTATGCTCTCTTACGGCAGTGCAATAAATAATAATTTTTTACTGCAAGATGACAATTGTAGACCATGCAGGATTGAATAGTGGAAGCTTTATATTGCCAAAGTATTTAACACTTACAATATATGGCAAAGTGTAAAGTATATAACACATATTATTAATATGTAAGACAGCAAATATTGTTTGTGCCAATTTAGAGTCGCAAAGGTATCTCCAATATGGTGTGTGAACATTTCTAATTTTTAATTCTGTCATATTATTAATTATGGGGTCTATAAGGTCATTGGTAATCCCGAACCATTTTTCTTCCAAAGCTGCAGTAAGCATAGTAATCATCTGAGAATAAAATCGTCTCCATATAATATGTTGAATGGGATTCAACACTGGTTATCGATATGGAGATGGAAATGGCTATGCCTTGCTCAGAATTGCTAGATGCAGCAGGTAAAATACAATACGAACACTGCAAAGTCTAGCTTCGTTGTTATGAAAGATAAAATTATGAGCTATTACATCGCTTTAATGGCAAATTTAGTCACCTGGAATATCATCACTATGGGCTGGAGCAGTCATAGTATCATGTGAAAGAAATTGAGATCTGTGAGTCCCCCATGAAATGCAACACTCCCAACAAGGATTCTTCCATATGAATCACTTTCACAGTTATTTTATGGATGAAAAAATATTCTAGATTCTCTTTAAATCAAGCAATAACTGTTATTTCTAAGTTAAACCTGGACTCATGTGTGAAGAGTGAAACCCTCCATTAATCTGTACTTTAAGAAAGTACTTAAATTAGAAATTGCCTCTCGTGATACCATGTGAGCAACACTCCTATTATTACTTATTAAATTTCCTGAAAGAAAATAATTTATTTTATTATAATATGGTACATTAAAAATTACTAATTTCTCTTATTGTAATATCAAAATATATTTGTGATAAAATATGAAGATTCAACAATATAAATAGTTTGTAATTTCAATGAAGATTAACATTAAAAAAATCTTATTTTATGTATTATAATGTTCTTTTTATATAAATAATATATTGTTTAATATTTCTTCTTTTGTATATTAAATACAAAAGAAGAAATCTTCAATAATAATTTTTCCCGTTTTGTTAAAGTGCTCTTATAAATGCAGTTTTCTATTTGTAATGGTTCTTAAAAATAGGAAATAAAAATATTTAACATAAAATATCTAATTACAACTGTGAAATATCTGTTTATTCGTAATGAATTAAAAATCAATTTATTTCATTTAAAAACGTGTACTTGTTTAGTTATAATTTTTTCTATATTCAACTTATATATATATTGCTTATAAAATATTTCTCAAATATCTAAACATTTGATGCTGAAAATATTGAATAGTCTGAATATTCTGCAATATAAAAAAAATTAATGTTCTTAACAACTATATATTAATATTTATATGTTGCTGAATTCATTATCATTTATTCAAATATGTGTCAATTGATTGCTTTTTCTATATTCAACTTATATATACTGTTTATAAAATATTCATTAAATATCTGAATTTTTGATGCTGAAAATATTGAATAATAACAAAATTTTCAAATATAAAAAATGAATACTCTTAACAACTATATTAACTAATATTTATATGATGCTGAGTTCATTATGATTTATTCAAATATGGGTCTATTGATTGATAGCAAATTCTATTCTGTAATTGTATGTAATTCCCATTCCTTTCAAATAATTCTTCTTGTTATCTAACATTAAACAATACAATAATAATTAGCCTGTCTAATTAACCTGAAGTGTACAAAAAATGGTAGTAGAGCGACAAATCAAACCAAATCTTCTTATCTATAAAAATATTTAACATCTTCTTAACTTTACCAAAAGCATAAAAAACAAATGTTTATTATTTTTAATTAAGGCATCTGCATTGAATCATATGGAAATTCAATTCGCAAGCGTAAAAACAAATCATAGGTCTTAACTTAATTATTATGTGAGCAGCTTTGATGATTTACAAACAATGAAAAAAATTCCAATTCTCTGTTGTTGAAATTAATATCATTCACATATAATTCCTTTTCCATCTTTATTAATAAAAGTAACTCGTTGCAAATATGTTAATTTGTTTTGATTTAATAATTAGTTAGTTATTCGCGAACATTTTGTTTCCTCTTTTATTAAGGAGAAAGAATTCCAAAACTTTCTGTGAAAATATTGCTGTGATTTCCTTTTGTGTGACTTAAAACTTGATGCGCGTTCATTAGTTAAGACGATTGGAAATTGTTTTTTTCATTTTTCACAAGTTTTAACAAATGATATGTAAGCGTATGCAAATGACTCTCCTTGTTCGCTTGTTATACCATCAACTCTGCTGGAAATGGAGCCGCGGAGAATTCAACCCAAATACTTCTGGAAATCGATTTCGTTTTCTTTTGCGAGACAGCCAGAACGTGCTTAACGAATGGTGGAGAAGTCCTAACACAAGACCAATTCTTCAATATCTTCCATTACTTCTTTTTCTTCTTCTTTTAAAATGGTCGTGTTTGCGATGACGCCAGCATATATTTGCTCAGGCCTTGCTTTGGGCAAGGTTAAGGGTTTAATTTGCTGGCTGTAAAACTAACAGCTCTTTTTTTTGGACGAAGAAGTATTGCCATAAAGAATGGATTCGCACTTAAGTTTAGTAAAAGAAGGAAGTAACCGCACGTTACGTGAAGTATTTTGTAACTAATGTAACCTTTTTGCATTGGTGAAGTCTTTGTTTGCAGAATAATTTAAAAACACTTTTGGTTTTTACAGCATGTATAATGTACATTAACAACAACCGGTGTTTAATGAAATAAAATCTCTTCTTCCTTCCTAGGTGATTATGATTACAAATAAAAACCATCACGTGAAACTATTAAATAAAGAAATAAAAGTAGATTTATGTGATTAGTTATTTTATCGATGTTTTTTAATTACGGTATATATTATCTCTTTATTTAATTGTCCTGTTTTTGTTTTAAATCAAAATGGACAAATTTTTTGTTTATTTATTTTTTTGGGGGGGAGGTGTATTTTTCCTTCAAAATCACAAAAGCTTGGATCAGAGATAAAAAAAAACAATACAAACACATCTTCAAATGTGGGTCCATTGATTGACAGCAAATTTTGTTTTGTAATTGTATGTAATTTCCATTCCTTTCAAATAATTATCTTTGTTATCTAACATTAAACAATAGGTCCCTGTCTAATTAGCCTGAAGTGAGCAAAAACTGGCAGTAGAGCGACAAACCAAATCAAATCTTGTTATATATAAAAATATTTAACTTCATTTTAACGTTAACAAAAGCATAAAAAACAAATATTTATTCTTTTTAATTAAGGCTTCTACATCAAATCATATGGAAATTGAATTCGTAAGCATAAAAACAAATCATATATCTTAACTTAATTATTATGTGAGAAGCTTTAATAATTTACAAACTATGAAAAAAAATTCTATTCTCTATTACTGAAATTAATATCATTCACATATAATTCCTTTTCCTTCTTTATTACGAGTAATAAAAACAATACGTATCAAATATGTTAATTTGTTTTGGTTTAATAATTAGTTTTATTCGCGAACATTTTGTTTCCCCTTTTATTAAGGTGAAATAATTCCAAAACTTTCTATGAAAATATTGCTGTGATTTTCTTTTGTGTGACTCGAAAACTTGATGCGCGTTCATTAGTAAAGGCGATTAGAAATTGCTTTTTTTTTTTTTTTTTCATTTTCCTCGAGTTTTAACAAATGATATGTAAGCGTATGCAAATGACTCTCCTTGTTCTCTTGTTATGCTATCAACTCTGCTGGAAATGGAGCCGCGAAGAATTCAACCCAAGTACTTCTCGAAATCGATTTCGTTTTCTTTTCCGAGACAGCCAGAACGTGCTTAACGAATGGTGGAGAAGTTCTAACACAACACCGATTCTTCAATATCTTCCCTTTCTTCTTTTTCTTCTTCCTTTAAAATGGTCGTGTTTGTGATGACGCCAGCATATATTTGCTCAGGCCTTGCTTTGGGCAAGGTTAAGGGTTTAATTTGCTGCCTGTAAAACTAACAGCTCTTTTTTTGGACGAGGAAGTATTGCCACAAAGAATGGATTGGCACTTAAGTTTAGCAAAAGAAGGAAGTAAACGCACGTTACGTGGACTATTTTGTAACTGCGTAACCTTTGTGTTTTGGTGAAATCTTTATTTGCTGAATAATTTAAAAACACTTTTCGCTTTTACTACATGTATAATGTATATTAACAACAACCGGTGTTTAATGAAATAATTTTTTTATTCCTTCTCAAGTCATGATGATTACAAATAAAAACATCACATGAAACTATTAAATAAAGAAATAAAAGTAGATTTATGTGCTTAATTTATTCCACCATTGCTTTTTAATTACGATATATTTTATCTCTTTATTTAATTATCTTGTTTTTGTTTTAAATCAAAATGGGCAAATTTTTTGTTTATTTTGCTTTTTTTTTTTGGGGGGGGGGAAATCACAAAATCTTGAATCAGAGATAAAAAAAACTATACAAATAGACCTTCAGATATGTTTCCATTGATTGACAGCAAATTCTATGCTGTTATTGTATGTAATTTCCGTTCCTTTCAAATAATTCTCCTTGTTATCTGGTGTTAAACAATAGGTCCCTGTCTAATTAGCCTAAAGTGTGCAAAAAAGTATGGTAGTACAGCGACAAACCAAATCAAATCTTGTTATCTATAAAAATATTTAACATCATCTTGACATTACCAAAAGCATAACAAACAAATGTTTATTAGTTTTAATTCAGGCTTCTACATTAAATAATATGGAAATTCAATACGTAAGCGTAAAAACAAATCCTAGATCTAAGCTTAATTATGATGTGTGCAGCTTTGATAATTTACAAACAATAAAAAAAAATCAATTCTCTGTTGCTGAAATTAATATAATTTACATATAATTTCTTTTCCTTCTTCATTAATAAAAGCAACTCGTTGCAAATATGTTAATTTGTTTTGATTTAATAATTAGTTTTATTCGCGAACATTTTGTTTCCTCTTTTATCAACGCGAAAGAATTCCAACAACTTTCTGTGAAAATATTGCTGTGATTTCCTTTCGTAACTCAAAACTTCATGCGCGTTCATTAGTTAAGGCGATTGGAAATTGTTTTTTAATTTTTCTCAAGTTTTAATAAATGATATGTAAGCGTATGCAAATGACTCTCCTTGTTTGCTTGTTATACCATCAACTCTGCTGGAAATGGAGCCGCGAAGAATTCAACCCAAGTACTTCTCAAAATCGATTTCGTTTTCTTTTCCGAGACAGCCAGAACGTGCTTAACGAATGGTGGAGAAGTCCTAACACAAGACCGATTCTTCAATATCTTCCATTTCTTTTTCTTCTTCTTTTAAAATGGTCGTGTTTGTGATGACGCCAGCATATATTTGCTCAGGCCTTGCTTTGGGCAAGGTTAAGGATTTAATTTGTTGCCTGTAAAACCAACAGCCCTTTTTTTGGACGAGGAAGTATTGCCACAAAGAATGGATTGGCACTTAAGTTTAGCAAAAGAAGGAAGTAAACGCACGTTACGTGGACTATTTTGTAACTGCGTAACCTTTGTGTTTTGGTGAAATCTTTATTTGCTGAATAATTTAAAAACACTTTTCGCTTTTACGACATGTATAATGTACATTAACAACAACCAGTGTTTAATGAAATAAAATTCCATCTTTCTTCTTAAGTCATCGTGATTATAAATAAAAAAACATCACGTGGAGACCATTAAATAAAGGAATAAAAGTAGATTTATGTGCTTAATTTATCCCATCGTTGTTTTTTAATTACGGTATATTTTATGTCTTTATTTATTTATCCTGTTTTTGTTTGAAATCAAAATGGATTCATTTTTTCGTGTATTTTTAATCTTTTTTTTTTTTTTTTCGGGGGTTTTTTTTTTTTTTTCAAAACGCTTGAATCTGAGATAAAAATAAAATGTACAAGCACGCATCTTAAAATGCATTTATATAACAATACCGTATGCTATATTTTTTTCAACACTTAGTAATAATGAAAGAAGAAATTTGTGTAGTATTTTTCCTTTTAAGCACTCTATTTTAATAATCAAAAAAATAAATGTATTGTTTTAAAATACTTTACTTTTTATCATTAGTATATATATTTCAAGTTCATAAAACTGCTTATCAGTAATTTAGTAAGATAAATAAAACAATTGATAATTTATTTATATTGGAATATTTTACTCATATTAATACAATAATTAGTCAATAATTATATTAAATATGAATTTATCATGTCAGATTTTCAAATATTTTTCACGCATTGTAATTCTTTTGAAGCCAAAGGCAGATTTATTTTAGTTCAAATACTATCAAGAATAAAATAAAAAATATTTCATAGTTATTTTTTTATTAATAGTGTTTTCGTTAATATATATACTTGTTTGATTTATTTGGTACGTTGAACTCTCTCTATTTTAATTAAAGGATTTATTTAAGTATAAATACATTCCGTCTTTCTAAAAGAAATTTAATAAACAACAGCTTACAAATTGCAATAACTCCTTCTTCTTCAATGTTTTTGTAAAACAATTTAATAATTTCAAAAAATTCAAACAAATATAAATAAGTTTTTCAATTATTACTATAACAATTCCATCACAAAGAAGTTAAAACAAATATGAATTAATTTTTCAGTTATTACAATAGAAATTTCATATCAAAATTAAAACATGCTAGCATAGCTTCAACTCAAGTAATATAGATTAATATAAATCTTCAAAATTCGATTAAAATGGATGTTCTGTTTTCGCAATAGTGGGAAAAAAGGATGCATCAGAAAACCGCCGACCGAGTCATTGTTCGCCGAATTTCAGTCATTGTTTTAATTTTTGTAATATGTTAGAGAAGAAATTAATGTAAATGAAATTGTGAAAAATGCGAATTAATCAAAACTGAAGAAAAATTATGTCCTCAAACAATCTCTTATTTTATTCTTAACAAATAATCTGATAGTTAAATTCATTTTTATAATGCTAAAATCAGTAACGAAACTAATGGAGAATCCTCCCTCTTCATAACAAGCTATCCAGTTCTAGCCATTTACTGTTTTTCAAAATTTTATTTTGAAATATGAATAATAAATTTTTAATTTGCTATCGATAAATTAATTTTTATAATATTAAAATCACTAACGAAACTAATGGCGAAACCTCACTCTTCATAGCAAGCCATTCACCGTTTTTCAAAATTTTATTTTGAAATATGAATTACAAATTTCAATTTAACATCATGAAATTTATTTTTATAATACTAAAATCAGTGACGAAACTAATGGAGAAACCTCCCTCTTCATAACAAGCCACCCAATTCATCTCTCTTTATAACAAGCCACCCAATTCATCTCTCTTTATAACAAGCCACCCAATTCATCTCTCTTTATAACAAGCCATATATATTCGATTATATTAAATTCGGAAGATTGCATGAAATAGGATAGATGCTGCACTCCCTTCTCGTGTTCCTTCTGTTAAGCATGTTCATACTAAACAAGCCTTATTACATAGATTACTGCATTATCAATCTAGAATACGCCACGATCCCCAGAAAACAGTATTTGTATTATAGGAAGGATCTTATATTATTGTAAGGGTTGAAATTTCAACTTATTCCCTCAGAGTTAGGTTTAATTATAAGTTTGACAATAGTTCTTGTATTAAATCATAAAATATTTATTCTTACTATTGAACATTTTAAATATGGTTTTGTCAAATGGTCACAGATCAAAATTTCTTAATAATTAATTAATATAAGACAATCGGTGTCCATCCATTATTTTATCTAGAGATTTCAATATTATAAAAATGAATGTAATAATAAAAATATAAATATTTTAAATTATATTTCAAAATAATTATTTTAAAAATAATTTAAAATCGTTTACTAAAATAAAAACAAAAATTAAATATAAATTATCTGATAAGAAAGCTTTATTATCTTTATTGCTCGACTATAATTCTTTATTGTATCAATGAAAAGAACGATTTTTTCAATTATCTTTCGAGTACCTACGATTTACTATATTACTTTAATAATTGAGTTCTGTAAAATTCAATTATTACTTTAAAAATTGAGTTTTAACTCATAATGTTTGCATTGAAATTTAAACATGATTTATCTGATATGAAAGGATTATTCTCTTTATTACTCGACTATAATTCTTTATTGTATCAATGAAAAGAAAGATTTTTTAACATTCTTTTTCAAATATCTATGAACTTACTATTTTACATTAATATTTGGAGCTTTGATGCTTTTTTTAACTTATAATGTTTGTGTTGGAATCTACTAGTAAATGTTAATTTCTCTTGTTACTTAAACAATGGTAATATTTGTATGTATAAACATAATATATATGTATATATATATATATATATATATATATTTTATATATATATGTGTGTGTGTGTGTGTGTGTGTATTTGTGTGTAAAAGAATTTCATTTCTTTAGCGTAAGTTTTTTAAATTTTTGTTGCATAGTTGCAAATAATTTTTAGTGGTAATTTCAGTAAATACTATTAAAAAAAATTCCACTTTGTAAAGATGAACGTATAAAAATTCAATTATGCAAATAACACACTTGACTAAGTTATTGAAAACAAAAATCAAAAACTTGAATTAACTAGTTGCTGCGCCTACCCTTATTTTGCCTCATCGAAAATTGCAAACCTGTTACTGCAGCATTAAACTTCCAGTCCAGAATTCAGATGGACACACCCACAATTTTTGACATTCTTCAACCGACTTGATTATGCAGGCTGACAATTAAAACGCTTCGGTCCCCTCTCCTGCAAAATGTTTCCCGGCCACGAGCGAGTGCATGGCCTGCAAGATAACGAATTTCAATTCGTTCCAATGTGATTAACGATTTGACGAAATTAGGCAGCAGCTGCACCTGTATACTTTCCGAGCAAGATAAGATATGCCAGTGCGTTTTGGAAAATCTATCTGTTGAATTTCTAAGTCTGCCTGTCATAATTGTAAAAAAAAGTCATTAATATAGAAGTAGGTCCATTTTTTTGTTTGTTTCATTTCTCAAATATTATACTTACCAATATAAAGCAATTCATTCTAGTAAAAAAATATCTAGGAGTTCTGTAAATTCTATTACACGCTGAATTTATGTATTTGATTTGGAAAATGTAAGCTTTTGATTTTTTTTTTGTTTGTTTGTTTGTTTTATTTTGTTTTTTATCGCTCTATGGTCAATTTTAGCACGCTTTGGACTAATTTGACAGGGACCTACAGTTTAACGTGGATTCCGAACCACACTACTACACCAAACCACACCACATCACTGAACTGAGTTGCCCCTTTACAATTTGGAAATGATGTGGGTGAGAAGTCTGATTGGGCTCTGTGATGCTCTACGGCCGTATGAGACCGGGGTCTACTGCTTAAAGTGGGTTCCCAATCGCTACAAACATCCATGCCACGGCCAGAATCCGAACCAGAAGCCTGTGGTACCAAAGGCAACAGCGCTAAACAATTGGCCATCAGGCTGCAGTAAGCTTTTGAAGTGGACATCAAATGAATTAAGTCTGGATTGCAAAAAAAAAACATTCATTAATATTTTTTTGAAGTAACGAATAAAATGAGTAAAAATAACTCTTTAATTGAATTAATAAATAAAAATATTCAATATCATCTTTTGACAGTATCCAACTTAATGTTATTCTTTTTTTAGACTTTTGGTTTGACTTGTCGCACTATGGTCATTTTGTGCGCACTCTGGGCTAATTTGACAGGGATCTATAGCATAATTTGGATTCCGAACCACTAACAAACATCCATGCCACCACCAAAATTTGAATCTCAAGCCTGTGGTACCAAAGGCCAGAGCGCTAGCCAATTGGACATCAGGCCGCAATAAGCGTTTGAAATGGACATCAAATAAATTTAATTAATTAATTATAATTTTTTATAGAGTAGAATAGTGGTTGGCATGTTTGGCCATCCAAAATCTTGTAAACTAGTCTAATCAAAAGTTCCCATTTTTATGTGGTAGAATGGATAGAATATCAGGAAACCTATTTCTTCTAGGTTTGAGAAATGGTAGCGTGCAAACTCTTCACCCCACATATGTCACCTCCGAAGTGTGCTCATTCTAAATTGCTGTAGGTGCAAATATTAATCGCTTACAGGCAGAGGCAACATTTTTCCCAAGAGTTGCCTCATTTCTAGCACGGCATTGTCATCATTTATTTCCCCTGATGATTTAAACACATAAATTAAAAATGCTTCTATGGTTCCTTTTTACAATTCAAACAACTTTCGATTTGGTTATTTAATTTGTTACCTTAAATCACAACTACATATACAAAGCAACATAAATTGCAATTACCTAAGACTTTTAAAATAATAATTATAATGGTTTCTTTTATAAAAAATATTGTTTGTGAACATTGGAAGAATGCTCACATGAAATATTCATCTTCTTACAACGGTTTGATTTCTGTCTAAAAAACTAATTCGTTTCTATTTTCATATTTCAGGAAAAATAATGGCAATTTTTAGCACGTTTTTCTAACTTTTAACCAATATTTAACATGAGACTTATGATTTACTTTAATAAATTATAATCAACATTAAAAACAAATTTTGTTTGCCTAATAAATTAAACTTTTTAAAAATTCTAAACATGTACTGTAGTGTGCAGGTTGTGCAAAAGGATCGTAATTGTATGTGTTTTTGTTGAAATTCTTGAGGGATAGGTTGGAGAACACACAGATTTATTTACACCACAAACATAAGACGTTATAGATTCTTGGAAAAATTCATCTTCAAAGCCGATAACCCGATACTCAGGTACGCGTGGAATGCGCGTAATATACTTCCTCTACGGGTGATAGTCTGTAGGCCAACTGACCATTTCTCCTTAACTTCACAGGGTCGCTCTCGCCGATGCCTAGGAGGAAGCATGGTTACAGTACTATATATTTTAAAAAAACAACAGGAAACTATGTAGTAGAAAATACTTTACTTTATAAAGCTTCTTTTCTTATCATGATGCTTAAAATACTTAATCGTAAATAGAATTTACAGTACTTCAAGTTAATTTTGTTGTTAGTTAATAATTTTTATATGAAATTGATGCTTTTTTCAGATGATTGTAAAACGCTAACATTGCTTTAATTTTATTTTTACCTAACTCAAATATGTTATTAATAATATATAATAAACTATCTTCATTTACGCTGTGTGTTTACAAGTTTGATTACTTGCAAAAAATTAATATCTCTCACCTATCCTCTCTTCCTTGTTAATGTAGCCTCTGGCCTACAAAGAAAAAGGGGTTTTTTTCCCTATTATTTTTTCATCCCATTATTTTTCGTTGAATAAGGACACTTAGCCACGAAAATTCAAAAGAGGCTGAAGATTGCAATTAATATTCCAATTTGTGAAAAATAAAAAATAAAAGTAAAATGTGCCCGAAATACTTAAAATTCTTAATTGAAAAACTTGACATTTTTTTTTAAACTAAGGGAAAACATGTTTGTTTTTATCTCCTTTCTATTGAAGGCTATTTAATAACTGGTTTCCTATAATTTAAGATACTTATCAGTCAAGCTATCTATTACGAAACATTATCTCGGCTGAAAAATATACTACCCAAAAATCAATTTATAATTTTATCAAAATAAATTTTGATCGGAAGATTTGAATTCACTGTCTAATTCAAGTTATATCAAGGTGATATTAATTAAAAAATTATTTGTTAGAAAATTAATTACTTTATTTAAAAAATTTATAATTTATATTTTTTTTAATTGTTTGTGCTGAAATGTATTATGTACTTCAAAGTACGCATTACTGTAAAAAATTCTTGTTATTATCATACAAAAAATTCTTTCTGATGCAAAATATTGTTTTCAAAGTATTATTTGTGTTATTATTGTCATTTTAAGATATTAAAAAGATAATTTTAATTGAATCTATGACATTTTTTAATTGATTTTGGAAAATGTCTTAGATCATATCTGTAAGCCATATTGTTTATTTTTTGCGAATTTTTTTTTTTTAATATCTGTATTTTTAAATATATGCAAAAGAAATTTTTTACATTTAGAAAGTAATATTATGATATATACAGTCTAAAAGTTTTGTCACGGCTAGTATTGATAAAATGTAATAAATATTTATATATTCCTTTAAAAAATAGTTTTCTTTTTAAATACGTCGAGGATGGATCATATTGACCATTTCCCTGCGAGCAGACCAATTAAACTAGCCTTGAAAAAGGCATATTGTATGGGCTGCATCGACGAAAGCTGTTACTCATTTAGCACTACCCAGAGGGCACGTGTAGCGTGAAGATATGACACGAGTAACACTACCCCCACAACGCTCAATAGTCAAATGAGACTGGGAGCTACGGTTTTAAGTGGATTCCGAACCACTACAAATATTGCATAACAGCACCATGGTGGGCCAAGGCCTTCTGTCTACTAGCAGATTTCGAGAGTGGAGATATTTTCTTTTTACATGGTAGGGTTGTCAGCCATATGCCCAACAATCATATTAGACCGGGATCTACTGTTTAAAGTGGATTCCGAACCACTAAAAACAACATGGGCCCCGCCAGGACTCGACCCGAAACCTGTGAGACCTAGGGCCAGAGCGCTAGCCACTCGCCCATCAAGCTCCATGAAAAACAGTTACATAATATTCTAAAAAAGTAATTACGAAATAAAATTTAACGTCTTTGAAAACTATGTACGACATTGAAAAAAAAAAATTTAAGTTAAAAGAAGTTAAGTTATAAAAAGTGATACAATAAAACTTATCGATTATAATGATAAAGAAATTAAAATTCTGTTATAAATTAAAACTTTATTTTATTTATGTGAAAAATTATTCCTACAATAGATTTTTTTGAATTTTATAAGGCCATGAGTTGCATTGATAAAAATTCTACAATGTAAAAAAAAAAAAAAAAAAAGTATACTTCTTCTTTGAAAGCATACAAAACGACTTTTAATGAAGTTTGAAGCAATAAATCAAGTTATTGCGGATGGCTGAATACATTTTTTACTCCAAAAAGTCAATTTTTCATAAATTTTTAAAAATGATAGTTTTAGTTTCATTATTGCTCTTTGGCACCCTCTATTTCAAAGCAAAAATGAATTATAATCCCTGGCATTCACGAACCCAACTCCTGTAGATTTGTGTTCGGCAAACTTTGAATAAACTTAACTGAGTGCCAGCTACGGAGACTTATTATGACACGCACGTTCCAGGCACAATAGATTATGCGAACATAAGCTACGACAGCGATTAATGTTTCAGGATTTGCATGTTTGACGTTGCCGTAATCCATAAGTCATTTTGTATCTTTTGTAAGTGAAACAACATTTGTCAAACCCGAAAGTCTCATAGTTTCTGAAAACTATGTCCCATCTATACTTACTGAGAGAGCCTTGAATACAGATTCCTTTCAATGGACCGGCTTGTAAATGAACTACAATTATTTCTAAATTAACAGTTGATGTGTTTCATTCTTTGAAAAGTTTATTTAGTAGATAGGATGTTTCGACTATGCTTTGTTAAATATAAAGTATTTTAACATATATGATGTTGATTTAATTTATTTCATATAAAGTATTTTAACATGCATGTTGTTTATTGAAGATAGATCTAGTCAAAAATTATTTTAAATTGTGAACTTATTAATATTTTTATTAAAATAGGCTGAAAAGTTAAAAATTATTAATTCAAAATTATATTTAGTCATAGTGTAAAGTCTAACTTTTTTTAAAGCGATGTACAGTAAACAATAAATGCATTAAAATTCTGTATAAATGAATTTTTAAAATAAATTTTTGCATGTGGGCAAACTTAATATATTTGTAAACATTAGTATTTCTTAGTTTATAAGTTATTTTTGTGGAATTTTATCAAGCATGTGTATAAATAAAACTAGATGAAAATTATTTTGTAACCAACCAAAGCCTACATTATTTTTTATAACATGGATATTAATTTTTTAATCCTTTAAACATTCCTTTAATCATAAACATCCTTTTTATTAATATTTTTGTTGTTGTTACTAATCTCCCTGGTACAGGAAAGCCTACACCAGGTCCAGAAGTTGCCACTGATCCATGGCTAAGGGTAATATGCAGCTTCACTTTAGCGAAGAACCACGAGGGCTGAAGAATGACTAAACCTCAAAACAACGCTCTACGATCCTATTATACCGGGACCTACGGTTTAAAGTGGATTCCGAACCCTTACAAACATCATGGCTCCACCGAAATTCTAATCAGAAACCTGTGGCACCGATTGCCAAAGTGCTAGACACTCAACCATTCAGGCCAAATTAATATTTTTACATTGCTTTATTCAATGAACAAATGCCGAATTGTTCACTAATAAATATAACTATAAATTACCACAAAAAGAGAATAGTATAAATTATGTATAAAAAAGAAGTATAAATAAGTATAACTCAGAAATTAAATTAAACATACAATATAACTTTATGTTTTTTGTGAAAACAGATAAGTTTTTCCAATAAGTAAATATTTATCAATCTTATATTTTACATAAATAAAAGACTAAAAAAAGGACGATTAAAAAAACGTTTTAAGTAGAAATTCTTAAGATATCTAACCAAAAAGAATCATATTTTTACTGCATATTTAAAAGCATTTACTATTATTTTCTTTTATAAACATTTTATCTTTTGCATTGAAAACCAGGAGTACTTCGTTCTATGTGGATGAATTCGAAGATCCAACTTACTTCCCGACATGGACGAATTCAGTTGGTAATAAATTTATTCTTGGAAAAAAAAAACCTAAAGTGATGCACTCCTGTGCTTGACTCACAGCAGAAATCCTTATAATTTATTGGAGGAAAACGTAGCCTGAGGGTTTGTAGGCGAAAAGAAAAATTTGAAGGATTTGAGAACGGCTTCGGATAAAAATAAAAAGTGTCTTGCGAAGAAACCATGTTATCCAAAGTTTCATTTCACCCTGCTGAATCTTTTTCATTCAAGCGTATGGAAAACTGAGAAAACTCCAAGAATAAAGAATGGCCTTCCTCCTCCTTTTTTTTTCTTCTTCCTTTTACAAGAATACCTTGCAGAACTTTCATAAATTCGATAGATAAATTCGGTAAGCATATACCGTGTAAAGTAAAAGGATATCGCAAATAGGATATACCTGAGTTTGGGAAGATTTTTTTTTTTATCTAGAGGGAGATCAAAAGAAAGAAAAGAAAATGTTTCGATTTCTTACTTTGAGGGGTTACAGATCCGTGTATCTTTAGCTCTTTTATAGATTTTTATAACTAAATTTTTTAAAAATTGATCTTTCAAGTTGTCTAATGCCATGAAACTTTATGTAACCAAAAAAAAAAAAAAAGTTTTGGACAAATTCCATTATCGTGCCTCCATTCCCTTTCAAGTTTATTTAAAGTCCTAAGAGATTTAAGATCTGATATATGCTTGATATATTTTTCTTCTCTTAATATTTTTATAAAAATGCTTCATCTTCAAAGCAGAATAGTTACTGTTTTAGTTAGAACTTCTTTAATACTCAGTGTAAAAAAATTCTATTAAATAATTTTGATGCAGTAAAGTTATTTTTATTGACCTATAACCAGAGTGGCATAATAATACCATCTGACGTTCGTGCTAAATTATTCGAATAGAGGCATCTCAATACAAAGTATCATCATTGTATAATGTAAATTCGTGTTTTATAAACAGATCCCAATTAAATTTCTTACAATAAGTAAATATTTATCAATCATATATTTTACATAAATAAATAACTACAGAAATGGCTATTGAATTTTTATTAATCAAAACTTTTAAATAGTATATATTCTAAAAAGTTATAACAAAAAAAATCAAATTTGTAAGGTATATTTAAAAGCATTTATTACTCTTTTCGTTTATAAACAATATTTTATCTTTTGCATCGAAAACCAGTAGTACTTCGTTCTATGTGGATGAATTCGAAGACTCAACTTACTTTCCGACATGGACGAATTCAGTTGGCAATAAATTTATTCTTGGAAAAAAAAACCTAAAGTGATGCACTCCTGTGCTTGACTCACAGCAGAAATCCTTATAATTTATTGGAGGAAAACGTAGCCTGAGGGTTTGTAGGCGAAAAGAAAAATTTGAAGGATTTGAGAACGGCTTCGGATAAAAATAAAAAGTGTCTTGCGAAGAAACCATGTTATCCAAAGTTTCTCTTCACCCTGCTGAATCTTTTTCATTCAAGCGTATGGAAAACTGAGAAAACTCCAGGAATAAAGAATGGCCTTCCTACTTCTTTTTTTAGTTCTTCTTCTTCCTTTTACAAGAATACCTTGCAGAACTTTCATAAATTCGATAGATAAATTCGGTAAGCATATACCGTGTAAAGTAAAAGGATATCGCAAATAGGATATACCTGAGTTTGAGAAGATTTTTTTTTATCTGGAAGGAGATCACAAGAAAGAAAAGAAACTGTTTCGATTTCTTACTTTGAGGGGTTACAGATCCATGTATCTTTAGCTCTTTTATAGATTTTATAACTAAATTTTAAAAAAATGGATCTTTCAAGTTGTCTAATGCCATAAAACTTTATGTAGCCGAAAAGAAAAAAAAAAGTTTTGGACAAATTCCATTACCGTGGCACCATTCCCTTTCAAGTTTATTTAAAGTCCTAAGAGATTTAAGATCTGATATATGCTTGATATATTTTCCTATTCTTAATATTTTTATGAAAAGCTTCGTCTTCAAAGCGAAATAGTTGCGGTTTTAGTTAAAATTTCTTAAATATTCAGTATAAAAAATTCTATTAAATAATTGTGATGCAGTAAAGTTATTTTTATTGACATATAACCAGTGGCGAGACTATACCATCTCAGGCTCGTGTCTCAATACAAAATATCATCATTGTATAATTTAATTTCGTGTTTTGATAAACAGATCACAATTAAAGTTTTTGCAATAAGTAAATATTTATGAATCATGTATTTTACATAAATAAATCACTAAAGAAAATGCGATTAAATTTGCATTAACCAAAACTTTTAAATAGAAGAGATTCTATAGAGTTTTACCAAAAAAAAAACAAAAAAAAACATATTTTTACCGTATAGTTAAAAGCATTTACTACTATTTTCTTTTATAAACATTTTATCATTTGCATCGAAAACCAGGAGTACTTCGTTCTATGTGGATGAATTCGAAGACTCAACTTACTTTCCGACATGGACGAATTCAGTTGGCAATAAATTTATTCTTGGAAAAAAAAACCTAAAGTGATGCACTCCTGTGCTTGACTCACAGCAGAAATCCTTATAATTTATTGGAGGAAAACGTAGCCTGAGGGTATGTAGGCGAAAAGAAAAATTTGAAGGATTTGAGAACGGCTTCGGATAAAAATAAAAAGTGTCTTGCGAAGAAACCATGTTATCCAAAGTTTCTCTTCACCCTTCTGAATCTTTTTCATTCAAGCGTATGGAAAACTGAGAAAACTCCAAGAATAAAAAATGGCCTTCCTCCTTCATCTTCTTCTTCCTTTTACAAGAATACCTTGCAGAACTTTCATAAATTCGATAGATAAATTCAGTAAGCATATACCGTGTAAAGTAAAAGGATATCGCAAATAGGATATACCTGAGTTTGGGAAGATTTTTTTTTTTTATCTTGAGGGAGATCAGAAGGAAGAAAAGAAAATGTTTCGATTTCTTACTTTGAGGGGTTACAGATCCGTGTATCTTTAGCTCTTTTATAGATTTTTATAACTAAATTTTTTTTTAAATTGATCTTTCAAGTTGTCTAATGCCATGAAACTTTATGTAACCAAAAAGAAAAAAAAAAGTTTTGGACAAATTCCATTATCGTGCCTCCATTCCCTTTCAAGTTTATTTAAAGTCCTAAGAGATTTAAGATCTGATATATGCTTGATATATTTTCCTATTCTTCATATTTTTATGAAAAGCTTCGTCTTCAAAGCAGAATAGTTACGGTTTTGGTTAAAATTTCTTAAGTACACAGTGTAAATAATTTTGATGCAGTAGAGTTATTTTTATTGACCTATAGGAGCAAAAACAGAGAATTCCATAACAAGTAGATTTAATAATGTCCCAGTGACTCATGGTGGTAACGGAAATTCCCATTTGTTATTTTGTAAGTATCTATTCATGAGCCAGAAATCGGGAAAGTCCCTAGCATTGGGATTACCAATGCGTAACTATTTCTATTACTATTACTACTAGATGCGATACATTTTTAATACAAATAAATACATTCAGTATCTTGTTTCAAATTTTTTTTTAATTTATCGCTTTAATAACTTAAATTTATTAAATACAATGTTAATAAATTTTACTTTATTTTGTAATAATAAATGTCAAGCCTTTTCTGTATTCATAGCCTCTCTGCTCGCGCCAGGGAACTTGGCAATTTACGCGTACCCTATTGTTAGGCCACTGCCTATAACACATTATTATTTTTTTATATATATTTGATTTTTGTATTGTTACTGTTAATATGTTTAACCTTCAACGACAAAATAGTTTGCAATTTAGATAAAACATTTGAATAGATCAGTCTATATATGATTCTGTTAAAGAATTATTTTTCTATTTATTCCTTATCTTTCTCTATATGCCTTTGCTGTTTCTTCTGTTGTATTATTCATTTCAGGTGTTTTCTTTATTTTATGCATTTTATTTTTATTCATATACATTTGAGAAGAAATTAAAATGTATATTTCAAGAGTATGAGTATCATTACCAAAAAAAAGCTTTCGTCCATTCATAATTGATTATTTAATTGCTGTAAATTTTCAGATGATTAAGCTAAAATAGACCACTCTTAACTGATTTTTGGAAGCTTTTTCTATTTATTATGTACAATTCTTTTCGTTTTTAACTTCAGAAAAAAATTTCTTGATTTAAGGAAATTTTGATATAAAATTCTTTGTTTCCTATTATTTTCAATTATTTCATTTTTATAAATATTTTGGATTCTAGTGTCGCTATTATTTTCATCTTTTTTTGTGTTTTTAATTTATCGTAAACCTACTTTTTTTTTTCTTTTGATATTCTGTAGCCTAATGCTTGGACTAAAAGTTATTATTTTAACTGAGTTTGTGTGCTACATGCTAATTGGTGCTAATTCGAATTTGGCAATAAAAGCTGCATGTTAATAAACTTTGAGCAAAAATAATTATAACTATTTTTAACTAAAAAAACTAAAAGTTATTTTTAGTGTTATTTTTCATGTTAAAGCTGGGTTTATTTAATTCTTCAATTTTCAATTATTTTTTGAAAAGTTATATTATGCGAATTCAACATTTATAATATTTATTAAAATGATTCTTTGTCAAATTTTCAAATATTCTTCTAAAAGAAGTATATTATGTGAATAATAACGTTTGTTTGATAAATAATTTTCTTTTTGATATTATATGAAAGTATTTATCATTATAGCTATGATATGGAAGGGAATTATATATTCTATTTCATTGAAAAATCCTCTTTCATTAAATTCCATTCATTTGAATAATAATTAAATCATTCATCATTTTATAAATAATTGATTATTTTATTTGATATTTTTAAACTTTATTGTATAACAAGTCAGCATTGTTTATAGCCCTCTATTAAAAAAAAATATTGTTTGGGATATATTTCTTTATATAGCTAGTTATAAAATTTAATTTTAAATTAGGATTGAACACTTTAATCAAATTTACAGCACATTAACAATCATAATTATTAAACATTTAATTACTTCTAAAAACTATATTACCTTTCCTATTTTATTTTACCTCTAAAAATATTAATATTTATATAATTAATTAATGCTTCCCTCCAAATAAATCTTCCTTATATTTACAAAAGCAAAGTACCAAGAATAGAATAACTCGTAACATATTACTTAAAGGAAAGCGTATTCTATTGAAATGCTAAACATCCCTTCCAAATAATATTACCGCATGCAACTACTAATTAGCTTAGTTACTAAAATTCTAACAAGAATAAGTACTATTAGTTAGATTAATATATATACATATATATGCATATATAAATATATATATACACACACACACACACACACATATATATATATAGGAAGTCTAATATACTGAATTTATATAGTAAAGACTCTCTCTTTGTATATATGTATATATATATATACAAAGAGAGAGTCATTTACTATAAATTCAGTATATTAGACTTCCTAATTTGCAAGTTGATGAAATAATTACTTAATTAATTAGGTGTATTATTTTAATATAAATTTGCATATCTCCAACAACAATAGAACGATGTATTTGCAATTACAAATTAAACATATTAATTTCCATTATTTATATTGCATTAAACTGCCTTAGTTTACTTTTCAAATATACTCAATTTAAGTTCAATTGCAATAATTAAGTTTTCATAAGAAAGTGTTTTATATTCATTGTCTTGGATGATTACTAGTAAAATTTATTTTTATTATTTTAACTCATAAAGTACTCATCATTAAAATGTATATTTTACATCGCTACTATTAAGCGATTACAAATGTGAAAATATATGTATTCAATTACTTATGAAGATGAAAGCATTGACGTTACATCAATTTTGCTAAGATACACTCATTGTTATAAAAATTAACTCACCCAAATGCTCACCCAATCACGTAGGAAAATGATTAAAATTGCCGTAATACTAATAAATGGTGTGCATGTACATCCACCCTAGCCTATTAAAAGTCACACTGTAAAATTTTTCTGCCAAAGACTGTTTACCACCAGAGATGCTTTTATGTAGTTAAGAAATGAGATATCATTAATTATTCGGAATTCAGGAGAAAATTCACTGTAATGAAACTAGAAGCTGGACGGTTAGCTCATATTGCCAATCAATTAGACCGTTTTCACAGTACTATAAGATGGTATTGGTACTAGAAGACGAAATTGGATTCACAGATACGATATTTATGCTTAGGATGCCCACCAATAATCAGTAATAGGAGGAAAAGGCCTCATTAGCCATCAAGCAAACACACAGCTGATTACATTATTGGTGAACATCTATACATAAGTAATATTATTGGTGAGCATCTATTCACAAGTAATACGGTATATGACTGTGGCCCCTTTGTCTGTCCATAACATTGTTTCTCGCCTGATGCCAATCATTTACTATAGTAATGTGGTTCAATATGTGCGCTTCCTCCGACTTTTACCTACTGGAATAGGGCAGCGAATAATTGCAGAAAGGTTGTCTTCTGTTGCAAATTGGGCACTGAAGACGGGTTCGGTTTTTGTTCTGATGACTGACTGGCTTCTAGGCGCAATCACGATCTGTTTTAGAGGCCCTATGGTTAACGTTTCCATGCTTCGTACTACATTCAGTGGTATATCGCACTCGCACTTAGAGTGGTGGTTTTTATGTTATTGCGCACAACAATTGATCATCTTCAATAAGTATTCAGGGCACCATGACACCCCAACTGTCCGTTAAGGACATCCTTCAATCAGATTAGTAACCCCTTTTACAATGATTCCCAGGACGAATTTTTCCGCAGAATAAAGCGTTGGTCACTACAGTAAAGGTATCACAAGACTGCATCTTGAATATTGACGCAGTTTCTTGGTACTTCCGAATCCCAATTTTGACATCAATTGCTAATTTGTGGGATAACCTGGATTGACAAATTGGAACAGGGTAGGAATTTGGTTAAAATAGCGACACACTTACAGCAATTGTGGAATGAGATGTTACAAAGCATTATAAACAACTAAATAATTTATTTTATTTTCAGAATTATTTTTGAAATTTTTATTTAATTTGATTTTTATCTAAAAATAAAATCTAAATCTAAATTGGCTTCCAATTATTTTGTAATTATTGCGAAAGTTAATCATCTAAATAATCATTACCATTTTCTAATGAAAATGCGATAAAGAATCAAAGCGTTTCTTTCGCAATAATAATTCCTTAAAACCTTATTACACGAAAAGAGGTGTTTTCCTTTCAACATAAAACCATTTTCAACTTTTTCCTTCTGACCACCATTTCATTACGAAACTACGAGCACCAGCAAAAAGAAAAAAAAGAAAGAAAAAAAGAAAAGAACAGAGAGAAAGAGATAAACTTTTCAAAAGGGACCATAAATCTTATTTTCCCGTAAGACATCTTTTTTCTGCGACTAGGTGTCCATCGGTTTTCGAAGATCATCTATGTGGTGTCGTTAAAAATGATTTTGGGAACAGGTATCATCGCAGTCAGCGAAACAAGTTCGAACTTTTTGCAACCGAACCAGCATTGATCATGCTTCCGAAAGCCATTTATTTATTTTTTTCTTTTATATTTTCGTACTTGTTCCTTCTGTCTTTTTTACTGTGATTACGTTGTAAGGGGGTGGTGCACAAATCTAATAAATGAATCGAAGGTTGTGTAACTAATAGCGTTAACTAATCAAGTTTTAATTTGGAAAGATTTAATGTTTTGCAAAACCAAAAAAATCATTTCTATTTGAGATTTTGTACTTTATTATTCTTGTATTGTAATTATTCTTCTATTTGAGATTTCTTATTGTAATTATTCTTGTGGTTATTAAAAAATGATTTCCATATAGAGGGGTTTTATATCATATAGCATTTCTTGGGAAAAAAAAACCCTCAGAAAACATAAACTTTTATTATGATTTTATGTATGATAAAGACAAAATTACGTAGCCTAATATAAAATTAATGCTCCGTTTTAGACTATATACAAATGAAAATACACAGTCAATCATCATTATAGTCAATCGTTTTTAAGACTATACACATATTAAAAATGATTGATTGAAGAAAGACTAGACTATTGATTGAAGATAAAAAAATTATAAACATTTTTGAACGATCTGAATTTTTAAAATTATATTCACCTGTTTTACTATTTTTTAAACTCTGTACTTTAAATTCTATTGAAATTCTACTTCTATTCTTGAAATTCTACTGATTTTGAATATACTTTCTAATTATATTCATTTATATATTAATTGTATTACTTCGCTTAGATTTGAAATACAGTGACATTACAAAAATTTTAGTATTAAAATTTTACTCATAAATTATTTAAAGTTTAGATTAAATATAATAATTATTTTTAAAAGCTTTGCTGGTGTTAAATAATAATAATACCAAGTTTAGGATGTAACGACTACGATATATTTCTTCGGTTCAGATAACAGTATTCTTCAAAGACTAATACAAAATAAATCAACTGTCTTGAATATGTTGCTTTTGTTGTAAATATTTAAAAGCTTTAGATAGAAATCAAATTAAGGGTACGTGTTCATATGCATGAAGATAAATAGCAGTCTGAACGTTCAAATAAATAAACGTTTTTATTTAACTAAAAAATACAAGGATATTCATAGCCTTTTGCTGTAGTGTATAGTTTATATAAAATTGTATGTAATAAAATTGTATATTTATGTTTATTATAGATTTGTGTAGTTTATATTTATAAAATTGTATGTTTATATTTTTTAAAGATTTATGTAGTTTATATTTATAAAATATAAATATTTAAAGATGAAGTTAAATCTTTATTTTCTTAAAAAGTATAAGGTATAAACATGATAAATTTTTCTACAATTCAAAAAATTAATTTTCTAGAAAAAATTTCTTATTTGTATGAATTGAAAATTCACTTTGGATCGAAACAAATTGTCTAGGAACTATCTTTAAAGTATAAAATATTTTAAAACGGGAAGAAGGAAATATTATAGCTATTAGATTGTTTTATTTTAAAACTTTTAAAAAATTAATTCATTAAAAAAACAAAAATGGAAATATTTACAGGAGCAATTCATTGAAAGTTAATATCTATTAAGTTTTTCTAAATTTTTCAATATTAATTATCATTATTATTCATGAAATATTTCATTTCAAAGAAAATTTATCCATTGATATGTTAAATAAATAATAAACAAAAGTTTCTACTACCATTAATATTTAAATACTTTAATATTTAAACAATATAACCGCTTTAGTTTTGTCTAAAAAAAAAAATCTGTTCTTTTTCTTATTTTACAGATCTGTTTTTTAGTAAGATTTATCAATCTTTATGAATAATGTTATAATTAAGATTAAAATACATTTGAATGCATTATATTATAGTAAAACATTCATTATTAAAAATAATAATAATAATAAAAAAGAAATGTATATCCAGAATGAAAAAAATACATTCTTCTATTAAAACTTTTGCATTACAAGAAGAAATACGCATTATTTTTTGTTTTTGTATTACGAGAATATTAAGATAGTTCTGTATGCTAATATTCTCGTAATACAAAAAATATACTCGCTCAACATTAAGCTATTTCTGTTCATTTGGTTTAAATAATTTATTTTAGAAAACATAAAAAAAATGTGTAAAACAAGAAAATTCATATTAAATTACGTGACACTCTTATTATTACAGATACACAAAATATCTAAAAAATTATAAACGGTTTATGTAAAAAAATTAGATCAATACTGAAAGAGATAACAAAAGGTTTAAAATGTATTATACTGCATAAAATAGATATATATTTAATTGTACTTAATGCAATGCTAATAAAATTTATTTCACGTATAATTTACAAAGCAACATTATTTTAGGTTGTTTTTCTTCCTATTTTATACAATAAAATTAAGTTTAATGTTTGCAGCTAAAATAGAATCATTAATAACAAGGATTATTACGATACTTAGTAATGTAAATAAAATTCTAATGCAATTATTATTATATTACATGAAATATTCTTCTATAAAATACAAAAAAAATTACATAGAAAGATTCTTTGTTTAAATTTTAATATATATATATATATATATATAAAAGTCTTAACTTCAGAGATGTTTTAAAATTTTAAACTTTTTGCATCTTATTCATGCAATGATATGAATAGTAAAATTTAAATAATATGGTCAAAAAGTGGGATAAAAAACATAAAAATTGCTATGCCGCGATTAAATTTGTTAGATAATTAAAAACGGGTTTGACATGTTTTAGTTGATGGCATCCAATGGTTTATAATAATAATATGGTTAAGATATGAATAGCTTCATTGAATAATAAATTATTAAAATGTCTTAACTACAGACGTTAAGTAACATTAAGAGCTGCATTCTTAATTAATGAATTAAGCATACGTAAATACATAAAAGAGAGGTAATAGGATTTAAGCGTTTTAAAACACATGAATTAATTTCGCGTGTGTAAATTTCTCTTTTCCAACTAGTAGTTGCTAGTTGGGTAATTGTGTTATAAGTTAATTGGTTAATAATTATGAGTTACTAGTGGGTGGGATGGGGCCTGATTGCCAAGTGACCAGCACTCTGGCGCTCGGTGCCACAAGGTTCGAGTCCCGGTGTAATACTATGGATGTTTATAGGGGTACGGGATACATTTTAAACCATGGGTCCCAGCCTAATATGACTGTAAAGCATTGGGCATAGAATTGACAACCCTTCCCCGTAAAATGAAATCATCTTCTGACTCTAAATCTGACAATTGGCCGACGGCCTTGGGCTTCGCCGAAGAAGAAGTAAGTGGAATAAAAGTAAGTTTAGTTTGTCGCTCTACGGTCATTTTGTGCACTCTTTAGGCTAATTAGACCGGCACCTACAGTTTAACGTGGATTCTGAACTACTACAACTAGATTCTGATTGCGCTCTGTGGCATTCTACGGTCATATGAGATCGAGACCTACGACTTAAAGTGGATTCCGAACTACTACAAATATCCATGGCACCGCCGGGAATCGAACCCGATACCTGTGGGACCCAGTTTCAGAGCGCTAGCCACTCGGCCATCAGGCCCCAATTTCGAACTACTAACAAACAAACATACATGCCACCGGCAGAATTCGAACCTGAAGAATATGGTACCAAAGGCCAGAGCTCTAGTCAATTGGTCATCAGGCTGGGGATTAAAAATAGGAGAAAAATAAATTGCTATAATTTAAAATTTTGCTCTTCAACGATTAAAATATTTTTATATAAACAACATTACTTTTAAAATCGGCGAAGGAAGTTTACGTTCAGAGTATTCTTACAGCTGTAAAACTGTTTTCTTCTTCTTCTTGAAACTGGGTGTAACTGTTTTTCCCTATTACTTAATTACCACTCACTGTAGCCAATTCATTACTCTAAGTATTCTTGCGACTCCTTGGCCATAAATAAGTTTAAAGCTCTCCTGAAAGATCACTCTATTATGAGCCAAATCCTCCTTGGGCCCGCTGTTTCCCCACTTCCCCATAAATAAATGAGGATCCAGCTACCTAATGACAGCAGCGCCGATATCCATGACTCGCAAGGCAACGACAGCGCTCACTCGCCGAGGGAAAGTCGACTAAGTACGGGCTTCGGTGGCATTAATTCGTCATTAATTTGCCTCTCAAGAATCGATGCCGGCCTCCACTTGTTTTAATGATCTCTTTTAAGGCTCTCGGAATCCTCATTAAGTAAACCAAAGTTAACGGAAGCGGCCGCATAGAAACCGACCCTGAGGGAAAGTGATTAGGGGTGCCCTCCCACTTATAGTCGGAAAATGGGACGGACCCTGCTTTTGGAACGATTCCTCTGCAGTCTTTTGTTCGAGGATGATTGCAGAAAAGGAAAATGTGTTCACTTTAATTATATATTAAATACCCATACAATTTATAACATCCAAATGACATCAACAACAATCTATAACGTCCAAAATTTTTAATGCAAAAGTAAAAGTACTAATGTATGTACTAATATATATATACTATGTACAATTTAATATATACTAATGTATATATAATATATGTAATAATATGTAATGAAGAAAATCATTACGTTACGTTTCTGTAACGTATATAGCGTAATAATAGAGATATTTTGTATACCGTATTTTTATAATACGGTATTTTTTTCTCCTAGCGCGCATGCGCAATTTTTTATGAACATGCGCTAGGGAGAAAAAGCTAACGGATGTCCAAAATATGGTATGCAAAAGTCTCTAATATATAATGACGTATATAACGTAATGTAATGTATGTAGTGCAACATAAGCTACATCGATCATGAGCGTAAGGAATTAGACACAAAATCCTTACTTTTGATTACATTTTATTACCGAAAATATTATTTTCAATTTAAATCGATGTCTTAAGTGTAAGTTACCATAAGTGGCGTCGTAATTATACATTTTAAATTGACAAGAAGTCCAATAAAATTAAGCTGTTTTAAAAATTTACACATAATTTGCACAAGACTAAAGCTACTACCTGTATTCGCTACGCGGAAATTGTATAACAAATCCATCATAGTATTCGCAATGCTATATTATTTTCAATTTAAATCAATGCCTTAAATGTAAGTTACCATACTTGGCGTCATAATTGTGCATTTTAAAATGACAAGGATTCCAAAAACAATTAAAGCTGTATTAGCATAATTAAAGAATTCTCACATAATTTGTAAGACGTAATTTGCACAAGACAATAACTACTACTGGTATTCGCTATACGAAATTGTATAACAAAATCATTATAGCCTTCGCAATGCTATATTATTTTCAATTTGAATCAATGTCTTAAGTGTAAGTTACCATAAATAGGTTTCGTAATTGTACATTTTAAAATTACAAGAAGTCCAAATAAGCTTTAATAGGATGATTAAAAAATTTATACATAATTTGCATAAGACAAAAACTTCTACCGGTATTCGCTACAAGGAAATTGTATACCAAAATCATCACAGCATTCGCAGACCTTTCAACAAAAAGAGAGCTGTGGGAAAAAAAAATTTTCAAGATTCGAAATGCGCATAAACTGCAGCAATTAAACTAAAAATCATTTAATAAATACAAAAAAATCAAACGATTGAATGACAAGAACTGCATTGACGGATCAGCAAAAGAATACAAAATATACAATGACAAGTGTGAAGCATGTTTTCGTAAAACTTATACAAAATTAGTAAAACGAAAAATTAATACTCAATATAAAAACCCAGAATAAATTATTTAAATATCCCAAACGCCCAAAAGAATTTAATTGTAACATCCTGTGGGCAGTTTATATAGGAATACGTACACTTAGGATATTATAAATCATATTATTTCTGCTTGCTAGTTGTATGGATCCGAGTCAAAGACACATCTAGCGACGTATTCCGGTAGCATGAATTAGACAGAATAACGCTCCATTAAGAGTCTTCAGGTCATAAAATTATTTATATATAATTTTATTAATATGCTTATATATAGTTTTTATTTGTATGAGAAGGGACAATTTTGTTTATAGATGGAATTTTAAAATTGAAAAGTGTAAAACATGTTGTGAAAAAGAAAAACTGATTTCCTGTTTAATAATTCATATCTCAAAGAATCTGATCATCACTTATTACAAAAATATAACTAATTACATAGAACTCGATTATTTTACTATTCAGAAGAAGGAAATAAAATAATTTGAAGTAATGAAGTAATTATGTATAAAGAACTTGAAAATATTACTTGATTTAAACCGTAAGTAATATTTCAAAATCAGTAATATATAATTATACACAAGGTTAATGAAACAAATAAGGAAGCAGAATAGTATGATAATAATGTTTCACTAAATTACTTAAAATAATATTCATATAAAATAATAAAGAATTTAATATTTTGTTGAGTTAACTTTAAAATGTTGTATAATTCAGCAATTTTTCTTTATATGCATACATACATATATCATATTTTTCGTATTATATATTTATACATATATATGTAATATGAAAAATTCATCTCACAATTCACCGTCCTTTTTTATGAATGTAATAAAATATTCTTAAATCAATGGAGAAATTTAATCTTTTCTATCTTTGTTTTGGATATGTGCTGTATGTTTTTAATTTAATATTGTTTAAATTTTTCATATTTTGTAAAGAATTTCAAAGTTATTTTAATCCTGATTCCTGAAACCTAATCATATCTCTAAAAATAAAATCATGGAAAATATATTTCAAGAATTGATTAATTTCACATGGTTTTCTCGTGGTCTCATCTAAATTATAGTATTATTGCCAGTCGATTATTATTTACAAATAAGACAAGAAATTAAAAAAAAATCATTAAATAAGAATTAAATTCACAATTATTTAAGCATTATATCATGCATCCTGCAAGTAGCAATATATACTACATTATTAGTGATATATACTACATCATTACTACATTATTTACATACAATATATTAAGATTTAAAATGATAATTTTTTGAATAATTAAATTTTTTTTTTTTTTTTAATATTTTTTTTTAAAAAACTAACATAGTTTATAGGAAATAAAATGTTTTCAAATTAAAATAAAGTAAGGTATTATCACATTTTTTAAGGAACTGTAATTAAATAAGATATATAAAAATTACTTAATCTTGGATCAAATTTTTTTCATGATTAAATATTGATTAAATGATTATTCAAGATTAATGAATAGTGATAATGAATAAGATAATGATAATTATAATTAATGAAATCAAATAATGATTAAATAATCATTCTTCATGATTCAATAATTTTTGAAACAGATTTTGAAACCTATATTTTTTGTTATTGTGTTTTCTTGAACACACATTTGGCTATCATAATTTGGTAAGAAATATCATGTAGTGTTTTCATACCACTTTCTTTTTGACAAAAGTTATTTCCAGTGGTTAGATTTATTATACCCGTACTTGTCTTAGAAGGTTCATTTGGTCTTTGTTCTTTTGTCATTGGGTACTTTCAGTTTTATTTATTAGGATTCGAAATTAACTGTCCTAGTTCTATAACTCAACGTTAATATTTAACTTTTCAACTAAAGTAAACATTTTTCTATTTTAAACTTAAAACTTCCCACATTTTGAACATGTATAGTATTTTCTAAAAATTCCCCAAAACTTGTTTACCTCACGCTTTATTTTTATTTCTTGCCGCCTTTTATCCCAAACCACTCTGAGAACCAAATCAAAAATTCTCTCATGAGAAATAAAGGTATTTCCCCATTTTTTTCCTTCTTTCTCTAGATACAACCGAACACACAACTGCCCACGCCCCTCTGCTTAACGGTGAATTATCACGTGATCTTCCAGTCAATAAATTTAATGTGTTTTTTAAAAAGCCATTAAAATGGCATCTGACACATCGCGTGCTACACACCGTTAGCATAGACCAAAAAAAAAAAAAGGAAAACATACCATGCGCGTATACGCTTGTTATACGTGCAGGTGAAGTTTTCGTAAGATTAGAATCTTCCATGTAGTAGAGATGGAAACCATTGAGTGAACGGAAATTACATTAGTATGAAAATTTTATCATTCTCTATGAATATCAATGCAGTTCGTAATGTCTCTGGCTGGTTGCATTTCTGTGCAGTAATTGTGTGGTAGTGAATCAGGAAATAATATCTGGTTAAAAATGCTGAAACATATATAGATATATGTATATGGATAATGAAGCTAGTTCTGAAAATGAACCGAATCAAGATTGCGGAAGTTAAGTTATTTGATTATAAGTTATTTGTAATGTTCAAGGGAAATTGAGAAATTATATTTGCTAATGGAATTTTCATTTTGATAATAAACTTCCATTTATTTTCCAATCTTGTAAATGTTTTTTTTAAATATTTAACAGTTTCATTATTCATTGTTTCTATTTCGATTTAAATTATTAAAATGGATAATGGATAAATATATTGATAATGAAGCTAGTTCTGAAAATGAACCGAATCCAGATTGCGGAAGTTAAGTTATTTGATCGCGTAATGTTTAAAGGAAATTGAGAAATTATATGTACTAATGGAATTTTTATTTTGATAATAAACTTCCATTTATTTTCCAATCTTGTAAATGTTGCTTTTTTTTAATATTTTGTCATATCATTATTCATGGCTTTTAATACGATTTAAATTATTAAATGTTTATAATATTTAAAAAACTCAATCCTTTGCAAAGAACTAAATTTATTATATTTTTCTTTATTGGGGCAACAACCCCATGATGAGCCAAGACCGTCTGTCTACTGGCAGACAAATTTATTATATTTGGCCATGCTAGGTAAGTTATCAGAAATCGTTACATCGATAATAATTAATGATTATTATTAAACAGTAATATGTTCTCTATTTGTTTCGAAATATGCACAATATTTATTAAAAAAAAACATTTTAATTTGTAAAATGTTTCTTGTAGGTTGTCTTAATTTATTAGTTATTAAATATCTTAGTTAAAAGCAATCATAATTTTCTATAAAGTATGATAAGTTGTTATTAAAATACTAAAAAAACCACTCATTTAACTTACATTTTCATACTATTTCTAAAATACGATATAGAACATAAAGCTACATAAAAGAATGGATAGAATGTGATAAAAATTGTTACAAAAATACATAAGTAAATAAGTGATGTTATTTAAGAAAACAATTTTATTCAGCTTTGAATTATGCAGGCTGATCAGTTGAAAGTAGGGGCAGCCCTCGTAGTGATGCAAGCAACAACCTATTAGGTACAAATTCAATTACCTTAAAGAGATGGATGCCCATACGCTCTAAACCATCCTCCACAATTCGTCCTGCAATTGAGACTAGACCAGACGAGACAAACAACCGACAAGACTCACAATCAAGGGTGATCTGCTACAGTGTCCGATGATACCCCAAACGATTATGTCTCTTTGACAAGCGGTAAGACTGTCAATAGTAATAGTCGGATTGGATCTATCTCCCCAACACCACCAGACTCTCACCCGGCGATTAACATCAGACAAACAGAACCGAGACTCGTCGCTTAACTCCGTATTGTGGCATTCAGTTGTCCAGGTGGCTGTTCCCCAATAGCATTGCAATCTTTCACTTCAGTGGGTTGTCATTGATGGCCTCAAACAGCAGCTTGTGTGTGAGAAGCTTTCAATCTAACGTCGTTAAACTGTTCTCCCAGATATTGGAGCATCCGAAAGTTCCATCCATATTCCGCAGAATGTCAAGTTGGAAGGTTGAAGATGTTGGTTTAGAAGAAGAAATTAGTCGTGGTGTCGCCTTTCGGATGCATCAATCTGTGTTATTCTGTTGTACGTCTAGGTGGACCTGGTATTTGGTCTATCTGGTCTTTCGTGACGATTCACATTTCTTTCAGCAATCTATCTGGTCCAAATTCTATACATAGTGGAGACATCTGCTTGCGTTTCAGCAGCGATACTAATGTTAGACGAACCACTGGTCAGTTAGCTTACAATTTCATCCTTTCATAAAATAGTTCGTAAAAAATAATAATAGAAATACCTTCATCAGTGTCATCGTCCTCTAAATATCGATTTTTCATCTTCAGACATTATCCAGGCATCCTGGACCAAGTGTCGTCGTCCAGGCATCTCTTATTAAACACGTGTCTTCTGAAACGTAAAACATTCTCGAAATTCTGTATTCTGTACCGAAAAAGTGTAACAAATGTTGACACATAGTTATTTCTTTCTCTTCTCTGCCGCGCTATAATCATGTGACCAACTTTCATTGCAAATCATCTGTATAACTTATTTAGTTCCATTTTGTCCGAAATTTGCATATTTATACGGCCGAGTTTCCATGTTGTATTTTATATGGCAATATATATAGCATATATCTTTGCTGTTGTTTGTTGTTGTTTCTTATCCCACTTGGCTGGCCGAGCCCACGAGCCCATACGTACTCATGATTGAAGAGGAAGGAAGCAGCTTCTGTTGTGATGGAGCACCCGCAGCTAGAAGTCTGACTTTGGCTCCGTGACGCTCTCACAGTCATAGGCGACCGGGACCTACGGCTTAAAGTGGATTCCGAACCACTACAAACATCCATGGCACCGCCGGGATTTGAACCCGAAACCTGTGGCACCGAGCGCCAGAGCGCTAGACACTCGGCCATTCAGATCCCAAATTTGTGAATGCCAACGGCACTCGGTGTTCCCAGGTGGTCACCCACCCAAGTACTGACCGCGCCCAATAATGCTTGACTGTATATATCTTAATATTATAAATGTAAGTAATAACACAATGATACTATTAGATACTCTTTCTTATTATTTCTATGTAAATAAGCATAAATTTTCGTGATTAAAAGTTTTCACATTTTTTTCATATTGTGCTTTTCCAAATGCGGAAATGAAAATTTGTACAATAGCTGTATACATGATATATTTTAATTGATATGGAATGCAATATTTTTTTTCTAAGGTAGTAATTTCTTTTTGAATATTTTTAAAATTATTGTAATTATTTTATATCAATTTCAAAAAATCACATTAAAATTATTCTAGTAAATTAAGTAGTTAAAGTAATTATGGAAAGATCATTAGTATAGTAAGATTATTTATAACCAGTTTTATAAATAAAACTCTGTAAAAAACATTTTCTCCTAAGGTAAATCTTTTTCTAAACTTCTATGTACATAAAAATGGAATTGTCAAGATTTTTAAATAATTTTATTCCATTTAAGACTGTTGCTTTTGTGTATATTTTCCATTTGTATTATTAAAGCAATTATAATGATAAACTTGTTTATAATTAAATAATTAAAACTTTAAAAGTTTATAATAAAATGCAGTTTTATAGTTAAAATTTGAAGAAACCTTTCCTTCTAAGATAAATTATTTTATTTAAACTTTTATGTGTAAAAGAATGGAATTGAGGGTGTACTACTTTTATGGCACCATTTAAATATTATATGAAAAGTCATGTGTAGATTTATTTTCAAATAATATTTTACAAATGTTGATTATTTTCGGGTGTTTTTGATCTTATGCGCAGTAGCAAACTGAATAAATATGTTTAATTTATTATACGAAATTAAGCTGATTATGTCGAGCTTTTCTTGTAAGATATTGTAGAGCAGTAGCTTCTTAGTTTAAGGTGCGTGATTCAAAACTAGAATCATGCAAAATCGCATAAGCAAGTGATTCAAACTCCTAATCGAACTACAGGTGCAGTGGTACCTATGGTTCGATTTGATTTTGGTTTCAGCTTCAAATCCTGGCGGTGGCATGGATGTTTGTTGGTGGTTCGGAATCCATGTTAAACTGTAGGTCCCGGTATAATTAGCCTAAAGGGGGCAAAAAATGATCGTAGAGCGACAAACCAAACCAAACCGAATAGGAAGCTTTTTTGTTTACGGCGACGATGACTGCAGATCAAAAATGTTCATTTGCCTCGATGATGAGATGGGAGTGCAAGCCAAAGGCATTTTTAGAGTTGTTCGTTTCAAATTGCAATGGCAAATGAATATGCAGTTAGTAGGTGTTTGATATGAGTATTAAATATTTGCTGTTCTAGTTGCAAATCAAACAGTTTTCCGGTAGGTACTTGAAACAAACATTGCTGTTCGCTAGATATATGCTTATTTCTGTTACATATGATAGTGTTCTGTATGAACTAGACGAAAAACAACGTTGTTATAATGAGCTCGCAAATAATAAAAAAAAATTAATGAAGTATTTTAAAGATATAAATTTTCTAATTATTTAGGTTTTTTTCATAATTTGTCATTCAACAATTGTGTATCTGTGTACCTAATCCTCAGTGTCCTGCAGTGAGGGACAGACATCCCATAAGTAATCTACTCATGGATGGAGGGGAAGGGGCATATTCTGTATCAGCAATTGTTTTTGCTTGTTTTATAAAATGTTATTAATTCTTCTTTATTGCATAATTATTTATGGTTTACAATATTTTAAATAAGCTTTATTTTAAATATCTTCTAAATTTTTAAATTGAGAAATTATAGTTTCTAAAAATTATAGTTAAAAAAAGTATAATATAATTAATTTAATATTATATAATTAATATTATAATATATTGTATGGAAATTATAGTTTTTTAAAATGCCAAATTATAGTTTTCCTTAAATAACTATAATTTGGCATTTATTGACATTTATATCATTTATTATTTTTAATACAAATAATTTCTTTTTAATAAACATTTTCATTTATTTAAATTACCGAATATATTGCTTAATAGTTAGTTATTTTATTAAAACCCATATTAATCTAACTTATTAATTATTTATATATATAAAATATTGGTTCAAACGTTTTCATTTAATTAAACTATTTTAAGGGAACATATAACTTAATTTTATTGAAGCACGTACTTATTTAACATTATCATCTTGGCAATTTATAAATAATGAAGCTAATTTTGTTTTAATCCTATTAAATAGAATGTTAAATGAAAACACTGAAGAATAATTGGATTAAATTGTTAAGGATCGAAAACAGAAATTTTCTTTCAAAATTCATTGAGAAATAGTTTGCCGAAAATATTGCCTTATTTATTTTAAACTATTACGAAAATTAAAATCTATATTCATAAAAGGAGATATGCAAATTATTTTATGTTAGTATGCAGTTAGTTCGATTATAATTAATTAATTTAAATAGAATAGTGGAAGTAAGAAAAATTACTAGTTCTGTAAAATTAGTAATCTGCACGTAACATGCAGCATTTTCAATAAATTTTAAAGCAGGTCACGATTACAATATTAAGTTTATAAGTACTTTAGCTGATTAAACATAGGCTCTATGCTTCGATAATGTAATTTAATTAGCATTACTATTATCATTTTTAAGAGAACAGAAATTCAAATCTTATGAAAACATAAAGTTCAATTATTTTCCTTAGATTTAATTAATAATGCAAATATTTGTATTTTTTTTAACTGACAAAGCTTTCATTGAATTGTTAAATAATAATTATCGCAATTTTCAGATTTCATTAAAATGAACAATGCGCTCTTGGTTGGATAGTTGAAGATTTTCCATCTGAAAGTAACCATACAAGTGTAACCTAATAAAAAATTGTGCCTGAGTAAATACATAAAGTTGCTTACATAAAAAAAGTAAAATTTGGAAATTGCTGAAATCTTTACACTTACCGCGCAGTTGAAGTCTAAGGACTTCAACTGCGCGGTAAGTGTAAGGACTTCAACTGCATGGTAATTACTGCTGTGTACTCTATATATTATATTATTTCGTTAGATTTAATTAATAATGAAAAAATGAGTATTTTTTAATGACAAAGTTTTCATTGAATTGTTAAATAATAATGATCGTAATTGCTCATTCATTAAATTCATTAAAATGAATAATGTGCTCATGGTTAGATAGTTGAAGCTTTGTCATCTAAAAGTAACCATACAAGTGTGACGTAATAAAATATTGTGCATTATAAAATTACATAAAGTTGCTTAAAACAGTTAACTGAAATAGTTACTTTAAGTGAAATTTGGAAATTATTGAAGCCTTGACACTTCCATGCAATTGAAGTCCTCAGTGTTTACCATACAGTTAAATACTGCTCTGTATTCTATATCTCAACTGCACTTTTTCCCCCTTGTGCATCAGTAAGCTTCATGTTCCATTTCTATTACGAACAGCCCATCAACGGGCCATGAAGTGAGAACATTGCTTTCCGAAGGACTTTTCTGGGTAACTATTCCATATATTGAGTGTACCTGAATTCATGTGCCAAACTTTAAAAGTAAGTATAAATAGGCGTTCATTATGCAGCAATGTGAGGATAGCCCGCAAAAAGTGTAAGCAGAAAAACAAGAAATACCGAGGAAATGTAAAAAGCTTTTTATTTACATAACAGTTAGAAATGTATCATAATGTATCAGTGATCAAATGTATCAGTAATCAGTAATAACAGTGATCAAATGTATCATAACTAACATCTATACAGGCCTAACAGCGTCTAGTAAGTCACACCTGTCAACCCCCTTCCCCTTATGCATCAGTGAGCTTCGTGTTCCACTTATATTAGGAACAGCCCATCGACAAACCATGAAGTGAGAACATTGATTCCCAAAGTACTTTCCTGGGTAACTGCTCCATATACTAGGTGCACTGAAATTCATGGTTCTAACTTTAAAGGAAGATAAAATACATATAAATAAGCATTCATTGTACAGCAATATGAAGATCGCCTGTAAAAAGTGTAGCGGAAAAATAAGAAATGCTGAGAAAATGTAAAACGCTTCTTATTTGCATAGCAGTTACAGTTATCAAATGTGTCATCACTAACATAGATACAAGCCTGACAGTGTCTATATAGTGATTTACGTAAACTTTAGAAGATGGCAGGTGTTTTACGAACAAACTGTTGAGCGACTGAAAGATTTGCAAATGAGATCGTTATCAGAGTCAATTGGAGTCTCGCAGATGAGTGCCTTCAGATGTACCCATAAGGGACAAAATCAATATTTTATAAATCAAATGTAAGTTTGCTTGAAACACTATTTTAATTTAATTGTATTTAGTTAATTGAATGGAACGATCGCTTAAAATATGTTTTTAAAGTAATGTATTCATCTTGTGTAATAGAACTTTGCAGTTGTGTCTGTTCGAGCTGGCCCCACGTTGGCCGCCAGATTGTATTATAGTGTTGTCGGTTGTGCAGCTGGATTGTAACTGGGTGTGGTTGGCTTGAGACTTGAGACACAGATGTGGGAACTCACAGTTTTATTTACACGCTCACAAATAGCAGACATGTACAATATTTAACATATTTAAAGACATATAGACCAACTGTTACGCATAATGCGTTGGAATATATTTCCTTTCGGGATGAAAGATTACAAACTAAATGTTTCTGAACAAAAGCTCCGGTTGCTCTGTACTTCCTCTCGGGTGAGAGTCTCGAGGTCTATTGACCATTTCTCCTGAACACCACAGGGGCGCTCTTGCAGTGCATGGCAGCAAGTACTGTTAGAGCTTTTATTTTTTTCAAAAAGTTATTAATTGCAATAATAAAAATTAAAAATTAATAAATATTCATCTTTAGTACAAGAAAATATTTAAATATTATAAAATTATTATATTTTCAGGATGATTATACTTAATAATGGATTGTACAAATAGTTAATTTTTATATTATTTTGAATAAATTGAAATGCAAAATATCGTTTTCAAATAAATAAATTAGATCTTAAAAAATATTTCATGAGAAACAAGCATTTTTGTATATTTACTTATAACCTGACTTTAAATTTAAATACACAGATATCATTAAAAGATAGGATAAAAATAGAGTGGTGTTCATTTATATATAAACTGATAATATTTTATTTTTTATTCATTGTTACCAACCAACATAATTTTCACCTTAAAGTTTATACTTGTATTATCTCTACCAAACAGCAATATGACCGGAAAAGTTACTTTTACAAACAATTTGAGTTTTTGAATAATCACTTCTTCGAAAGCTGTAAACGAATTGCTTCAAAACATTTTTAAAAACATGCAGATAAAATTATATTTTTAACCTTTTTTTTTATTTTCTTCGTAAATTTATAGCACAAACTGAAACCATTATTTAAAAATTTTTAAAGAGTAACATAAAAATAAAAATATGCATTAAATCTTTTCACTTAAATTATTCTAAACTGATTTACTTTCGCCTTTTTGTATCACTTTAATGGCCGCCAAATGATTAATCGTTTGCATTAAAGTGAAATTCTTTTTTTTATTTCAAAGAATAAACTTCGCAAAATTTATTCAGCTAATGATTACCAAACTTTTTCCATGCCATTTTGTACTAAAGCGTTTTTTGTACCATCATAAAGTTCAAATGAAATATGCAGGGTTCTTTCTTTCTAAGTATATCTTCATATCTCGTTATCCAATACAAATTACTTTAATGGATTGTTGGACATGAAATAAATTATACTTCCTCATGATGATTCCAATATTTTATATGAAAAATGGGCATTGAAATAATGTGTTTGAAAGAAAAAAAATTTACTACAAGACAAGTCGTCGTTACCTTTTTGATACTTTATTATAAATTCAATTTATGCTACTGAGTGCCAGCGATTAAGATAATCCATACATTAAAATGCGATCAATCGCAAAAAAAGTTCGATTTAGTTGTGCCGTGCGTCTTATAATTCCTTTAGGAGGTAATTATTGTGGAAAATCCAATGATTGCCTTACAAAAAAAAAACTAAATTAGTTGAGCATAAAATCTTCAAGGAGAAATCAATTATTTACTGAAACAAAAGAAATAAAAGTAATAGCACGTTATTTCATCCATTGTAATTAATTTGGATTTATGGTTGGATGACGTTAAATATTTAATTGTTTACAATTCGGCAGTAGGAAGTATCCTTTTTTTCTTAGACACTTCTAAAAAGGATTTGATTAATGTATTTGAAAGAAAAAAATATATATTGTATTTTATTTTATTACTTTTTTTTCTTCTTTTATTTAATTGGTATTTTTGTAATGAATGTTGACTGAAAGTGAGATACTCTTGAAATTAATTTGTTTTCGTCAGATTTACTCGTAAATAAATAGAAAAGAAGCTGGTGTCAAATTAGAAATAAATATTTGTCTTACCTTATGTTATTTTAATTGTTCTGATTTAATTATAAAATAATTTTTCTTTAAATATATTTAGTTCACATTTTAATAATAATGTAACGTTATAACTGAGTATGGTCATAATTCCAGTAAAACAATTTGTAATTTTTATTTAATTATATTAAATATATTTTTACTATAAATAAGATTAGTGATTTGTTATATATTCAATAAAGTGTTTTATAAATCAAAATATGATTCATAATTTTGTTATTAATTTTTAAACGGCATTTTTAAGTTATTTTCAATTAAATCATTAAGGTTTTAACAGGAATGTAAATATAAAAGAATTTTGTTGCAGTGATATTTGATTAATATTTTTTATTATATAATTTGAATTTTAAATTTCAAAGAACCATGAAATTTTTTTATACTTATTTGCATATACTTTAGGAGTACAATGCTTTTGTTAATTGTTAAAATTCGAATATTGCATTCAATGTTAAATAAATTGCATATTGAATTCAATTATAGTTGATAAAAGGAATAAATGCAAATATTATAAAATATGCGCTAATAATTTTTCCATTAAAAATACCTTATTTTTCTAATTTTTAAAAAATATTTTTTCAGATTTTATTTTTAAAACATTTAATCTTCAAATTACCATGTTTTCATATTATTTGGCAATTAATTCACTAACATTCCTTAAGCCAGTATATTTTTTTATTTTTTAAGCTAATTTGTGTCCTTTTTAAAATAAATTAAAATTAAAATAATAAACATTTATTGTTGCAAAATTAAATAATAATAGTGATTGTGTTTTAAAACACATAACTTTATTTTAAACATGCTACCAACTGGTTCATTTAGTATTGATATAGTAACATTAATGCATAGATTGTTACAAACAAATTGGATTAACGAATGTAAAAAATTCAAAATTTTCTTGTTAAAACAATAATTCCTATTTTGTAATTAAAGGTTCTATTGGTATAAATTTTAAAAAAATTTGTGAGGTATTATTTATTTTTTTCATATCTTAATAAAAATATTACTTGATTTTATAATAAAGAATCAATATTAGTCTGCATAAATGAATGACGAATTCACTAATACAAAAAAAAATTTGATATGGCAATATACTTTAATATTGCAATATACACTCAAGAGCCAAAATTAGTCTGTATAAATGAACCTAACTCAGTAATCATAAAAAGAATTTGATATAATACATAGTTAATAAAAGAACTGCTTTCCATAAAGAATTAGCGCGTAACACAGCTTCAACCCGCCATAAAAGAATTAATACCACCACTTAATACCAGTGAAATACCACTTCCACCTGATCACGTGCCTTCCACGTCATCCAGACGAGTTCATTGCAAAATGCAAGGGTGGTCATAATGTTTTGGCTCTTGAGTGTATATTGATATCGCATATATAAAGAACTGCTTTCTTTTATAATAAAGAATTAATATTAGTCTGTATAAATGAATGAGTAACTCAGTAATGCATAAAAAGAATTTGATATAGCAATACATATTGATATTGCATATATAAAGAACTGCTTTCTTTTATAATAAAGAATTAATATTAGTCTGTATTGAATGAGGAACTCAGTTTTATATATAAAGAATAAAGAATTAATATTAGTCTGTATAAATGAATGAGGAACTCAGTAATGCATAAAAGAATTTGATATAGCAATACATATTGATATTGCATATATAAAGAACTGCTTTCTTTTATAATAAAGAATTAATATTAGTCTGTATAAATGAATGAGGAACTCAGTAATGCATAAAAAGAATTTGATATAGCAATACATATTGATATTGCATATATAAAGAACTGCTTTCTTTTTATAATAAAGAATTAATATTAGTCTGTATAAGTGAATGAGGAACTCAGTAATGCATAAAAAGAATTTGATATAGCAATACATATTGATATTGCATATATAAAGAACTGCTTTCTTTTATAATAAAGAATTAATATTAGTCTGTATAAATGAATGAGGAACTCAGTAATGCATAAAAGAATTTGATATAGCAATACAAATTGATATTGCATATATAAAGAACTGCTTTCTTTTATAATAAAGAATTAATATTAGTCTGTATAAATGAATGAGGAACTCAGTAATGCATAATAAAAAAAGAATTTGATATAGCAATACAAATTGATATTGCATATATAAAGAACTGCTTTCTTTTATAATAAAGAATTAATATTAGTCTGTATAAATGAATGAGGAACTCAGTAATGCATAAAAAGAATTTGATATAGCAATACAAATTGATATTGCATATATAAAGAACTGCTTTCTTTTATAATAAAGAATTAGTTTTAATCTGTGTAAATGAATGAGGAACTCAGTAATACATAAAAAGAATTTGATCTATATTACATATTTCAAATTATTCATTTTAATTTATCTTTTTTTAAACACACACACAAAAAAATGTCGTGTAAGATTATATATTAAAAGTTTAATCAATCTAAATGAAGATTACATCAAAACAAAACAAAACACAGACAAAAACTACGATATCTTCATAGATCTTCGTAGTCTGACACCGAATATCCTACTTACAAACCTCGTGAGTCTTTAAAGTTTGAAGTTAATGTAACTCTACCCTAAGTAATTTTCAGAAGAAGGCAAGAATCTATGGTGAGGGTAGGGCAATAGGTCAATGAACTATGCATACATTATGAACAGATGAATTCGTCTTTGAATTCATAAGAGGAACTTCAAAGTAATTACATCCCGAGAAATAGATTTCGCTGATGGTTAGATCAGAATTGAAATGTAGGACCTTAATGGCAAAAGTTTTAGATGGTGCGCATAATCAATAGGAATGAATGGAATAATTGGAATAATTGCCTTAAATGAATATTGATTCATTGCTTTGTGATGGGTATTGTAAACTTCAGAGAGTTTCAACGCTTGGGTATTATGAAATGATTCGTTTGCTTAATAAATTATAACGAAATTTGATTATTCATTAATTTTATCTATAATTTAAGACTCCTTAGTGAATGATATATATTTATTTCCGAGATGTTTAAATATAAGAATCAAAATATGCTTTTTTATGGCGTTTGTAAGAAAAATATAGGTAATATTGGTAAAATATAAGCAATTAAAAAATTATCTTGTTTTCCTAAATAAAAATAAAATGAAAATGATGTTCATAGACATCACATGATTTCATCATCCTCATCTTCATTTTATGATTTTATAAAGCATTCTATCTGCACATTCTTAATAGATGTAAATTAATTTATCTAACATATTCTTATTATGTTATATAAGTTATTGTTAGATATTATTTTTACTTATATGCATATTCTTAGTATAGATAAGATGAATTTGTGATAGACATACACTCAAGAGCCAAAACATTATGACCACCCCTACATTTTGTAATGAACTCGCCTGGATGACTTGGAAGGCACGTCATCAGGTGAAAGTGATATTTAATTGGTATTAAGCGGTGGTATTAATCCATGCCAAGGCGGGTTGTTGCGCGCCAAAGGTGGGCCAACTCGTTATTGACAGGTGGTCATAATGTTTTGGCTCTTGAGTGTAAGTTAATCATTTAATGTAAATGTTAATTTTGATATATTTTTTTAATTTATTTATTAGGTGTAAATTTTAGGATCTAATTAAAAAAATAAATTATTTTAGTAAAATTTATTTAAACTTAATCACGTAAAAAATTATAATAATATTTTTTTTTAAAAAATAAATACTTAAAAAAAGCATATACATAACTCTTAAAAATGTTTTTTAAGAGTTACGTTTAGGCCTTTTTTAAATATTTATTTTTAACATTTGAAACATTTTTAAGAGTTTGTATAGAATCTTTCTGAAATTAGCTTTTAGTAATTTGTAAAAAAACAATGAAAAACAAACAGATTTTTTTTTTATTGTAGACAGGAGTGTTAAGTAAAATTAAAAGATTTTTATCTTGCAATATATATATATATGATGATACCATATATATGTATCTATCATTAGTCACAAATAATCAATAATGATACAATAATGTAACGTAAATGAGCAATGAACTCGTTTGAGTCTTTATAAAATGAATTTGAATTTGCATTAGAAACTTTGATTGACTACTTGGTGGTTATTAATAAATCATCATCATTAAAAAAAGCATTAATAGTTTTTCAAAAGCATTCAAAATGGAAAACGTTTGGCGACAAGCTTTGTGTTTCAAGTTCAAATGAATGAATGCGTTCCTTTTGAAATGCGTATTTCATCATCTATATGCAATAATTGTATAAGCATCATCATCATCTGGAAGCCTTCCAAAATGGTAAACAGGCTATTCCTGTTGCAGCTTCAAAATAAATTAGTCAATTTATTGCGCTGTTTTCGTCAATGTTTAGTGAATTATTTAAAGAGCTTGTCGCATTGCATGTAGCATCCACTTTAGTACTTTGTATCATAAAGCAAAACAGGATTCTTAAAGCTGTGTTTGTCAATTAAAGTAGGCTAGGATTTATAAAAACATATTTTAGTTTGTTAATTAAATTAATTTTGAATTTTTTTAATTGAAAATAAATATTTAAATTTCTTTAAATATTAATAGTTTAATCCTTTGAAAATTACAATTAAAAACACGTAATTCGTTATTTTCATTTTAATCAGCTATTTTAAGTCTACTTAAGATTAAATTTAAGCAAAATTACTAAAAAGGACTTTTTAAAATAATAATTTAACATCTTTTAATCATTGGTTTTTTTTATTTTTCTGTATATTAATTATCTGTATTTTATTTTAAAGATGGCAAAATTTAATTCGTAAATATAACTGAATTTTAAATAAATAACTTTTTAAAATTAGTCTTTAACAATTATAACTAATAACTTTAATAATATTATAACTTTTTTAAATAAATATTTTTTTTAAAATTATTTATATATTTTTTTCTTTAAAAAATATTAAAAAATACAATGTTATAATTTAATGAAACTTTGAGGGAAAAAAGTCACAAAAATTAAATAAATCCTTCTTATCATAAAAAAATTAAACTAACATTACTGCTTTTTAATTAACTATCAACTGAAAAATTTGATTTTTAAAAGAATGGTAATTGGACAGCGCATTAGATATCAAATTATGAATTATTCAAAGATAAGTACTTCGTTATAACCCGCCTTCGCTCTATGGCGACCTGAATATGCCTTACAGTTTAAATGTTAAGTAAAATATCTCCAAATTTGTTTAATATTATATATATATATATATATATAAAGATACAAGATTTGTTAAAGATATATATATATCTTTAACAAATCTTGTACTTTTAATATTTTAATATTTTACTATTGAAATGGTTTACAGTTAATTTTTAAAAATAGATTTTATTTCATGACATAAGGAATTTAAATCATATTAAATTTGACTTAAATTAATTTTTAAATTTTATTGTATAGAACCATAAAATATTAAAATACACAATTTGTGTGCAAATATTAATCTACACTACTATTCGAAACGATTAATAATAAAAGAAAATATTATTCATAGTATGCATTTGATGTAGATATTGTGATTAGTGAAAGAACGTGTAACTTTATTAAGTATTTTGTATAAATAATACATTACTTATAAACAGAAACTGTGTATTAAGACATCATTTAACTTTTATTTGGAGTTCTATAATGTCTAGACGTAATTTTAGATGTTTTAGTATATCTACATCTATATTAAACTTAATGTATGTTAGGACACATGCATTAAGATTAATATAGAGGCGTAATATAATATCTTGTGTACATTTGCAATAGGAAAATCGTTAAAATTAATACACTCTATCTTTCCAAAATGAATAAAGCAAGCTTAACTAAATTATAAGCGACGATCTTAATCTAGTCCTTCAATAGATAACTAAATAAATGAAATGTTAGAAAACTCCACATATTTTATAACATAATAAATACTAATATAGAAATTTAAGAAAACAAAAAAAATTTTAACGTAGAAGCAATTCGTGAAACATTTTTTCAAGAGAAAAAGGTCAAAAAGATCATATACATACATTTTGCCAGAGTTTGTTTTTCGTCCTTGGTAATGCATTTCATTATAAAAAGTATGTTTATAAAGGATAAAAAAAATTTCCGAGGTATTTCTAGAAAAATATTCGAAGGAAGATTTGCTATATAAGCAAAACTTTTTTTTTCTTTCTAATGCACTTAGACAGCTTGGTCTTGGATGCCTTAAGGCAAGAGCTGCACAGATGTTACTCACTTTGCATTACCCAGTGTAACTAAGATAAGCCACGGACGCGGAGTAACAATGCCCCCGCAATGCTCTACGATTATATTCACTTACCACTACCCATCCTTGCGTAGCTTGAAGATTAACTACGGACGCGGATTAAGAATACCCCCGTAATGCTCATGCTGGACCGGGACCTACGGTTTAAAGTGAATTCCGAACCACTACAAACAACCATGGCACCGCCGAGACTCGAACCCGAAACCTGTCGTACCGTGCGCCGGAGCGCTAGCCACTCGGCCATTCAGGCCCATTTAAGCCAACCTATAAACGTCTATAAGCAAAAGCTCTATTGCGGCTATAAGCAAAAGCGTAAACTATAAGCAAAAGTTCTATTGCAGCTACTACTGTGCCCAAAAAGTAAGACCAATTTTTTTTTTTTTCAAAAACTCTTTATTTATTCTTCCAAATTTATTTAATCGCCGTCAAAGTAATCCCCTTCAGACACAATGCACTTATTCCAACTTTTTTCCTATCCTCAATACATGCTAAAAAGTCATCGGCAGGGATGACCTTCAAAGCGCGCGGCGATTCACGTTGAATCTCTTCAATCGACTCAAAACGATGTCCCTGGAGTCTTTTGAGTTTACGGAATAGCCAGAAATCACGTGGTGTGAATACGGTGGTTGTAGAACGATATGGGTTTCATTTTTGGCTAAAATGTCACGAAGAATCAATGCAGTGTGAGCTGGCGCATTCAGTGTTTTCAGTACCAATCGCAATACAGCGTTTTCGGTATCGAGATTTAACAACCTAAAAAATTTAAAATAAATAGAAATTCCATAAATTCCCCTGGAATTTTAAATTGAAAATTGGTCTTACCTTTTGGACACAATAGTATAAACAAAAGTGTAAACAATAAGCAAAAGCTTTATTGCGGCTATAAGCAAAAACGAATCGCAAAACTTGTCTGCTAAAAGTGAATGAAGCAAATGTAGTCTGCATAAAACAGAAAATTATAAATAAATCAATGTAGTATACATAATAAATTACCATTAATTTTATTATATTTTAATATTTATTAATTATTAACTGTATCATTTTTTTGTACAATGATAGCCTTACCAAAATACTTCCCAAATATGGAGCTCTTAACTCTTTGAATGGTCACAATATTCAATAGATGTACTGTCTTACATCTATTGAATATGTGTAATACAGTACATCTATTGAATAGATATGCATTGAAACAGCTGTTTCATTTGTATGACCATTCATGTATATATATATATATATGTGCATGAATTAGGAAACTCATTCAGTTCACATAACAAAGCCACAACAGTATTTGCTTCATATAAGTTTTCATGTACTTCATAGACATGTAATTGTATTACATTGTTCAATTAATCAGTACATTTATTTGTAGTATAAACCCATAAACTCTTAAGTGCCTCACATTCATTACCCTATAAACAAAATAAATAAATAAAGATAATGTACAATATCCGAAGTGCGCATAAGCACGAGTTTTGAAACTGAAAATCATTAAATAAACACAGATATCAAAAGCGTGAGTGATCAGCATTGGCAGATAAAAAGGGAAACATGTATCTATGCAAAATGTATAAAAACAGGGTGTGAATAATCAAGTTGTCTAGAAATCAGCAAAACCCAACGAAAGAAACTATAACATTCTGAGGATAGCTTTATCAAGGAGTAGGTGACAGCAGGATCTTATAAACCCTTTTATTTCAGCACGCCGTATGACTGGAAAATCAAAAACACATCTAGCAACGTATTTCTCTTCCTCTTTTTCTTTGTGTCTTTCATTCATGTCTCTATGTCCTATATGAATGAACTTCAAGTGGAAAAGAATCGTATTTCTTCACTCGATTTTCTTAAATACTATTGAGAGATGGATCCAAATTCTTAGGGCACAGCACACTCCAGTGATGACTGCTCCTATCATGAATTTTAATCAAATCAGTGATGGACAGTTTATGACCCCTTTCTGCCAGTTCTATCAGTTTTGCATACATACATTTTGAAAAAAATACGTTCAGTTTCATACATAATAGATACAGAGATATAATTCAAAGTTAATGCTGATGAATTTCTTACAATTTTCTGGTTATTAATAACCATTTTTCATTACTATTTGATCATTTATTTTTTTGTAAAAAGAAATGGATAAAAGGAAAACAATTTAATAATTTACCATATCTATAGAATCGAACTTTAACTTTAAGCCATTATTATTATTACAATTTTAATAATATTGCTTTGTAATTGTAATGTTGCTTGCATAACATTTTAAAATATTATTTTAAACGTATTTAAAAGTAAGACTCCATTAAATGGCTATTCACAAACTACCAAAAAAACATTTTTATACATCTCACATCTATGGAAACTCCATTAAAGGATTATTCTCAAACTATAGGGAAAAAATTTTATATATGTCCCATCTATGTATCCTCTTGCAAATCTTGCGTACAAAATTCGCAATATCTATGCATACATCTTAAGAATATTTGTGATTCAAAACGATTTTTACTAACGGAGTGTTAGATATGCTGTTGTTAGTAAATACCCATTCCTCTAAGCCATCAACAGATTCAGCGATAGCCCGCCTACACACTGGGAGTTTTCGGCACTCCTCCCCCCCCTTTGTGCCTCCACAATTTGGGATGAACACCCCCATGTATGGTATCCAGAGCCTTCACACCCTTCACCTCACCCCCACCATATCCTAGACTCAAAATGTACTTTGCGAACTACTTTCCCAAACCATAGTAAACCCCAAAATGTATTTTCTGAGGTACTTGTGAATTTATCATGTTCATGTCTGGTATCAGAATAGAACATTTCGATTCGCCATCACATGTCGGATTTCAATGAAAACTCCGAAAAGCTCAAATAAACTACCAAACAAGCTAGGTTAGCTTCTGATATGTTATGAACAATCATTTTCATTCATAGATAAATAAATAATTTATCTTAGTTAATATCTTTCAAATTTATTTTAAAATGCATGTGAGCTGAAAAGTTTATTTAAATTTAATATTTATCATATCAAGCAATTCTTGCAATTTAAGGTACATAAAACAAATTTTCGACCCAAATAAAGCAATCTATTTATTTTTTTAAATCTCATTCAGTCTGTTAATTGTTTCTTTATAGTTTTTTAATAAAAAGACTGGCCAGATTGGCTTCTTGTTGTGAATAATCATTTTTAATCAAAGATAAATAAATAATTTATCTTTATTAATATCTTTCAAATTTATTTTAAAATACATGTGAGCTGAAAATAAGTTCAATTAAATATAAAATTTATCACACTATCCAGTAATTATTGTGATGTATAAGTTTTTGCAGTTTAAGGTAAATAAAACAAATCTTCGAAGCAAATAAAGTAATCTACATTTTTTTTTAATTTAATTCAGTCTGTTAATTGTTTCTTTATAGTTTTTTAATAAAAAGACTGGGCAGACTGACTTCTATGTCGTGAATAATGATTTTCAATCAAAGATAAATAAGCAATTTATCGTTGTTAATATCTTTCAAATTTATTTTAAATTGAGCTGAAAATAAGTTTAATTAAATGTAATGTTATATTTATCACATTAATTAGTAATTATTGGGATGTATAAGTTTTTGCAGTTTAAGGTAAACAAAACAAATCTTCGAAGCAAATAAAGTAATCTACATTTTTTTTAAATTTAATTCAGTCTGCTAATTGTTTCTTTATAGTTTTTTAATAAAAAGACTGGGCAGACTGACTTCTATGTCGTGAATAATGATTTTCAATCAAAGATAAATAAGCAATTTATCGTTGTTAATATCTTTCAAATTCATTTTAAATTGAGCTGAAAATAAGTTTAATTAAATGTAATGTTATATTTATCACATTAATCAGTAATTATTGGGATGTATAAGTTTTTGCAGTTTAAGGTAAACAAAACAAATCTTCGAAGCAAATAAAACAATCTGCATTTTTTTAAATCTCCTTCAGTCTGTTAATGGTTTCTTTATATTTTTAATAAAATCACACTAAAAATAAAAATAAAACCGAAATGGATAAAATATTTGTAAACAACAGGAAGACAATTGAAAACAACATATGTTTTTGCTGTAACCAATTAATTTCGAATAAGGATGAAAGAAAATGCTGTAAACGGATTAAAGTTTGAGAACAGGAAAACAATAAATAGATGTATTTTGTTATGATAAAAATTAAATTACCAAACTTTTCTCAACGAAATAAAAGTTTATTGTGAAGCTTTGGGCAAACTATTTTGACAAATTATTATTCATTGCTTATTGTTGATGAATGACTCTGTTTTTCTAGTGAATTAATGTGCGGTATTATAGATGTTTAAGAAATAATCCTTTGTGCATAATGATATACAACAAAAATCTAAAAAGCTAGTATAATTACTTACAGAAAAAAAGAAAACTTGAAATAAAGGTAATAATTTCAATTCCTAATTATTATTGTGTTATTTGTCATAAAATTAATGTCGTTAAATAAATTGATAAATTTATTCTTGAACTGCAGGGAGTTCCTGATGAGTATTGTGGTTAGAGTTGCTTCCCAATGGATACCTTCCCAATGTAGTCTTCGGCGTAACGATATATCGGACATTTTGACCAAAAAAGGGAACTGACTTTCTTGAAAGGTCTTGTAGAAACCTGACTGCATTTTGCTAAATTATAAATACATTTTTTTGTGTGATTCTGGACGGGCCATGACTGCTGCTCACATGGATGAGTGTCCTGTACTAAATGGCTTGAACTATATTGTTGGGAAGTATTGGAGATCTCCTTACCTAATGACCTAATGATCAATGGTCTGACTAATTATCAATTATGGGCATGATGGCCGAGTGACTAGATGGCTGGTGCCATAGGTTTCCGGTTCGATACCGTGGAAGTGTATGGATGTAGTTGTTCGATCCCGGTCTAATATTATTGTGTTATCTGCTGGAAAATTAATATCATTCAAAATAATAAATTTATTCTTGAGTTGCAGGGAGCTCCCGGTGGGAATTGTGGGAAAAGTTGCTTTCTAATGGGTACCTTTCCAGTGTGAGCTTCCGAGTAACGAGTGGGCTGACTTTTTGGCAAAAAAAAAGGGAACTGGCTTCTTGAATGTCTTGTAGAAACCTGACTGCAGTTTGCTAAATTAGAGATAAATTTTTAAGCAGACTGCTGTTGAGAGATCCTGGAGTGTGCTTTGTGAGCATCACTGTGTTCATGATTGCTGCTGCTGGATCCATGTTTAGACTTTTGACCGGACACGATTGTCTTAATGCCTATTTGTTCCGTTTTGATATGACTACCTCATCCAATTGTGTTTTGTGTGATTCTGGATGGGCCATGAACTGCTGCTCACATGGATGATTGCTCTATACTAAATGACTTGGACTGTATCGTTGGGGTAGTATTGGAAACTTCCCCAACTTTCCCCAACGACTTGGTTGCCTAATGATCTAATGATCAATGGTCTGGCTAATGATCAATCTTCTTTAACGATACTTTATGAGGCCTGATGGTTGAGTGGCAAGCGCTCGGTGCCACAGGTTTTGGGTTCGATGGCATGGATGTTTTTAGTAGTTCGGAATTTCTTTTAAATCGTAGGTGCTGATCTAATATGAATGTGGAGCATTGGGTGTTTTCCTATCCCGTAGAAAGAAAACATCTGTTTCAGAATCTGCCAGTAGACAGACAGCCTTAGACAGCTATGGGGATGTTGAGGCAATGAAGAAGCATAACAATAATACTTCATTCTGCAAGTGTTCTGCACTAACTTACTAATTTTAAAATTATTTAAATTGGCAAAAATTTATAGGTTTATTCCTATAATATTTCTGGAATTTGATAGATTTTGCTGATTTTCTTAATTAACAATAAAAAATATAAATCTGTCAAAAATGTATTTTAAATTTAAATTAATATTCGTCAATAAAGTCCTGAGTGACTAGTGCTCTGGCGCTCGGTGTCACAGTTTTAGGGTTCTAGTCCCGGCGGTGCTATGGATGTTTTTAGTGATTTGTAATCCACTTTAAAGCGTGGGTCCCAGTCTAATATGACTGTAGGGCGTTGGGCGTAAGGCTGACAATCCTGCCCCGTAAAAAGAAAACATCGTCTATCTAGTAGGTAGATGGCCTTGGCCCACTGTGGGGCTGCTGCGCCAATGAAAAAGAAGAAAAAATAATACTTTGCAAGTGTTGTGTACTAATTTACTATTTTTATAATCAATGATAAATAATTTAGTTCGAATTTTAACTAATATCCATGATGTAGACTTTCTGAATATTTATTTATTTTAAAATTACAATATTTGTTTCTTAAACATTATTTATTAAATTTTTTTAAAAAATCCAATTATGATTTCCTAACCTTTCAAATAAGTATGTTTGCTTAAAAAAATCCTATTAAATAAAAAAATTTGGATTATAATTAATAAAATCCAAAATGATTACTAATTCCAATATTAATTTCTCTATATCTATTTAAATTCATTTATAAGTAAATCTATTCCTTTATCAAAATTTTTCTTAAGTAGCAAAATCTAAGTATTAACAAGTTGTGAACTGAAGAAATATTATTTTTGAGTTTTATTTAATTGATAATTAAGTATAAATTAAACTACTGCTAAAAATAAAAAAGAAATAAATATTTTACGTAGTTCTGACAGTACTTATTAATATGTAATTACAAAAAGCTCTCAATTTAAAAAAAAAATTCTTTTTTTTTAATCTAAAATACAATAAATAAAAAGATATCATTAGTTTTACAAGAAAACAATATAAGCTTTTTATTTGGATTTCAATTATTAATTTTTTTTTACAAGAGATAATAAATTACTAATAATGAAGAGAACAGGATACCTCATTAAAAATATTTTATATAAAAAGATTTTATATTTCAACATTACAATAAAACGAAATTCTAAAATTAAAAAAAAATGTACGTGATTATCTACTTTTATTCAAGTGTATTTATCATTGGATTAAAATCCTATTTGTTTAATTAAAAATATTTAATTTATATCAATGTAAATTAAAAATACTATTATCTTTAAAAAAAATTTTCGTTCTTTTCGATGCACATTTTTTTTAATAAAATTTCATTGTTTTAATTTAGTATTCTAGACGGCAAAACAAAACTATTGAATAGTATAATTTTTTGTTTATCCCACTTGGTAGACAGCAACATCTAACAAATCCAAGAAACCGTATGCTCTCTTGGAAGGAGAGAGTTTCTATTGTGATGGAACACTCGTAGGTAGAAATCTGACTTGGCTTCGTGTCGCTGTAGAAGGAGGGCAGTGCCTTCCGGGAGGGTTTTTAGGAGGAACTACTCCGCATTTAAGTATCATATCTGAGAAAATCCGGAAAGAGCCCAACAGGTAGTCCGACTCACGAGGCAAGATGCTGAACATCAGAAACACCATCAAGTCCCGTTTTTTGAAACAATAGAGAGTTTTTGCATACCGTACGTTAGTTACCGTAGGACGTCCGTTAGCTTTTTCTCCCTAGCGCGCATGCTCACAGGAAACATTATTACAGATACGCATGCGCAGTTTCCTATGAGCATGCGCGCTAGGGAGAAAAAGCTAACGGACGTCCTACGGTAACTAACGTACGGTATGCAAAAACTCTCTAATGTCTACAACAAAGCCGGTAGTGGGTTGAACCTCCGCCCTTATGCTCACCAGTGGCGAGCGTTGCTACTGAGCCACGAGTAGGGCTAGTATAATCTTATATCAGATAAAGAAATTAACATTAAAACGTTAGCTGAATAGAAAATCGTCTAGTACAAAACCAAAAATTTTTCTGTCGGAATCCAAAATTCAGTTTTGGCAAATAATTAAAGATATACAGTTAATAAATTATTGATTATTATTATTATATCGAATAATTTTTAATATCATAATTATGGGCCTGAATGGCCGAGTGGCTAGCACTCTGGCGCTCTGTGCCACAGGTTTCGGGTTCGAGTCCCGGCGGGGGCATGGATGTTTGTAGGGGTTCGTGATCCACTTTAAACAGTAAGTCCCGGTCTAAACATGATCGTAGAGCGTTGCGGAGGTATTGTTACTCCGCGTCCGTAGCTTATCTTCTACTGGGTAGTGCTAAATGAGTAACGTCAGTGCAGCACTTGTCTTAAGGCATCGAAGACAATTATCTACGTGTTTGGCAACTGCATTAGACCAAAAAAAATATATCATCATTATGCATAATGATGCGAGCGCCATAATATGATCCTAAAGTTATACATCATCTAAAATATTAAAGAGTTAAATTCCTATTCCAAGTATCGTTTTATGTTTCAACAATTATATTTAATCTCTTTTGTATTCTCTATTTGCCTTCTTTATATTTTTATGCGTTAGTGTTTCTGCTCTTATTACCACAATGCCATAATTGTGACGAATCTTTAAATAAAATTCCCAAAACTGCACAGTAATTCATCACAATTAAATTATTTGTTCTTTTCAGCGGCATATGGCAATAACTCCCCTCCCTAGAAACTTCTAAAAAAAATAAATAATAAATAAATAAAATAAATAATAAACAATTAATAATGGCAGTCTTTTTTCCTCGAAAATAATTGCACACCCACGCTCCCTGTTTACTTACTACACCGTAACACCAAACAAAAAGTCATCATTGTCAATAACAACCCAATTTTTTTTATACTTAACGTTTCAGCAGAAACTAGTTTCTTGATAATTATCCTTGATAAAAATCATCTGGTTTAGATTGCTCGCGCGAGAATAATGAAGCAGACAATTAAAAAAAATGGCGCATTCCCGCCTTTCGACGTCATTCCTTTTGAAGAGAGCGGAACAAGTAGCTTTCTATTGACGGAAATAAATAAAATCTATTTCTAGAGCTACTGGAGACAAAGATAGATGAAATCAAAGAACTCGCCACGTACTTTTAATTCCAATTCCAAATCAGGAAGGGGATGTGTGGATAAATGATGTTTTTTCTTTCTCTCTCTCCCTCTCTCTCTCACTCTTTTTCACTCTCTCTGCTAATGGATAATGATGCGTGGGAGTCAAGCTGTCTGGTGTGTATTCCGTCAACGACCTTAGAAAACCTCAATGACTGAGCAGCAGCAGTGATTAGTGCGTTACGCAAGGCGGGATGAAAAAAAAATGTCTGACAACCAACCAAAATCCAACCCTCACCTCACCATCTGCGCAGGAATTGCTCGGCAATGGGCAATGATTGTTTACTTGTCTTTCTGCAATTGGTGTTGTTGATTTGCTTACTGGAAGTGGGTCAAGGTGAAACTTAGGAAAAATTCATGGTTGGGATTTTTTTATAAAGAAAGGGTTTGTTTTATGTCCCGTGGGCAGTACAAAAAAATTATTTCTTAGTCATTACTTAAAAATGGTTTAAAGAATCTTGGCAAAAACAAGAATTATTCATCGTTATTGTATTTAACAGAGATAAATAATAAGTAATGGGATATGTACGTTGACATGACATTAGAATTTAATTGTAAGTATTATTTGTTGGTACTATTCCTGCTCTCAACTATCATATTTGTCCAAAGCATACTGAGAAATAATTTACGTTTATTTCTGAACTATTTGTTTCGATATTTCTTTGAAAATTCTCTGTCACCTTTTGATTCAAGTCTATCAAGTTTAATCCCTAAAATATGTTATGGAAAACATTTTCTGTTATCTAATTATCATACAAGAAAAGGTAGCTAGGTTTGTTTTATGTCCTGTGGGCAGTACAAAAAAATTATTTCTTAGTCATTACTTAAAAAAGGGCTTAAAGATTCTTGACAAATACAAGAATTATTCATCATTATTGTTTTGTATTTAATAGAGATAAATAATAATTAATGGGATATATACATTGACATGACATTAGAATTTAATTCTTAAGTATTATTTGCTGGAACTATCCCCCCTCCAGTATAGGTGTAGCTCTTAATTACCATACAACTCCAAAGAATACTGAGAAATAATAATTGTAATTGTTTTGATATTTCTTTGGAAATTCATGGACACCTTTTGATTCAAGTCTATCAATTTTAATTACTAAAATATGCTACGGAAAACATTTTCTTTTATCTAATCGTAATGCAAGAAAAATTTAGGCTTGTTTTATGTCCTGTGGGCAGTTCAAAAGAATTATTTCTTAGTCATAATTTAAAAAGAGTTTAAAGAATCTTGACAAATACAAGAATTATTCTTCATTATTGTTTTGTATTTAATAGAGATAAATAATAATTAATGGGATATGACCATTGACATGGCATTAGAATTTAATTCTTAAGAATTATGTGTTGGCACTATTCCTACTCCCAACTACCATATTTGTCCAAAGCATACTGAGAAATAATTTACCTTTATTTCTGAACTTATTGTTTACATATTCCTTTGGAAATTTATATGTAGAAATATAATTTATCATATGGAAATTTATAGACACCTATCTCACCTACACCTACCTATAATAAGTCTACCAAGTTTACTTTCTCTAATCATAGAAATTTATTTTGAAAAACATTTTCCTTTATCTGATAGTAATGCAAGAAAACGTAGCTAGGTTTGTTTTATGTCCTGTGGGCAGTTCAAAAAAAAGTATTTCTTAGTCATTATTTAAAAAGGGCTTTAAGAATTCTGACAAATACAAGAATTACTCATCATTATTGTTTTGTATTTAATAGAGATAAATAATAATTAATGGGATATACATTGACATGACATTAGAATTTAATTTAAGTATTATTTGCTGGAACTATCTCCCCTCCAGTATAGGTGTAGCTCTTAATTACCATATAACTCCAAAGAATACTGAGAAATAATAATTGTAATTGTTTTGATATTTCTTTGGAAATTCATGGACACCTTTTGATTCATGTCTATCAATTTTAATTACTAAAATAGGTTACGGAAAGCATTTTCTTTTATCTAATCGTAATGCAAGAAAAGTTTAGGTTTGTTTTATGTCCTGTGGGCAGTTCAAAAGAATTATTTCTTAGTCATTACTTAAAAAGGGCTTAAAAAATCTTGACTAATACAGGATTTATTCATCATTATTGTTTTGTATTTAATATAGGTAAATAATAATTAATGGGATTTGTACATTGGCATGACATTAGAATTTAATTCTGAAGTATTATTTGTTGGCACTATTCCTACTCCTAACTACCATATTTGTCCAAAGCATACAGAGAAACAATTTACTTTTATTTCTGAACTTTTTTTTTGTTCTAATGCAGCTGGCAAACACTTATACAATTGTCATTGATGTCTTAAAGCAAGCGCTACGCCGACGTTACTCACTTATGACTACCCAGGAGATGTATGTAGCTTGAAGATAAATACGGACGCTGAGTAACAATACCCCTGAAACGTTCTACAATCATGTTAGACGGGACCTAACATGATTTGTCTATCAATTTTACTTTCTCTAATCACTAAAATATATTACAGAAAACATTTTCTTTTATCTAATCGTAGTGCAAGAAAACGTAGCTAGGTTTGTTTTATGTCCTGTGGGCAGTTCAAAAAAATTATTTCTTATTCATTACTTAAAAAGGACTTAAAGAATTTTGACAAATACAGAATTCATTCAGCCTTATTGTATTTAATAGAGATAAATAATAATTAATGTGATTTGTCTCTTGACATGACATTAGAATCAAATAATAACTAATGTGATATGTACATTGACATGACCTTAGAATTTAATTAAGTATTATTCCTTCTTCAGTATAGGTGTAACTCTTAATTACCATATTGCAGCAAAGCCTGCTGAGAAATAGTTTGCAATTATTTCTGAAGTAATTGCTTTGATATTTCTTTGGAAATTCATTAACACCTTTTGATTCAAATCTATTAATATTACACTCTCCAATCACTAAAATATACTATGGAAAACATTTGCTTTTAACTAATCAGCATGCAAGAAAACATAATTAAGTTTGTCCATGCTGTTCTATTTAAAACGTTTTATTGGAATAATTCCAATAGCTTTCTACTTTCTTCAAGCTTTAATTCATCATTATTTACATAACCAGATATTTTAGCGATAAAAATGTTTATTTCAGTTGCACAAAATTTTAATTAATCACTTCTCATAATGCATTTAAATTAAGTGTACTTGTAATTAATTACGATTGTACAGATATAATTAGCAATGACATGTGATATAATGTAATGTGGAAAATGTATTAATTAATAGTAATTAAATTTGTTATAATTATTTTATTTTATTTATTATTTTTATTAAAAATATTTTATTAAAATTTGTTTAAATCATGAAATGTATAATGTCGATGTTTTTTTTATAACAACAAGAAATCTTGATGGCTTAATAGGAAGGAAAAATTGTAGTTCCTATATCTATTTTTTTCGAAATAAAGTCTCTCATTGCTATATTTTATAGTCATATACGATATAAAATATATAACCGAAGAGTTTGCGTAAGGTGTATCGTATAAAAAGAATTATATTGGCCATACACGCTCTGTTGAAAAAACATATGCATTCAGAAGAAAATCACAATTGCAAAACACGCATTTAACGAGGTTAGGAAAATAAACAGAAACAATTTGGAAAGAAGGTAACAGAATATATCATTCTGTTATGGATTAACAATTTCTCCTTCTAATATAATTGTGTTCTAATGTTGCTGGAGTTGTCGCCTCAACATTTTTTATGTGTATTATTTCAGCGAATTGATTGAAGATTTGGAAGAGCTTAGGATGACTTTATAATCTTAAATAAAAGTTGTAAACTATTAACTAAAGTTATAACTTGCGTCTAATAGAACATGGAAACATGACAATAAGACTATTTGCACTTAAATATCATCTACATAGATATTTAACATTGAATTGCACACCAGATGCAATGAATGAGTGAAATTCCACAATAAATGCAAGATCAGACTTGTCCACTTTCAAAATATGTACAGTGACTAACATTGAATAAAAATGGGAGACAGCTTTGATTGGTTATTTGAGAGGTCAGCACAAAACTAACCATTTAATACATGGCGTGCCTTTATTCCAAAATAATCAGTCGTCTCTAAACAGTATCCATTGATTAGCACAGACCACTGGAACTAACATTTGCGTTGAATGAATTACAATGTAGCTGTAACTGTAAACATGGTCACTACTACTAACCATGAAGATACTGAAATAATGCAACGATAATATTTGTACGGAATCTTTCTATTTTAAAATAGAAATATTCTTTTATTTTTATTAAAAAAACATAGAAATTATCTATATGTCTTATATTTATAGAAATATTCTTTTATTTTTATTATAAAACTTAAAATTCATATATATAGAGAGAGACCGTCTACATAGACTATGTCATATATATATATATATATATATATATATATATATATAGAAGTATTCTTCTATTTTAAAATGATACTTCTATTTTAAATGATTCACGATTAGCCATTATAATGTTCCTTTTCATCATTAACGTTGATAGATCACAACTTTTTGACGTAGATGGTGGCTTAGTCGTCTGTATGGTTAACTCTTATAATGAACTCTCTCTTATTCTGACATTTGTTCCTAATGTCATCAAGAAAGTTTCAAAAGTTTTTGTGATGAATTCGTGCATACAGATCGACTGTGCGATTTGAATTCGCCCATTAATGGAAACACTTCTATTTTTAAATGTTCCACGCTTTACGTATTCTAATGCACTTTTTCATCATTAACGTTGATAGATTCACCGGCAAAAAGACATATTTACCTAATTAGCTTTGTGTCTAAAGCTCAATTTACTTCTAAATGAATATGACGAATATATATATATATATATTGTGCATTTTTTGAAAAATATTTATTTTGCAAAAAGTAATTTAAAGTTTAAAAGTTAGTTTTGTTTGTTTAGTTTGATATGATTTCGAAAAATTCTATGCTCTATGTTAAAGAACGGGGCATGATGGCAGCGTGGCTAGAGCTCAGGCGCTAAGTGGCACAAATTTCGGGTTCGAGCCACTGGCGGTGCCATGGATGTTTTTAGCGGTTCGGAAACCACTTAAAACTGTAGTCTCTATCTAATATGACCGTAGAGCGTTGGTTGTAAGGCTGACAACCAAACCCCGTAAAAAAAGCATCTTCTATATAGAAACCTGCGAGTAGGCAAATGGCCTTCGCCCACCATAGGGCTGTTGTTATGATGATGTTAAAGGACATATTACTTTTATGGATTCTTTCACAACGCTAACATATTTAAATTTCGGGGTAAAGTATTTTGGTATTTTAAAATGGGTTAAAGCAAGAATATTGTATTTCTACGATACTTAAAATTATTTTCAATGCAATTTTTTTTTCAATTCCCAATAGATTTGATGGGCATTGATATGGCAGAGTTTTAACAGATTCCTTGTTATCCCCGTGCTTGGGTACCTTGGGGATAGGGGTTTCAATACTTGTTCAACTGCATACTAGTTGTCAGAAAGTACACAATCTTTGAGCATGAATGGAACTTTTCATACTTAGTCTTTCACTTGGACAAACATTAATGTAAAAATTTCTGCATAATATAAGACCGTTCTATATTATGCAACAATTAAGTTATGAGGGGAATTTAAGACTAAGACCAGCAATGATACCTAATGTGAACAAGGCCAGCAATGATACATGATTTGAATAAGACCAGTAATTAAGACCAGCAATGATATCTGATGTGAACAAGACCAGAAATGATACCTGATGTGAATAAGACCAGCAATTAAGTTATGATGTAAATTTTTCATTGAATTGGTAAAATTTTATTTACATAGGAATTTCCGACCCACCTTCGACTAACATAATAAGCAAAAAATTTTAAAGTGCGTACTACTTACACCCTATATTGTGCTAAAAAAATGTCCAAAAAAACTATTACAAAAACGGTCCTTGATAAAAACAAAGCCAACTATTTATCTATTCCACGCCAACTTCTGAAGTCATCTATCAGGGAGGCGTATTGAAGTACCATGAAAATGGAGAATAAACGTGGTAAGATTGCTTCACCTATTGCCCTCTTTTATGGCGGCAATTGAAAGTTCGGCGAAAAGAGGCAATTAAGATCAAAAAGGTCATCTCTATTTTCCCCGTTTAGGGAAAAAACGATGCCTTATTTTCCCTTTCTGTAGATACCTTCCTATCAAACGGGAAAACTTCTCACGGTCATAGAAAACACTTTCGCTAAATGGGAGTCTATGTTTATGTGGTGTTATCTAAACAATCCTCTAAAAAAACTTTTGTTATCTTTTCTATCAATCCATCCATTTTAAAGGATGGAAGAAATAAACGAAGAAAGCAGAAAATTTGTTCTAAGTTACGCATACTCATTTTAATGCTTGTAAATAATTTTATTCAGGAATTTGTAATTTGAGACCATTAGAAAGAACTCATTTTTTATGTTTTTACATCAATGTTTGCTTTTAATCCATACATCTGCAATCACTTTAGCAACTAATCTATCCATGCTTTTATAAGCATTAAAATGAATATTTTTTGTAGTGAATTTTATGAATTAAATGAATTTAGAATTATTTTATGAATTAAAGAAATTTAGAATTATTTTATGAATTAAATGAATTATGAATTATTTTATGAATTAAATGAATTAGGTATTATTTTATGAATTTATTTATTATTTTATGAATTTATGAATTAGGAATTATTTTATGAATTTATGAATTAGGAATTATTTTATGAATTATTTATTTATTGCTTTATGAATTTATAAATTATGAATTTTGTTATTTCATGAATTATAAATTATTTTATGAATTTATGAATTATTTACTTATTATATTAGCATTATAATGAATTTCTTTTTATTTATTTTAGTATTGATAGAATGCAAATCTAAACTTAGTATAGAAGACAATAGAATACAAAACAAAATACAAATATAAACTTAGATTTCTCTGCACATATTTATTATTTTATTTTAATGAATATAAGAACAAAAGATTCCTACTATAGCTTTTAAAATTCCTTTATACAAAAAAACCTATAAAAATGTAGTTCAATATAACGAAAGAAGAATCTATGCACAGAATAAATAATATATTTCAAATCATGTAAAGAAGTCTTATATGCGTCCCACATTTTCTATTCAGTTTTCTGAAATGTGACCAAATTCTATCTAAAACTTAAGATATCATATTTGCATGATAAAAAATCTGCGTCTGATTGCTAAAGAACTGCTTGTTATTACAGTATTATTTTATTTTATTACAGTATTTTTATCAAAATTTGAATCATGTTATATTTTATTTTAATATCAACTTTTTAAAACAGTACTTATGATGCTGGGATTTTAAATAAATATATATATATATATATTATTTATCATCTACATGTTTTGATTTTGAAATATAAAAGAGTAAAAATTTGCAATTCATAAACAATTCTAATACAGAATTTCTGCTGAGAAATATTTTTGAGACAAAGAATGATAAAACATGAAAATTATTATAGTTATGTAGTGTTGTGGGAAGAGGTTGGCACCAGATTGTAACGTGCAGGTTGGAAATCCGATTGTAGCTGGGTGTGCTTGGGTTGAAGTACTTGAGGCACGAACTCACAGCTTTATTTACACATGCGCAAACCCCACACACATATAATAGACAATACATTTAAAGACATATAATTATAGATTCGTGGAAGAATTCTACTTCTAGGCTCAAAATTAGACACTCAGGTACATGCAGGGAGCGCGAACGATACTTCCTCTCATGGTGAGAGTCTGTAGGCTAACTTATACGCAGTTTACTTTAAAAGTTTTCTCTCGGAATGAGAGACTATAAACTAAACGTTTCTCAACAGGAGCGCAAGTGGTGCTATACTTCCTCTCGGGTGAGAATCTCGAAGCTTACTGAACGATACAGGAGGCGCGGTCAGTGCGTAGGAGGAAGCACAGTCATAGTTATTTAATTTTTACTTGCATCTCCCCGGGTATTAAAGTTTAAAAAACAATATTGATATCAGTTTTCGCCATTTATTTTTGAAACATTTAATACATATATGAAGTAGTAAAATTGGCTGACAGGTACATAAAATTTTTAAACCCCTGAGAATAGCATATTTTAAAACTTAAAATTTTACAAACTTTAAAAACAAACTGTTGTTGTATGTAAGAAATCACATTAAATAAAATTATAGGTCTAGAAGATTTTTAATCGTAATATGGATATTACATTTTTATCTTATTATAATAAGAATCTTTTGAAAATAATAGTTACATCAGAGAATTCTTTCTAATTTTAAAAACTTCACGAATTAACTTTGGAAATAATTATGCAATCAACTCTGTTCTATTTCTATAAAGTTTTAATTAGTTATTATTGTAACAAAATTTTGCGTTGTTATTTTAAAATTCAAATTGTTATATTTTAAAAATATACAATAAAAACAACGTTTACGATAAAAAAAAAAATTTTTAAGCGACGTACAACTTAAGAAATCATATAGTCTAAAATCTTGATATTTCTTTACAAACATTTTTGAAAGCTGCAGAATTATAATGTAATTTTAAAATTGTCTTTATATTAAATGCATATCACAAATATTTTCTAAACACACTACTAAAAAACTTAAATGAAATAATTTTAATATTCTTCTAAAATCTTCATGAAATAATTTAATATATATTAATTACAGGTAAATAAGCATACTTTTATGCTAATTTAAACAAATTCTTTCTTTAAATCATGTTTTAAAAAAGAAGATTTACATAGTATTTATAGAGCAATTTATTGTAATAGAATATGAATAAAAATCTATGAAAAAAGAAAATGTACATTTGAAAGTCAATGTAGACAGAAAGAAAAATTGCTATTTGAGATTTATTGAAAAAATTATCAACGAATAAAACCTTAAATTTGTATATTTCAGTCTATGTAGTTTTATCCATATTTGCACTATCTTTTAAACTGTTTTATCATCAAAAAAATTATTTGAAGTATGCAATTAAAAAGATGTAAGATATTTGAAAAGGATCTTTTGAAGCATATTTGATATTGATAAAGATTAAAAATAGAAAAAATTCATTCATTAAACAAAAGTTAATTAAATATTTGACTTTAACGTAGTAATATAATGGAATTCCAAAAAGTTTGAAGCTATTTTAAAATTCGAATTGTATATTCTAATATAAATCCTATATTAAAGAGATTTAAAAAAAATAATTCTAAATGTTCGTATTGTGCAAAATTCTGTTTCATTTTAATTTATACTACATGTAAATAGTTAAAATAGTTATATTAAAATTGCTTCTACTATTTGATTTAAAAATTCGATATATAAAATCTTAATGGAGGCGATATATATTAAATTGAAAATTTTTATATCATTAGAAATAATTAAACATTTTATAAATATAGGGTATAAGATGAATGGCTGTCTCAAAAGTATATAAATACAAATTAATTGTTCGCTATCTTTTCAATCCCTAAAAAATAGAAATAAAATACATAAATCTATTAAGTACTTCTTTAAACTTAGAAATATTATTTCATAATTAAACAACTAATAGTAATTTTTTTATGTTTTTATTAATTTAAAAAATAGTATTTATATTAGGATTGAATTTAAACACAATTATTAAAAAAAACAAATAATTTTTTTTTAATTTCAGTTTTTTTTTACAAGTTTATTTTTAAAATTGTGATTTTAAAAAAATAACATTTATATGAGCACGTCGTATAAATCGTCTTTTTCGTTACTTTAAAAATATAAAATTTTTCTAATAGAAAATTCTACTTTAAATAGAGTTCTAAGTTATTAATTTTAGAATATTTTTTTTTTCATTGGCGCAACAGCCCCATGGTAAGCTAAAGCCGTCTGCCTATTGGCAAATTTCGAGATAAAAGATGTTTTTCGTTTTTACGGGACAGGGTTGTCAGCCCTACGCCCATATCAGATACAGACCTACGGTTTTTAGAGTGGATTCGGAACCACTACAAACATCTATGGCACGCCGTTGCACGAACCCGAAGCCTGTAGCACCGGGCTCCACAGCGCTAGTCACTCGGCCTTCAAGCTCTCTCGTCTAGCATACAAAACATTAATTTTGCACAAATTAAGAACTTGTAAACCATGTTAAATTATTCGAACGAATTAAAAAGGAATAAAAAAATTAATGATCGAATAAAATCGAAAAGAAAATTTCTTCCATTTTGGATACAATTTTTCTTTTGTCACTAACTAACAATGATTAAAATGAAGCTTTAATTACAATAAAGATTTCAAGAGATTCTTTTTCAGTGCTTTACTTTTTCTTTCAAAAGAAAAGAGTGAGAACCATGGTTGCTTAGCAACCTCTATCTCCTGCTTTGTGAATGAGAGAAGTTTCTTAAGCTTTAAGCCCATTGATTAGATAGAAAAATATATATATAGTGACGATATAAAAATATATATATAATATATATATATATATATATATACACTCAACAGCCAAAACATTATGACCACCTGTCAATAACGAGTTGGCTCACCTTTGGCGCGCAACACAGCTTCAACCCGCCTTGGCATGGATTAATACCACCACTTAATATCAGTTAAATATCACTTCCATCTGATCACGTGCCTTCCACGTCATCCAGGCGAGTTAATTGCAAAATGTAGGGATGGTCATAATGATTTGGCTCTTGAGTGTATATATATACATGTATATATATTATTAATTTATTTAAAAAATTTATGCATATAAAATTTTTTTTATATTATTATTATAATTTTTTAAGAAGGTAATAAAAAAATAAACAATAGAAACAAAAACCATTGAATGGGAAATTGTGACTCAGCGGTAAAACTGCATGGTCATTCGGAAAGGAGGATATCGAAACGTTAATGAATAATATTCAGAACTGCGCGAGGTCTTTTGCGATTTTTGAAATCAGAAATGTCGTAATCATAGTTGCCGAGATCATTCAAAACAGAATTATTAATATTTGGAATGGAATTATAAAAATTTGTGTGCAATTTTATAAACAAATTGTTTAAAACATGGTTTAATTTACTTTATATTTGTATCATTTTAATAGGTTCCAGTCCTTGGGGAGAATGGAGTCCTTGCAGTGGCAGTTGCGGTGGCGGAATCCAGCAACGTAGACGTCAGTGCGATGGCAGTGGCAAGTGCTCTAACGAAGAAGGGCAGCAGAGGACGTGCAACATGTTCCCCTGCACCGGTAAGAGATTGCTTTTGCTCTCTGCAAACTTAGATTACAAATTGTGCTTTAAGTTAAACAGATGGTTAAAAGCCGTTATGCAGAGTGTGTTATAGAATTATCGAAATATTACAAAATTTGAGGGAAAAAATTAGGATATATTTAAAAAAAGTATGTTTTCCAAATTTATAATGTAATTGTATAAGTTTATAAAATCCGATGCGGTATCTATTGGTTGCTCGTAGTAAATTCAGGCAATACTCGATGTCAAGCCATATAGATGCAAACATTTGAGGATTTATGATATTCTAAGTTGTTCATCATATATAATTCCATAAAATTTTGTATTTGAATATGTAAAATATTATTTTCATCAGACTGTATTAATTTGTGGAAACTAAAGCAATGCAATATACTGCATCTGCTATTAATTCAAAATTTAAATGCTTGACACCACAAGGCAAGAAAATGGATTTATTATTAAGAATATACAGGGTGATTATAAATGAAGTCCCACTTTCAAAATGCTATAAAAAATAACCACTCGTCACAATGAGTTCAAATTTGAACTGAAGATCGTTGAAGAAGGGGGGAAATGGTACGGCATCAAAAGCTGCTCCAAAGTGTATGAATAGATGGCGCTGTAAGTGGCATAAAGAAAGTGAATTCGGCTGCCTGGGATATTTTAAATCGAAATGACAATGTATTTAGCATGAGTTACACATTAAACCAACTGTAGTGTTCAGTGTGCTTGATTGTTTCTGTTTTTTGACGGAGAAAATGATTTCCAAGTCATTCAACGGTTGTGACACTGTTAGTAGAAATGCCATCCACCACGACAAGGACATACCAAATTGGATGGAAATAAATCGAAAAACTTTTTTTGAACTGAAACTTTTTTTTGAACTTTTTTTTGTTGATGTCATACAGTTTCTCCCATCTTCAAGTATCTTCAATTCAAATTTGAACTCATTGTGACGAGCGTTTCTTTTTTTTACAGCATTTTGAAAATGTTACTTTATTTATAATCACCCTGTATATACGTATATATCTTTTCAGGCAAATTTGATGAGAGACTCCTTGATATATATACATATATATTTTGTCAATTTGTAAATATAAGTAGTTACATTGAAAGGCAATTTTTTTTTTCTCCTGGGATTTTTAAAGAATTTTATTGCATCCAATAATTATGACCAATAATATATGATATAATCCAATAATATATGATATATCCAATAATATATGATATATATATATATATATATATATATATATATTTACAGTTTCTCATTCCATATATATATGGAATAAGAAACTTTAATTGTGTAAGAGAAATCAAAAATACTGGAGAGGTTGTATATCACAAAGAAATCAGAATACATAGTATTTTGTCAGGGAATGTATAGCGTCAAGATAATAAAACCCACGTTATTTCTGTTTCTAATAAACCATGGACAATGTATCGAATTCGCTTATTCCCATAAAGCCCATTAGAGGGATAAGCATATAAGAGCTATTTATATCTGCACTTAGAAGGAGAAGAAGAACAAAATAGTTACATTTAAGAGTGGTGAGAAAAGAGATAAGAAACGAGAGTGAAAAAATTCCTCAAATCAATAGCAATCGATTGGAACGGAATAGACAAGACTAAATTTCGAAGGAGCATAAATTTGTTGCAACGCCATGTCATTTTGTAGAAGTAAAAATGAAAGTAATAAAGTAATCATTAAGTAGATTCCTTTTGGTAAATATAATAGACTTAACTGGGTATATTACGTTTAAGATAACTCAAATTTATTATAAGCATTTTAATAAACTTTCAGCTGTTGAAACACCATACGATTAGTGATATTTGACAGGACAATATTTTTTAGATTAAAATGTGCAAATAAAGTGTCAAAATTTACTTCAATGTTTACTATAAAGGCTGTTTGTGTGTATGGGCCTGATGGCCGAGTGCTAGTGCTCTAGCGTTTCGAGATCAAGTTCCAGTAGTGTCATGGATGCTTGTAGTGGTTCGGAATTCACATTAAATGGTAGGTATCGCTCTAATATGACTGTAGAGCTGACAACCCTACATTGATTGTCTACTTTTCTCAACCCTACATTGCCCCAAAAGAAAACATTTCCTGTCTCGATATCTGCCAGCAGGCAGCTGGCATTGCCCACTATGGGGCTGTTGCATCAGTGAGGAAGTATGTGTGTAGTTTTTTTTAAATAACAAGGCATTAGAACTTATTTGAAAAATAGTACCATTGTAAATGGAATTAGAGACAAGGAAGTTTTATTGAATATAATATTGTCAAGTATTTTATTGACAAATTGGAATTTCAGAGCGCACGTCAATTGCAAAAAATGGGTATTTTTTCATTTAAAAACATGTGGACTTAATTCAATCTTATTTCTTTCAGTCTTAATTCAGTGTTTAGTCTGATTGGCAAAATCGAATTTCAGTTTGTAAGCTTTTTACAAAAAAAAAATGGACATATTTTCATTTAAAAACATGTGGACTTATTTCAGTAAGTCCACATGTATTTTAAAGTAATTCATACAGAACCACTACATCTCTTAAAACTTTCTCTGAATGAATTAAACATTTTACTGCAACTAATAAATGATTTAGATTGAACTAATACTAAATCCAAAAGGTTTCCTTTAAAATAACATTAAAATAAATAAAAATTATGGAAAATTTTAGTATAAATTGAAACCGTTTAATAAGCATATCATAAAAATATATGATTCAACTCTCAATTTTTTTTTTAATCACGTATCCTTTTTACTGTGAATAAACAAAATATTCTCTCTCTAGCAGAAAATAATTTTTACAACAATTTCGAAAGCCTATTAGCTAGAGATAAAAAAGTGTTCACTTTTGAGGAATTAAAAATTTATTTTATAGAAAATATAATTCATATTTGATGATAAGTATACTTATTCAAGATAAAATTCTAAAATAATTGCTTTCCATGGAGTAAAATAATGTAGTACCAAATCCTCTTTTCTGTAAGTCCTCTATAGATCCTTGAAAGTCCTTTGTAGTATCGAAATCCTTTTCCTTAAATACTTCGCTGATGCATGAATTAAAATCATCAACTAATTTTATGAATCAAGTGTGAATTCTGTATGGTTATGCAGATTATGGCAAAGGCATATTCTGAAATTTTCGATAACAATCCTTTTATTGTATACCACCTCAGAGAAGAAGTAATTGTATTATAGTAGAAGCGATTTGTTAAAAGTTGTTGTATGGAACCAGAAAATATTTGCAATCACAAGATACGATAATTTATCCGTTTAGAGTCATTTAATCGAACTGAATTCCCATTTCTCGTTTCTTAATATGATTGAATATATTTTTGTTTATTATTTTAATCTGGAAATCATAAATATGAATAAGAATAAATTCATTTATTCAATGAATGATGCCAATAAGTTGAACAACAAGTTGGGGTCTGAGGGAAAATTGGTAGTGCTCATGCCTTTTATTCCACAGGCTTCAGGTTCGAATCCTGGCAATGGCATGGATGCTTGTTAGTGGTCTCAGAAGCTCTTTTAATTGTGTAGATAACTGCTGAATAACTTTTCTGAATTTTTTTAACTTATTAAAAAGTATTTATATTCTTTGGAAGGTAATTTTGTAATCAACTTGTAGGTTAATTTTGTTTTAAATCCTTTAGTAATTTCTAATTATAAAATGCATGTAGTTTATTAATTTTTTTTTCATTGCCAATGAATAGCTATCAGATCATTGTTCTCTGAATTATAATAATTCGACCTCACCAAAGATATACCGCGAACAATCTGCTACAACCGGAATAATATTTGCCAGGACGATATACAGCCGCATCTGGCCATTGGTATCACAGGCTTCAGGTTCGAATCCTGGCGCCGATATGGATGCTTGTTAGTGGCTCGAGTTGAAAACAAAATGGGCAACGTTATGAACAGAACTATAGGCAACTGTCAACAATGTAGTCATATAACTACTTTGAATGTTGTTACCATGTACTAGTATTTGATTTTAAGTTTTTAATTGTTTAGAATTAAGTAAAATTAAATCAATTTAAATAAAACTGGACAAAGAAGATATTTAATAAAAATGTACTTTTTTTTAAACATTTTTAGTAATTAATAGTTTACATTTGGAAGGAATATTAGAACAATGGAAGAAGTTTATTACATTTGGAATAATAGAAGAGAATTTATGTTTAAAAAAAGAAACATTTTGTATATTTATGTTTCATAATGAATATAAAATTTATTGTTGAAATATTTAGATGCAAATCTGATATTATTTTAAAACAAAGGGGAAAATCTCATGAGGCCATACTTGCTAGAAATCTTAACAATTAAAATTCCCAATTATGTAACTTAATTTATTTATTGTTATGCAATATTAAGTTAAGTTTCTTAAAATAATAACAATCATTTTTAACTGAATTATTTATCATAAGCAGGGGAAAAAACTGTATGTATGCATCTATATATAGCATATTCGATTACTTTTAATGTATCTGATGTAGAATATATATCTGATGTAGATGTAGATAATATATCTGATGTAGAATATATTGATTTTGTATATCATATATACGTTTTATACATTTGTTATTATTGATTGGCATAGCACTGTCTGTTTAGTATTCAGTGTTTGAAGTACATCTATATTAACATTGAATCATAAATGTAATATCAAATATTACTGAACTTAATGGTAGATGCCTCATTGCATTTCAAATTCGGAGAAATCTATAAAATGAAAATATTAAGCTAGTTTGCTCTAACTCTTTGGACATTTGCGTTCAGCAAAATGCCTTCATGGAAACAAAAGAAGCATTTAGAATTTAAAAATAGAAAATAAAAGGCATAGAATGAAAAAGTGAGAATACGAAACATAGGAATAGAAGAAAAAAAAACACATTATTTTTTTCGAACAAATTCTTTTCGATATGCGAATAAATTCGAACAAATAAATAATGCGCATATTTCATAACTCTCCTCGGAGATAAGCACGGTTACAAGTTGAATTGGTTATTTAAAATGTCTATGAGTTAACGTCTTTCTCGCGAAATGAAACTTTCACTTCACAAAATCCAATTACATTGAACACTTTTTATAAACTTAAACGACAGACGAGAACGAAAAATGCGAACCTTTTAAATCCAATTTCATAACAATGCACGAAGACGTTCCGTTTTGAAGAGTTCCGTTTCCAAATATAATAGCTTAATATTAAATTGAATTCGTTTCTTCTTCATTTTTTCTGTATTCAGTTATAAGAATTTCATAAAGAATGCATGTAACGAAGTACATTATGAATTTATTTGTTTTATGTTATAAATAATGTAGGTTATTAAGCAATTCATTTAGTTTTATATCTTTTAGTTTTTTTCATATGCCAAATTGATTCCCACTATGATGTAAAGATATTTCAAGAATAAACAACTGTCCAATTAAAGATAAATTTTGAGATAACATGAAGTGAAATAAACCTACCTTGCTTCATCTATAGATAACATATTCTTTTACTGTTGATGTATCTGATATCGGAAATATTGGTTTTATATATCATAAATATTTTTAATACATTTGTTATTACTGTTTGACATACTACTATCTGTTTGGTATTCAGTATATCTATATTAACATTGGATCATAAATGCTATATCATATATTACTAAAGTTAATGGTAGATGCCTTGTTGCATTTCAAATTCGAATAAATCTATAAAAATGAAAATATTCAGCTAGTTTGCTCTAACTCTTTGGACAATTGAGTTTAGCAAAATGCCTTCATGGAAACAATAGCAGCATTTAAAATTAAAAAACTGAAAATAAAATTGCATAGAAAAAAAAAGAGAATATGAAACACTGGAATAGAAAGAAAAAAAAGAATACATTATTTTTCGGAATAAATTCTTTTCGATATGCGAATAAATTCGAACAAATAAATAATGCGCATATTTCATAACTCTCCTCGGAGATAAGCACGGTTACAAGTTGAATTGGTTATTTAAAATGTCTATGAGTTAACGTCTTTCTCGCGAAATGAAAATTTCACTTCACAAAATCCAATTACATTGAACGCTTTTTATAAACTTAAACGACAGACGACAACGAAAAAATGTGAAGCTTTTAAATCCAATTTCATAACAATGCACGAAGACGTTCCATTTTTTGAATAGTTCCGTTTCCGAATATAATAGCTTAATATTAAATTAAATTCTTTTCTCCGTTTTTTTTTTTTCTGTATTCAGTTATAAGAATTTCATAAAGAATACATGTAACAAAGTACATTAGGAACTTATTTTTATTTTATATTATAAATAATGTAGGTTATTAAGTAAGTACTTTTAGTTTTTTTATATGACAATTTGAGTTTCAGTAGATGGGAAGATATTTCAATAATAAACAACTGCGCAGTTAAAGATAAATTTTGAGATAACATGAAGTGAAATAAACCTACATTGTTTCATATTATTAATTATACAGATAAACTGTAAAATACAACTCACTAACAATTTTCTATAACTATCGATTTCTTATATTACAATTGCGCAGTTAAAGATAAATTTTGAGATAACATAAAGTGAAATAAACCTACCTTGCTTCATATTATTAATTATACAAATCTTTTGTAAAACACAACTTACTAACCATGTTCTATAACTATGGATTTCTTTTATTACAATTGTGCAGTTAAAGGTAATTTTTGAGATAACAGGAAGTGAAATAAACCTACCTTACATCATATTATTAATTATACAAATCTTTTGTAAAACACAACTTACTAACCATGTTCTATAACTATGGATTTCGTTTATTACAATTGTGCAATTAAAGGTAATTTTTGAGATAACAGGAAGTGAAATAAACCTACCTTACATCATGTTATTAAGTATACAAATCTATTGTAAAATACAACTTACTAACCATTTTCTATAACTATCGTACTCTATTATTAAAGTTTTTGATTCAAAAAATTATTCATATATTATTGTTCTTATTTTATCTAAAAGGTATAACATTGCATATGTATTTATTATTTCAAAATAAATGATAGAATTAAATGAATTTATTTTATCTACAATATGGCAAATTGTTTTATTTAAATCAATCTTCATTGTATAGAATAAAACTTTTAACTAAATATACTAAATAATATACAACTCATTTATGTAAATTCGTGATCCACCTGCATAAAGTTGCAGTCTAAGCAAATTTACAAATTTTATATGATTGCCAAAATAATAATTATCCTATGATTGTCAAAAATAATAGTTAAAAGTCATATATAATTTAAACTTTTTACTTATTGAGATTTTGATAACATTGCTTTTGAACGTAAAATATTCAACATAGTAAAACGCTGTTTATTATTAGCCATTTTAGAAGATAGAAAACTATGTTTTATGCTTTTTATTAATTTTACCATTATCAAAATTTTCCTTCTTATATCAGTTTTTTAAACTATCTTACGTTGAGATAGTTTAAAATGCGTTACATTGTAGATGTTAAAAATTTTGCGTTTGTGCATTAATATACATTTTGATAAATAAGACCTATTAAAATTTGATAATGCAATTAAAACTTAAAATTGTTTAATCATTATTTTTATTTCATATAAAGGATTAAATGGTTATGCCAGTATCCATAACAACATTTAGATTTTCAAAATATTAAACCTAATACTTTTTCATACAGGGTATTCTATTCATTACCTTATAAACTGTGCAAAGACATGAATTCTCATTTTCATTTTTAGAAGTTACTCAACATTATGAGTTAGATATGCCCTGGTATTATAGTCCATAGAAGTCTAAACCAATGGCATTTCTGAACAGTCACACGCGGCAGAAGAAATATCACTTACTGACTTTAGAGATCTTGGGCTCTACCTATAATTTGGAGCTCTGTCCGGCCATTTACAACAATGCTTACCCAGATGAGCCCCCAGATGGATAATCGTAATTGTTTTACTTTGATATTAGTGAGATAAAACCGTGTCCCTGCCTCACCATATATCAACTGACATTGAGAATAGCTTTGACCTGAAACTATTCTCATCAATAAAATGGATGTCCATTGATGAGATGTCCTGTTTTGGTGTCCTTTACACTTCTAAATGGGGTCGCCGATGGATTGCAGCATTCAAGACTCCTGGCGAATAATTGACGTTCATGAAGGCCTTTGTCCACAGTAAAGTGCAACACTTGATGTCTCTTTGATGTACTCAGCTTCTGAGCAATACTTCTTGTCTCTTTGTTGTCTCTTGTTGTCTCAGCTGCTGAGCAATATTACTTACTGATTAGTATAGATATATTTTGCTTCTAAAAGATTCTTATATAATTAACAGGAATAAGGCATCACAGATGATTTGAGGACATGTAAAACGTATGTAGTCAGCATCCATCAGTCATCAGTCTACTACTGACCTTTTTTTACAGTTGTACTTTTGGTTTGGAAGGTTTGCAAGCCTCAATAACTAAAACAACTCTCTTATCAATTGAAATCTCTTGGACTAGAATTTCCAGAAGATTTCTGCTGATCATATTGAATTCGTCTTTAATAGCTTTTTTATCGTTTATATTGTCTAACTGTGAGAAGAATGATGACTGCATGCATTTGAATTGCTCTCACATTATCTGGGATGTCTTATTCCTGATATGTGAGTACGATTCACCTTTCCACTGGATTGGGTGTTCATTGATCGCTACAACTCCTTTTTTGCAATTTCGTGGCTTTCTACATAAAAATTGCGTTGTTGCTTAAATTTTACACGCTGTTTTATGTAACTTACAAAATAATTTATATTAGAATAACTTGCTTTTTAAAAACACTTAACTGTACGTTCTCCATATGAAACGCCTTTACTATGAATTTTAAATGTAATTCTAAATTTATATTCATAAATTCAGAAACATTAGAGAAATTATTTAAGACATGTACTTTAACAGTTTCTTTTCGTACTATTACAGATTTTTTCAATAACCTTAACAACAATTCGAAATTGTCTCGGTACTACGAAAGTATCTAGAGAGATTAATTCACATATCAAGATTAAAACTAATATTGCCTTTGTGCAACATGGTTTTAATTGGAAAGAGCCGTTAATTGTTCAGTTTAATATTTACATTTCAACTCACAATGTAGTAAATTACGCCACAGAAGTTTCTGTACTATACATATAAACACATTAACCTTTTATGCTAAAGAATGTATTCTAAATGTAGTACTATTATGTGGAATGCAATTATTTATGATTATTTTTCATTTGCCCTTTATTATAACGAGAAATTATTTCATATGAGATTATATCACACGAGAATATCTGGACTACAAACATTTTTTTAAACGAAACTTTGAAAAGAGATTTTTAAAAATTGTTAACTTGATATCTGAAGCATCTGATTCTTACTATCCAAATCAAATATAATTAACATATACTTAAATAAAATTGTTTGATTTAAAAAAAAATATTTGAAATCTTCCAGAACCAAATAATCTCTTAAGCAATACAATTCAGAAAGAGAAATTGATTTTATATCTTTTAATTAACTACCTCAAGTCTTGCGTTGTTGTCTCAAGTCTCGTTGCATTAAAATTTCTGACTAGAAACTAATATTTTAACCTTTGTTGAAAATACCAAGATATAAGATTTAAGTTTCTTTTCGGTTGATTAATGTACACTTGCTTCTTTTTTTCAGGAATTCTCAACATTCTGGAGGTTGCAGGTGTCCACAGGTCAGCCCTCCGACCCGCGGGACGTCCGACTGCCTATAAGTTATTGCCCAGTGGCACATGGCGCTCTGGCAAAGAGGAGATAGTCTTCCCAAGAACATTTCCCTGGGAATTCTCCTTGCTAGTGACTGTCAGGGTGAAGCAGTCGTCAAAGGGTGGTTTCCTGCTCAGAGTTCTGCATTCAGATTCCCTTCAAGTGAGTATTAAACTATTGAATGGTGTTTGGAGGTATCGTCAACACGTTATTTAACACTTATAAGGTACTATAAATAATTTAACCATACTAACCGTATTAAATGCTATAGTTAATTTTAAAAAGGGAAGTTATGGTTTCAGAATTCAATGTCTGTTTATTACAATAACTTCAACAATAAAAGGATATACTTTTAGTAGTAGTTCATTTACTTAAGTTAAATTTTCTTTTTTATGTAAGTTATTTTCCTTTAAGAACAGTTAAAGAATCCTAATCTCCCAACCAATAGCATAAGTCAACGAATTAATTCTCATAGACATTAACAGTTACGGTAATTTATAGACGATGAGTGTGGAAATCAAATTTTAAAGGAAAGTATTTCAATTATGTTAGTACAATCATCATCATTATCATCAATAACACAACAGCCCAGGGTGGGCAAAAGCTTTCCTTTGAAGAAATTTCCATGCATTCCTCTAGGTGACAAGGGTCCTCCAATTCTTTACCTTAAGTACAGAAAAATATTTTTCAACTACATGTATACATCGCAACTTGGCTTTGCCAAAACGAGCCTTTTTACAGGGTTTAAATCATTCGTTCTCTCATTAATTAAAATTAATTATTTAAAAATATTTAAATAATATTTAAAATAATTTAATATTTACGTTTATGAATTAAACATTAAATTATTTTATTTTTTATTTAAAATTTTAAATATCATGTTTTCGATTCACCTTAAACAAAATTGAAAAAAATTAATAATTAATTTTTGTAAATAATGGCTATATTTCCATAATAATGATTTTACTTTATCTTCATTAACTTTACCAGTTAATTTTGTGAACAAAATCTGTTTTTAATAACATTACAATTATAGTAAAATAGGCAATATTTTTCTAAACACTATTCTATTATTTTAATTTTTTCAGAAGGATATATATTAAAAATAATCATTAGATCAATATTTTAACGTTATTCGGATATTTCAACATTAACATCTTTATGGATCATACTTTCTACTTTATACGCATCGCCATGTTATGATGGTCACATTCACTAGGGTTTTTTTTTCCATTTTAGCTAATAATTTAAAAATAGCTTTGGTATCTTTCACACTAAGTCATTTAGGTGGTGTAATTTTTTTTTTTTTTTTTTTTTGTTCTATTAGTTTTTCATCTAAAAGTTTCAAATAGTTTATGAGAAATTCCAATCTGTTTTTGTATCGATTGCAGACTTTTTTTTGCAGAAATCAATGTATAGGTAGTTATTGAAAAGCTAACACAGATCAGTAAGAAAGACCTGAAGCTTATTTTACACGAGTGCAAATATTCTGTAACTTTTGTCAGTGTAGATTTAATTAATATTTGGCATCATTTCTAATATAAAGGAGCAATGGAAAATATTCCATTGCTCAATTCGGAAAAAGCAGATGTGTTATGATTAAAAAATGTTTTATATGAGTCATAAACCATTTTGTATTTTTCGCTGTAAATTTAATATACGTATATGATGCAATTTTTTAAATTTCTGATAGCATAATCATGTCATTCTATTGCTCATTTCCTATTTTTGTATCACAATTTGAACTTATATAAATTGTAAAATATCAGCATAGGGGCGAAGAGAATTAATTGTTTATAAAATTTATTGTTTATAAAGTTGTCAAAAATATACAGTTTTTTTTTATAGTTTTAGAAAAGTATCTCCAGACCGCATCGCCTTAACACGAAAATATTTAAAAGTTGTACCCATTAACTATATAATATAAAATAATATAATATATATCACTTATATATATATATATATATGCACACATACACATATATATACATACGAGTGTGAACGAGTATGTGTATGTGATCAAATACCAGTTGTATCCTCTCCGAACGCACGTCATTTTGCTTCCAATGACTTCGGCGCAAGCGTTTTAAAGCCGATGAATTTATGATATTGAGCTCTCCAGACACAACTAAAACCAGACACAGTAACCAATGAGAGAATTTCGCCCCTCATGAAACACAGTCGTGAGACTACATCTTTAGAGTAACCCTAAATTTCACTACATATACCCTCTGGGGTACACGTATCCAATTTTGGAGAACGCTGTATTACATAAGTGTTGTATACTTTTAATAATATTTTTCTAGTTTCATTTTACTTATATACTAATATTTCATTAGAATTTTGAAAATTATTTAAAAATTAATAAATTAAATAAACTAGTACTACTTAAAAATATAGTATATAATATTAATTATTATTCAACATTATAATATACAATACGTGATTGGTTTTAATGTACGACGTAGGTACAAAATATATTATTGATCCAGTATTCAGCCATTATTTTCATCCATTCAATTGTCAAAGAGTTATTTGATTATAAATATTGAAATAATTTTTACTTAAAAAATTTTTACATTAATGTGCATTTAAAGTAATGTAAATAATTTTACATTATGTGTATTTAAAGATTTAATTCATAAAATGAATTATTTATCGTTAACATTTTATCACTATAAAAGAGTATAAACCCTTATTAGTCAAGTCAAATTAAATTTAATTTATAAATATCCTCCCATTAAGATTTCATATTCTTTTTGATTTGAATTAACGTTTTTTTAATTAATTTGTCACTCATTACTTGTTATTTTAATTAGGTACTCTATTAAAAGCTTCGCAACACTTAAAACGAGATAAATCCTCGAGTGCTTATAATATCTTATTGCTTTTATTTTAAGTTGAACTTAATACTTGGGTTTTCAAGTAATTAAATCTTAAAAGTTGAAAAGTAAAATACTACTAAGCATTTAATTTTAATAACGATTCTTCTTTTAATGCTAACGTTCTCTGAAAATATTTTCTCATTAACGATTTTGAAAGAAAACTCTTGAGAATGTTAAAATCAATAGAAAAGTTTTATTTTTAAGCCTTTATCAATGTAATATTTTCAAAAAGAATTAAACATTTAATCAGCCTTTTTTAAAATTGAATTAATATTTTGATTAACTCATTCTTTTTTCACAAAATTTTTCAAATTTTAAAATTAATAGGATCCTTTTTGTAAATACATTAATGATAATTTTAATCTTTATTAATTATTTAAAAAAAATTCTAGAGCAGTTAAATCTTTTAATAGTATTTAATATTTTTAATAAAAGGAACATTATTTTATTTTTTTATTAATGAGACTAATGAATACAAAATTTATCTTTTTGAAAGTCAAATTTTCTATTGAATTTTCTCTTCCATTTGCTGCTTCATCACTTCAAATAAAGTATTTCTTTATCTTTTTCATCCTTCTTTAGCCTTTCTATATAAAAAATGCTTAAAGGCTTAAGCATTAAATCTTATGGCCTAATCTAAAGCTTTATTCTAAATTCTGAAGCTAAAGATAAATTCTTTCTATTCAAGCTAAATACTTTGTTTTTCTTTGAAATGAATGAAGCCAAAATTTTTTTTTAAATAATTTTGTTGTTTTTCTATAAGCTGTATATTTGAGTTCATTCCATTACCTTAAACAAAGCAATTTTTTTATTTATTACTATAAAGTTAGAAATAATTTAATACCTTTGAATAAACATTCATCTGCGAAGTTGTTGGGGGTTTTTTTTGTAATTTTATCCGTAACTTTTAAAACATGTTATATTGAATGAAGAAAACTATTTATAGATTTATAACAAAAATAAATTTTAAAGCTTTCAAAAGAATTTTGAGAGTATTGACCCCCTTTTTTTTAATATTATTAAAATAGCTTTTAGAATTAGTTTGTCTTATTGTGTTCTTAAATTCTAAAGCCATTTAAAAACGTTCTTAACCAGTTAAGTAATATTAATTTTTTTCCAGCTTTTAATTCGAATTTTAAAAACAGTACTTGTTCCGTGTAGTAATAGTTAACAATGTTTACTCAGTTAACAATACTAACTCCGTTAGCAATACTTAATCAATTAACAATATTAACTCCATTAATAATACTTATTCAGTTAATAATACTAACTCCGTTAACAATACTTACTTTGTTAACATTTCTTGCTCAGTTAACAATACTAACTCCGTTAACAGTATTTACTCAGCACTTATTTCTCTGACATCACAATCTTAAAAATTAATTATCTTGAAATAGATATATAGTTTATATAATATTCGGTTTTGTTAGATGTATATTGTTATTTGGGTATATGCTATGCTTTTTATACCCAAATATGTGCCGGTGGAACTGATTGTGTGTGATAAATTAATGGGAAAATGAATTTAAATTTAGAAAATTTTTACGAAATATTCTTAGCACAATAAATAATATAAAATTAAAGAAATATTCCATAAAATAAAAATTGCAAACCCAATTTTTTTTATCAAATATTTATTTAAAGTTTAGTCATATACAACTTACATATTATTATGTTCATTAACTGTTTAATACGTTAAACTATTCATTACTCTTCATGTTCATTACGTTCATCAATATTTCATTGAAGTTATGAATTATTTATCAAGGGTCAACTTTAACAGAGGGCTTGATAACCAAGTAACTAGCGCTCTAACTCTCAGTGCCACAGGCTTGAGTTCGAATTCCGGCAGTGTCCTAGATTTGTAGTGGTTGGGAATCTACTTTAAACCGCAGGTCACTGTCTAATATGATTGTAGAGCGTTGGGCGTAGGGATGACAATCCTACACCGCAAAAGAAAGCATCTCATGTTTCGAATTCTGCCAGTAGGCAGACAGCCTTGGCCCACCATGAGGCAGTTGTGCCATTGAAGAAGAAGAACCTTTCGTAGATGAATTCAATAAAAAATAAATAAAAGTTGGATTTGTATTTCATTCTCTTTTTCTGAAAGACTTAATATTAGAAAAAATTAAAACGGCATGTTCATAATAAATAATTGCACAGACAAAATTTAATATGAATATTGTGTTTATTCAATTTAAACCACTGTTGATAATTGGCCTAAGAAATGCCTTTCACACTTGTATAATTTAAATTAGCATAACAGCTGGTAAAATGGCTATACATTTTCACGCAGAGCAATATTTGGAGAAGAAAGTACATTAATGTAACGTACATAAATATTTAACATTTCTTCCGCTATTATATTGAACAGTGGCAACGCAAAAGATTTAGTAGGCTTTAAAATTAATTTAAAACTAGATTCTAAATAAATATTTCAGTAAATGAATCATTTTATTAGCTATTACAATTCAATATATCTGTAAATAGGAAATGAGTTTTAAAAGTGATTGAGAACACTTTGTTAGCAATATGTATGAAATTTTATAAGTAATTTTCGAAATTTTGAATATTGTTGTTTATATGAATTATGATATTTTTAAGGTAAATTAAGTTTCTTAAAAAATATTCATTTACAAATTATCTTCTAATTTTCATGTAAGTCGGTAACGGTTATATTAAATCTCCATCTGACCTTATAAGGTCTTGCAGAGATTTTTTAAAGTTCTATTTACTACTGTGCCCAAAAAGTCAGAACAATTACTTATCAAAACGCCCACTGATTCAAGTTGAATCTCTTCAATCAACTCAAAACGGTGTCCCCGGAGTGGTCGTTTGAGTTTAGGAAATAGCCAGAAATCGCACGGTGTGAATACGGTGGTTGTAGAACGATATGGGTTTCATTTTTCACGAAGAGTCAAGGCAGTGTGAGCTGGCGCCTTCAGTGTTTTCGGTACCAATCGATATTTGATGCGTTTGAGGCCCAAAATTGAATTGACCGATCCTTTTGAAATTCCAACATCATCAGCAAGGTCTCTAATTGTAAATCGACGGTTTGAAAGCACCAAATCTTTAATTTTTTGGTCGTGAGCTTCGTCGGTTGATGTTGATGGTCGATCGTCTTCAATGCGTTCTCTGCCTTCTTTGAACTGTTTATACCACTTCTAAACATTTCTTTGCGATATAAGAATCTCACCAAATGCCTTCTGCAACATTCTACACGTTCCCGCAAAAAAAAAAATTGTATGCAAATTTTTGCTCAATTAATTCAGGCATTTCAAAAATCGCCGGAATCAGTTTTAGCGTCTCACAAAGCCAAACGTAACTTAAGCACTGATAAATATTTTGACGTCAAATTTCACACAGATGTCAAAGACAGTGCCAGCAACCTAAAAAAAGAAAGAAAAATGAAATTCCATAAGCCCTGTGAGTTTTAAATTGAAAATTGATCTTACTTTTTGCACACAGTTGTAAATTAATAAAAAAACGTGTTAAAATTCATATGCTTGTATGGTCATTTTCTTTTCCTCGTTAAAAGTTATATCTTCATTTTAAAAAAAATAAGTTTTCTATTTTGGGCCCCATAACTTCCAGGAATTTCACAAGAATGTGACTTAATTGGGTCAGATGTTAGAGGACACTTCGAAGGTCATCTACAAGAAGGGGTTCTTCTCTATTTAAAATTTTCAGACAAGGTTTTCGGACAAGGAAGAATTTCTGTTATCTTCGAAATCATGATTCTACCTTTTTAATTTGAATGTGATTGGAGAAAAATACGAATATATAAGAAATAAAAGGAAACTTAGTGTTTCGTTTTTCTAAGATATCACCCAAAAGAAAAAATTTAACATTTTGTAGTGGAAAATAATGGTTTGATTGAAAAGTTTAGAAATTCTAACCTTTCAAAAGTTATTTCGCAAAAGTTTATTCTGGAGCAACTAAAAGCTCCCCTTAGACAATTTTAATCAACGTTTTCGATCAATAAGCTGGTTTCAATAATTTTCTAGAATTGGAAAATTTATCAGAAGACGCCGATGATTAATATCTTCCCTTATCTAAACTCGCACAAAGCCCGGGAAATGATGGTTGTGAAATACCAACTGAAAGACCCTACGCAAACATTTATGACGATATCGATATACTAACAGTGAAGTTATTTCAAAATATTGTTTATAATATATTAAATGTGAATGTCGAAGAAATAAACGATGAAGATATGAGGATATCGATATATTAACAGTGAAGTTACTACCAAATATTATTTATAATATATTAAATTTAAATGTCAAAGGAAGAAACGATGAAGAAATAACGATATCGATATAGGAGGGAAGAAAAGATGATGAGAAATTAGTAACATCAGAAATTGAGATGAGAAATCAGTAAGATCAGAAATAGTGATGAGAGCCAAGCATAACCTTAGGTGTTTTTTTTTACTAATTTCAAAGCTGGAGAAGGGCATTTAATAACTATTAGAAAAAGTCATGTTAACAATTAGTGACTGGAAAAAGAAACAATCTTGTATTGGAATATTTTAAATATTGAATATGGGTATATAACTGATATGTTAATCAATTTTCATTAAAAAATATTGCATTTGTCTTATTGTAATCTTTATAAACTCAATATAATGATTTTTAAACTGTTTTTATAAGCTTCATTACATAGTTATATTTATTTCTGAAAAGTGAACACAATTCTAACACAAAAAAACTAATTAAAATGAAATTTTGTTTTGTTTAGTATATATGGCCAGTCAGCTTATATCATCAGATTTTCTTAACTAGTGAGCTAACCATATAACTAATACTTTTGTCCAAGTTATGATTTAACTCCGATATAAGTTTAAAACGAATTTGAAATCACTAGCTTAGAAAAGATTTAATGGTTTTCAGAATTACAACAATAAAATGTGTAATCTTTCAAATTCTTTCAAAATACAAAACTGAATTTAAATACAAAAACATATATTTTTTGCAAACAACTTAATTGTCTAAACATTAATTTAATTTTTATTTTTGCTTGTTAAGAATTTAATTGCTGTGATTTAAAAAATTAACTTCTGTCATTTTCATGAAATAAGAGTATTTAAAAAAAATATAATTAAAGATCAAATGAAAACAAAATTATCTATGCAAGAACCATATTTTTTAGTTGGAAAAGTGCAATTTTTCATTTTTTTATTTGTAGATTTATATGATTTTTTATTTGTAGTTTAATATAATTTTTTTAATTGTAATTTTATATATTTTTTTATTTGTCGTTTTATATAATTTTTTAATTGTAGTTTTTAAAAAATTTTTTAATTAATTTAATTAATTTTTATTAATTAGTTATTTTATTTCTTCTATTTAATTTAATTTATTTATTTTATTTTTTTTTTCATAAATTTGTAATTTTATAAATATTCTAAGAAATGAAAAATAAAATATTTCACTTTTTCCATACAGTAAATCTAGTAATCTCTACATTTAATTAAATTCTTAAATTTCTGAATATTTAAAAATATTTCATTAAAGTTTCCCAGTAATTTTTCTATATTTTCATTTCGATTATTATTCAAACAAAATTAAATAATTATATACATTCGATAGCGAATCTTTTTATGTCGAATCTTTTAAAAAGAAACCCACTTTAGAATTTTTCTGGAAATATTTATTGTTAATTTTAAATTTTACCTTAACGTTTTTAAATTATAAAAAAAAAATATTTATTTTATACAATTTTATTTTTTAAAAATTAAAAAACTAACAATTAAAAACGTTACAGCAAATAATCTTAATAGTATTTCATTAGATATCGCAAATGATCTTGTCTCTTTTGTTAAAACTATCGCAGATGGTTGTAAGTGTTTTTAACTTTTTAAATCTGTAATCACAAAATCAAACTATAGAATGTTATCGAAAAGAATCAACAACAAAATTTGGAATAAAAATTAATTTATTGATTTTGAAGGAAAAGAATTTTTCGTAAACAACCTGGATCCAAACATAATGATCGATAGTTTACATTTAGTTCTTCAGCAAAACGCAGATTTCGTCGTAAATATTTAAAGTGGGTTATAATGAATATTTTAGTCATGTTTTATGCTGATTACCTAGTATTATGAGTAAAAATGATTGGGTGTATTTTTTCGTTTTATTTCATATTTCTCCATTTTGGTGTAAAAATGTCATCATTTACTAGACCGAGATTTCTTAATAAGATATTTTTATTTGCTGGTATTCTTAAGAAACAGGAAATACATTTCCATATTTTTTTTTTTTTCATCTCAGTTTTTTAATATTTTCTTTTCTTAATAAAAAGAAACTAACTTTCTATTGATTATGATTATGATTTTTTTAAAAAGCAATGAATTTTTTGAAAATGTTTACGAACGGTAAGAAATTATTTTTTAATTAGATGTTCGATTGAAAATTGACTGATTTTATAGAAATATATTTTCTAAATGACTATTTAAAGTTGTTTAATGTATGCCATATACGGTGCAGACTGCATCAGTCTTCAATGAAATGTAATTCAAAATAATTTTTGCTGGTTTTTTTCAATAAATTTTTTTGACCAGCTTAGACTTGCAATAACTATTATTGATAATAAATTTATGATCATTCACTTCTAACAGAAAAAGTTTCATTCAAAAAAGAATTGTTTTTACTTTTAAATGACTATCTATATTGATTTATTACATGCAATATTCTATTTTGCTCATTAAATGGATTTTTTTACACCGACTCCTGACTTCTAACACATTTTAGTAATTTTATATACTTATCTTTATTTAAAAGAATTTTTTACATATACTCAATTTATTGAACACATTTATCTATAAAAAGAATTTTAATAACAAAATACTTTTTTGGTGTTAAAGGCGTAGTATTTGAATTAATTTGAAGGTCATTCTTATGCTTTAAATTTGTTTACAAAAAATATATTTATCCTATAAAAATAACATTACCAAATGAACAGGTACTAAGGTGTAATAGAATAGCTATTACACCTTGGCAAGAGAAAATTGTACATTTTAAGCCCAAAAATGCTACATTTGTAATGTAATCATTAAGGCTTATTTTTTTTTTATAACAATATAGTTAGTATAAGATCTTCTTTCATTGTTGATCCAAGATAGCTTTTTGCAGGTCTCAGTACTGAAAAAAATCTTTCAACATATATGCTATTACAACATTTACTGTCTTTGCTACTGGTTATATTATTGAATGATACAACTGAATTGTATCCTTCAACTTTAACATTTAATTAACATTAGTTTTATTATTAAGCCTCCTTAATATTAATTAATTAATTTTAAAATTAATTCCTAGAATTATGGTAAAATAAACAAAATTATAAAAGAACCGGGAGTTGGATTTTTAAACTATCTCCAGACTCCGATTTCCGACTCCTTTAAAAATGTCAACTAGCGAATATGACTCCCCTACCTCTGCATTAAGTATTTCGTTATTATCCTACTAACTCTTGTTTTCATTTTACAATCATATTCATATATATTGCCTTTTGTTACGCATTCTCATGCCTTTTACTAAAGATGATTCATCTTATTATTTTGTTATTGTACATTCGTTAAAATAAAAATTACCGTTTTTAGAATACTTCTAGTTCTCAATAGAATATTTCAATTAGAATACATTCAATTTCTACATTTCAAATTCAACTTGAATATTTCTACATTTAAATAGTTTAATTTCCATTTGAATCAATTTTTTCATGTGATTCTTTTAATATTTTATTTTTTAAGAAAATACTTTACTATAAATTAATTATTTATTTATTTTTCTATCTATATTTTATGTTAAATACAATTGAAACCACTCTATTTAATCGATACAAATTCAACAATATGCCAGTTATATTCAATTTACTTGTATGTTTAGTTTCTTGCAACTTTATTTCAAAACCATGAGATTTATGGTATAATGACGAGATTATATTTTTTCAGAAGATCTTCATATATTCTTTTAACAGTTTATAATGCACTTTGCATTTACATAAAATAATATTATATCGCATATGTTAATGAATAAACATAACTGTGGTATATTTCACACTTAAAATATTCTTTATTGCTTTCAATATTTTGTGCATAGCTTTTCATGTTAATATTTTAATTCCTTTTAGCTTAAAACAACCTTGTTTCTTTATAGGTTGGTCTGTACATCAGTGATATTCTAACATTGGTTTTGTCTGACAAAAACAATATTCGTGCAAGTTTCATTAAGTCTTTGTTCGATGACCATTGGCATCAACTGGCATTCAGTGTGCGAAGAGACACCGTGTCCTTCTATTTGAATTGTGAATACAGTGGTAAGCTACCTTTGCCGAGTAAAATCAGACCATTTGGAGGACAGCCAGCGACTGTTATAGTGGGAAGCACTGGAGAGCACGAACTAGACGCTTTTCAGGTATTTCATCAATTATTGAAAAGAATTCATTTATGAATAATCTATATTTAAAGTTGTTTACTCTAACTTATTCTGTATTGCTTTAAAATTAATAATTCTATTTTTTTACGTATTAAATTAATATAAATTTTGTTAATTATTCAATTATTTGTTTTTCCAAAATATTGAATATATTTGGTTAAAGAATTACTATTTTTTTTCTCACAGTTATTCTGAAAAAATATTTCATAATTTCATACTTGGTTTCTTTAGAATATACAATGTAGGATTAAAAATTAGATATTTCCCAAATCAAGCAATTTTTTTTATTATCTAAAGAAGAATTAAATGAAGAGATTCCAGCAATATTTTTTATTTCATAAATTTTGTACTCGGTTTTTAATTTTTTTATAAACAAAATAGTTCATGCCGTTAAAAATAATACATATAATTAATTTATGAAAAAAAATTGCATCTAGTTGATATAGGTTGCATGAATTAGCTTTCTGTAAAATGTTAACACAATTAAAATAATGAAAAAAAATTTTAAATCACAATGAATATTTTTTGTCGGCGGCATATATAAATATAAACACGTATATCTAGGGCACACATACATGCACATACACATATATATTTATATATATATATGTGTGTGTGTGTGTGTGTGTGTGCATAATATATTAATGGTATTTTTTATGCTTAAGAAAAATGGGATGCTATAAACCAATTTAAGTAATATTGTTATTATTTAAATATTTTTAGAATAACTGAAAATTAATAATTTTCAAGGAACCAGATTTTAATTTCACTTTAACCATAACCTTTTAACCGACCAACATTCATATTGAGATTGATTTTTTTGTTACTGAAATAAAGAAAAAAACTGTCAATATAAGTAACACTTTGACATAAAAGGGAAAAGAAGACAAAATTTGTCCTTTTCACATGTTTAATGTCATTCGAAAACTAGATCAATGCATGACAGTTTGACACGCATTAACCGACCAGTGCGTGACCTTTTCGAGCGCCCGAAACAAAACACTCACCAAGTGTTCCAAAAACCCGAACACAGGGGCCTGTTTTGTGGAGTATCGGTTTCGGTTCCCTACCAAAAACCAGAAGATGGGTTGCACATCTGGTGCCGCGAAATAAGCCATTCACATTCATTTGGCAGCTAAATTTACTCCAGGAGGAAAAGACAGAAAAAGAAAAAAAAAGAAAAAAGAAAAATATTCCCGCAGCACTCACAGATGATGAATAGCACCTAATTTGATAACGCTCCCTGTCTCATGGCGACAAGCTGTCTGTCGCAACCGTGGCCCAAACTTTATGATCAACACAGCTGTAAAGCTGATAGGAAATCTAATTCTTCACGGGGTTTTTTCTTTTTCTTTGCTTCCATCTTCAAGTGCTGGGAAGATTCAGTTGAAAGCGTAATTGCTATGGCAGTGACCTCTCACCCTGGCATGGGTTGCTGGTAATGGGATTGGTTTGAAAAAAAAAGTGATATTTGGCCCAGTTTTTATTCTTCTCTTCGCCTTAGATGGATTAATGGATTAAAGTGAGGATAATTATCTTAGGGGATGTTATTATGAACACGTGCACGTCGTAAACTTTTACGGTGTCCGTAATGGGATGTAACTATTCTTGGGTTTTAATCATTACAGGATGCTTCTGCTGCTGTTGCTGCAGTGAACGTGGAACACATTTTAAGTTGATGATGGCTGTTTGCATCGCTTAGGGCACTGCGAATGAAAAGCTTGCTGGAGGCAGTGGTTTTAAATTAACAACTTCGGATCGACCTATTAAATTTAATAATTTACTTTAAGATGTCGCAGCAGTGGAAAGTTGATGAGTTAAAAGGATCTCTGATAATGCCATAGATGGCTGGTTCCTTTTGAACGAGCCATTTCGAGGAAAGACATATTATTGCATCTTTAGTTATAAAATTATTAAGTTCTTAAATTAGTTATAATAACATTAAATTCAAAGATATAAAATTTTAAGTTCTTATGTACTGATGAAAAGAACATGACAATAACCATTAACTTGCAAAAGTTTAAAAAATAAGAAAGAGGCATATAATAGCTCAAAATGAAAAATAAATGTTGTGTGGTTGGATTAAAAATATCATTAATATGTTATGCACACAAGCATTTATTATTTATTACAATACTCTTAAACAGATAAGCAAATATTTATTTTCTTTTAATTTTGCTTATACTATTGGATTGAACTTCTAATAATCTCTAATCATAGATCGCAATAATTATACAAAATTACTTGGTTTATTACTTAAATTGGTATATAACATCCTGTTTCTCTTATGCATTTGCTATTTATTGCATTTGTTATTTATTACAATACTCTTAAACAGAAAAGCAAATAGTTACATTGTTTTTTTATAGAACAAATTTTATTCATAAAAATAAAAACCTATAAACAGGCGAAAAATAATATATTCTTATATATATTTTATTTTAGCGCTTTGTTCAAATTATAGTTAAATAACGGCAAAAATTGCTACACTCTCATTAGAACCATTAAATTACTGCTAATGGCTACGGTGAAGATATCGATAAATAAGTAAATTTTTTTAATCCATTTTTGAGTTAAATATAGAATTTAATCCTCTTATTATTAGAGCATCCTGTTTCTCTTAAGAATTTATTATTTATTGCAATACTCTTAAACAGATAAACAAGCATTTATTTTTCTTTATTTTCATTTGTTTATGCAATTTGCAATTTCATTATTTCATTAATTGCAATTTTAGAATCCTGTTTTTCCTAATAATTTATTATTTATTACAATACTCTTAAACAGATAAACAAATATATATATTTTTTAATTTCATTGTAAAAATTTTTTAATTTCATTTGATTGAAATTTATTAATATGTGCTTCTCTAATCATAGATTTCAATAATTATATAAAATTACTTAGTTTATTATTTAAATTGGCTTATAGCATCCTGTTTCTTCTAATCATTTATAACAATAATCTTAAACAGATATTTATCTTCCTTCAATTTCATTGTTTATAGAATTTGCAATTTCATTTAATTGAAATTTTAATAATCTACGTTTCTCTAATCATAGATTGCAATAATTATACAAAATTACTTGGTTTATTGCTTAAATTGGTTTATATCATCCTGTTCCTCTTAATCATTTATATAATTATAAGTCATTATTAACCGCTTGAATTAATATAAATTATACTTAGATATATTTTAAGATAATATTTATAACTGGTTTTAGTGTTTTCTTCCTCAAAGAATCTCAATAACTTAATGGCTGATATTAATAGACAATTACCTTACCTTCAAAATAAAGATGCTATCATCATCTAATATACTTTAACTTACCAGAAAATCGCTTCTGGGTTTTAAAATTAAAAATTTGGCTTACTTTTGCCGTTTAAATTACACCTTAAAGAAGATTTAAGAGCCACCGACACCCCAAAAGAATTAAGTTATTATAGGACGGAGAATATGATGCGTTGAAAAGTGGAAGGCGAGTGATAATGATATAACACGAGACCCTCAAGGCAATGTAATGCATCACTTAAAGTGTGAGGTGATGTTAATGATAAAAAGCAATGATTATCTATCGCTATTCATTTTAAAGAATTCGCAAGTTTAGATTCTGAGTAATAGATGTAAGATGAAATATTTTAAGGAATAAGCTCATAAATTAAAAGTAACTACTTGGAGAATTCACGTAGATATTTATTAAACTTATAAGAAAGACATAGTTGGGATAATTCAGGTATGATATATTTATGCTTCACGTATTAATATGTTTTGTTTAATATTAATTAATAAATAAGACAGCTTTTTTTTTCATCCATTTGATTCTGTTTCTTTTTTATGGAAGCTTTTTAACTTCTTTTTGTTAGCTTTTTCTATGAATTTCTATGAAATTTCTATGAGTTTTTCTACATAATTTTCAAGCAATTCGAGAAGACTAAGCAGAATATTTTTTTTAAAAAATGGTTTTATCGTCGCAATAGTTTATCGCATGGTTTATTGAATTCAGTGATATTTTGTTTTACTATTAAGATGTTTATAACAAAGTCCCATATTTATAAATTAAAACAACTTCTATAAATTATAACCACGAAGAGTTTTCTAAGTAGCAATATTTTTTGCTGCATTCGATTCTGTTTCATTTTTTATAGAATTTTTTAGCATCGTTTTGTTAGCTTTTTCTAAGAATTAAACTCATGTTTGATTTGCTTAAATAAATAATTAGAAAACTGTAAGTTTGCCTAAATGATGTTTCTGAGAAATTGTTTAGAATTAAATAAAGGATAATTTAATAGAGGAAATTCAAAATTCGTCTGATCAAAGTCCAGAAAAGCGAATCGATTTTGTGGCAATCCTGAGTGTTCGCTAAAATAACGAAGCCGCCATTTAATGAGTCCTAATGATCTAAAATTCATTTTCAAAATCGTTTGTAATTTGACCATTTGTAAGACCTAAGATTAACAAAAAAGTTAAGAAAATTAAAGTGTTTTTAAATTATTAATAATTTAAACAGAGCTGAGTTGTGCTCTTTTAGAACTAATTAAAAAAAATGAATTGGAAAAAATACGATTGGTGATTATCTTTTTAAGATTTTCCTTGATGACAATGCATATTTATCATTTGAAGTTGTATCAGCAAGGGCTTTTTAAATGATATTTAAAGCTTATGCAAAAACAATGGTTCACTTTTTATTTAAAAGTAAAAATCATACCTGCGAAAATGCAATTAATCTACATTTAATAAGTTTAAATACAAACTGAAACACAATAAAAACAATTTCAATTATTAATCTTTCCTCTATGAAATGTCAAAACTTTATATAGTGAAAGAGTATAAATCTTGGTTTAAAGTAATTTAGGAAATGAAAAAAACTACTGTCATGTAGGTATGGATTTTCAATTTTTTTCCATTTAATAAATTTATGAACAGAACGATATTTTGTATCGGTTTTCCGATACATTAAATGTTTTTTTTTTTTTTCAATAAATAGACTCGGAAAAAAAAGTATCAGTTTGTTATAGATCTTTAAGGGGAAAGTCGTAATTTTTTAAAAACAAAAATATTTTTTATAGTTATCATTCATTCTCAATATGCTATTTAACTGTAAAAACCAAGTTATTTATCACATTTTAATTGTTGTCTATTTTATCATGTAAATTCAATAGACGTTTTGATTAAAGGATTAGTTCAATTTATTAAATTTAAAACGAATGCACATGACATATTAATTTTTTAAACTATTTAAGGATTATAATGATTTTAATGACATTTAAGGGCATTAAATAAAAGTTTTAATATACTAATATAAATAATATGTAATATATATTTTTTTTTTCATTCACTGGTGAAATAAAGCCACCTTTTTGAAACTTAATTTTTTTTTTTTTTTTTTTTTTTTTTTTTTTTTTTGAAAATTAAATCAATACATATTATTTTTTTGTTCTCTGACATTAAGGGTTTTTTTTATTTTTAATATTGAGATAGTATAATTTACTGAATTAATAGAATAGTATAATAGTCCCACCAATTATATTTAAATTACTGATCAATATTTGTTATTATTATGACTAACTGAAAATATATTACAGTACAAAATGTATGTCTATAAAAAAAGACCGTAACATTTATTGAAATATTTTTTTTAAAAATATATTTGAATTGAAATATAATATTCTCTATAATATAAAAAAAAATTTAATTAATTGTCTGACCATATTATATAATCGTAGATTAAGGGTTGTTGAGTTTAAAAATATAATACATTCATCTAACGAACAGTTATTGCTATTTTTGTCTAGAAAGAGAACATTTAAAGGAAACTGTTTCTTATGTGCGTATCATATAAGAGATTGTGGGGAAAAGACGCTACAGAAGTTTGAAATTGATACCCATCCTGTTTGATTCTGAGACTGCAATGCATGATGCCAGAAAATTTGAACTTTCATCCACTTGCATACATGCATTCATACTTAGACAGGTTATTAGTTTTAGAATCTACATTGTTAAAAATATTTCAAGTTAAGACGCATAAAACCCGTTTCAAACAATAAATATACTTTGGAATAAAAGTATATTTATTGTTTGAAACGTGTTTTATGTTATTAATGTTTCCTGAATCCTTTCAAAAAATTATTAATAATTTAATATCCATTCCCTCATGACAGCATGACGAAGTGAGTTTCGTCTCAACTTCACACATATGACAATTAGAAGTCCGCCCCTCTTATATCGCAACACTGTAACATTTTCAGATGGCAGATTCTGTGACGAAGTCAGTGATTTTCAAAAAATTATTAATAATGTAAAATGGCAGTATGATGAAGTGAATTTCATCACCATTTCACACATATGACAATTAGGAGACGGCCCCTCTTAATATCGCGACACTGTAACATTTTCAGATGGCAGATTCCTGTGACGAAGTTGATTTTCAATAAAATATTAATTTAAAATCGCCAACCACCAATCGTCACCGCTTCACAGACATGTGACAATTAGGAGACGGCCCCTCTTAATATCGCAACACTGTAACATTTTCAGATGGCAGATTCCTGTGACGAAGGCGGTGATTTCGGCGAAAATTCCCGATGCGATAATAGTTTATTTACTCGAAGAAGTGCAGAGGAAAACATCCACTAACGAAGTGATGAAAGCCAAAGAGGATTTAGAGGAGTTGTTAGAGGAGGCTTCGTCGGGAAACGACGAAAATAAAATAACTCATAGCCTTGCGTTGAAAGGCTGTGGCGAGTTTTTAAACACTCTTTTTGCTCCCCCTCCCATCTTCCTTATGGTGTTTATTTCACTGAGTAAATGATTAAGATAACTACAGAAGATCTAGGTTCATCGCCTTTTTGACTTCAGCTCCGCGCGAAGCTGAACTGAAGCATTATGTGATTCATGCATGCCGTAATAAAGATAAAGAAATTACGTTGTTAAAATTCCGACAGCTGCAGTGTGAAAATAATTTGACAGTCATCTATGAAATGTTGTGGCTAGTGATGCAATATTTGCAGAGTTCTCTCCAGAAAAAAAGAAATATTGATTTAGATGTTTTATCTAATAATTATGCAGCTGCGTACAAAAACTAATGTTGTTGTTATCTGCATGTGATGGATGTATGATATAATTGAAGATGATGAAATTTCTTGTAGCATTCCGTTAATTAGTATGTAAAGTTATCTTTACTAATAAGATCTGCGCTAATAAGTTCTTTAAAGATGATTTTGATTTTTAATTTTGTAAATAGATAATGAAATTTCTTGTAGCTAATCATTGAAAGCGTTAATGAGATCATCTTGCATCCAATTCTTTATTTGGTTGCCATTTTGAGTTGACAGACTAATACTACGTACTTATACTTACTTATAATATATATGACTTATAATACTTAAGATACTTATGACATATAATTATTAAGACATAATACTTATGACTTATAATACTTACTTATTCTTACTTATAATATGTATGACTTACTTATTCCTACTTATAATATATATGACTTACAATACTTATGACTTATAATGCTTACTTATTCTTACTTACTTATAAGCCGATGAAGTAACCGTTTTGTTAATTCTTGAGGTTGTCGCATAGCTGAAAATCAGTAATTTTTTCGTCGAAATAAATTTTAAGCGATAATAAATTTTAAAATATCAATATCAGAATAAAATTTAAAAGACATAAAAATGTAAATATGCATTCCTTCATTACATTATTGCATAACAGTGTATAATTCAAGGATTTTTTTTCTGATTTTCTTAACATGTGACGTTTAATTTAACTGTGTTCACGTCGATTTTGATGAATAATTATTCTACACATATTTGAGATGATTTTTTAAAGCTGCAGTTTCTCTCCCAAAAGTCAAAATTTCGAGAATTAAAAATAATGTTTGGGTTTCTATTTTGAAAAAAAGTTTATTTCAATGAAAACTATAACAGTGAGCCTTTTTTTATCATCATACTTTTTTTTTCACTATATGGTTTTTCACTATGTTTTATTGTAATACTATATAAAACAGCACATAATTCTCTTCACGCAGCTATATGCTACTTTGTATAAAGAAAGCAAATCATCTCATAACACAATTGACGAGACTTCATACTACGGAAATCATTCTAATTTGCTGTCACATAAAGGCCCACAATACTGAATTTATGATTGCGTGCGTGTCTTGTGCACAAAACGTACTGCCTCTCACCAGACTTTACCAGAGTTGTTACTCGAAATTTATAAAGAATGGAAGGATTTTTTTCCTGGTATATTAAATATACTACATCCCTTGTGTGATATTCATATGGGTTATTTTATTTTATAAATATATTATATCGTACATTCTTTCAACATTTTGCTTTTTTTATATAACTTAGAGCATTTAATACCTAAATATATCAATAAAACTACAAAACAATAATATTTGAAATACATTCTTCAAAACTTCTTCATTGATGCAACAGCCCCATGGTTTTTTAAGGGGTAGGGTTATCAGAACTTGAACTGAAGATACTTGAAGAAGGGGGAAACGGTATGGCATCAAAAAAAAGTTCCATAAAAAGTTCCACCGATTTTTCCATCCAATTTGGTATGACCTTGACGTGGTGGATGGGCTTTCCAGTAACAGTGTCACAACTGTTGAATGACTTGGAAGTCATTTTTTCCGTCAAAAAAACGAAACAATCAAGCACATTGAGCATTACAGTTGGTTTGATGTACAACTCATGCCAAAATAAGTTGTAATTTCGATGCAAAATATCACTGGCAAACGAATTCACTTTTTTTATGCCGCTTACAGAGCCATCTATTAATACACTTTGGAACTTTTTTATATGCCATACCGTTTCTCCCTTCTTCAAATATTGTTCAGTTCAAATGTGAACTCATTATGACGAATGTTTCTTTTTTTACAGCAGTTTGAAAGTGGGACTTTAATTATAATCACCCTGTATATAGAAATTCTTATTATCAACAGCAACTTAAATGTGCCTTAGAGCATATTGATTTATTTAAGGAATTAAAACATGAAGCAATTAATTAATTTTGTTTCAAATTTATTTAAAAACGATGGCTGCTAATAATAGCACCGTACGCCTCAATTACAACTGTGACTTTTTCATACAAAAAGAAACACTATTATAAAGAGATTTAAAGAAAAAATAAAAATGTAATCACCTGTTATTGATCAGATTTCAAAACAGTTAGCAGTTAAGTGTTATGATTTGAATTTGAGATGATCAGATGGCCGAAATGATTGATGTGTGACAGGTGAAACGGAAGTGTTACATGCAACGAAAGTGTGCAACTGAAACAATGGATTCGAATATCATCTCTTTTCAGCATGGTTACTAAAAATAGCTTCTTTTCTATCTGAGTTACTAATTTTGGATAATACTTTACTTTCAAAGAAACTCTTTGTGGTCTTAAATTTACGACTTTAATTCAGCTGAAAACTCTTTTGTATTCTGGCGTCTAATCTTGCAAAAGAAGATTAAATTGCCTCGTTCTGCATATTGTGTTTATGATTTATTTCTTAAATTAGATCCTTTCTTTATTCTAAAAAAAAACATTCTGTATTGAATTATCGTTTTTAATTAATAAACGGCTCGTCGAAAGGTGGCTGTTATAAATAAAAGGTGTTTTCAATTTCTATAAATTATTATTTTTCTTTTTAATGAAAAATTTATATTTTCCATTCATTATGTCCTATGCTTTAAAGAATTTTTAAATTGCAACAAAACTCCTTTCTAAAAAATTAGAGAAAAACCAGTATTAAGTTACAAAAAAAGTCATTACCCATTATCATTAGTTGAATTGTTATTCTAAAGACTAAATCTCCTTTTTTTACAAAAAAAAATTAATCTATAAGAGTTTATTTTTATTTAGTGAGGTTCTTTTTTATATCAGCCACCATTATTAGAATTTTTAAAGACAAAATGTTCTCTTTCTGCCAAATAATTTCAGAGTCTATTTTATTTATATTTATTTATAAGAAAGACATAAAAAAGGCACACCAATTAACTTTCATCATTGGTTTTTCTAAAAAGAAATCGTTTTAATCTGAAAGCTTTTTGATAAAGTATTTTTATGCCATGCATGTATTAAATTGCAACTATAAATAGACGAAAATGACAAAAATCCTAATAACAAAAATCCATCATTCTTTTTTACAAATAGTTTGAAAGGAGCGAATTAATTTTTATTTTATGCCATGTTTTTATTCATCAATATAGTGTCTATAAGGTGAAGCAATAGAGCCTTCCCCTCGTCTGTGAAGACTTTTCTATTTTTATTTACAGTTATTTATACGGAAGACAGCTAATATCTAAAAAACCTAAAAAAGGTACACCAATTACCTTTAATCAATTTTTTTTCTGAAAAAAATCGTGTTATTCAGAAAGCCTTTTGATAAAGCATTTTATGCCATACATTTATTAAATTGCAATTATGTATAGACAAAAATCCTAATAACAAAAATCCATCTTTCTTTTTCCAAATAGTTTGAAGGAGGCGAATTAATTTTCATTTAATGTCATGTTGTTATCCATCAAAATAGTGTCTATAAGGAATTATAGACATAAATTAATAACGCCAATTACCTTTAATTAATTTTTTTCTAAAAAGAAATCGTTTTACCCTGAAAGCTTTTTAATGAAGCGTTTTAATGCAATGCATGTATTAAATTGCAACTATAAGTTAGATGAAAATGACAAAAATCCATGTTTTTCCAAGTAGTTTGAAGGAAACGAATTAATTTTCATTTTGTGTCGTCTGTGAAGACTTTTCTATTTTTATTTACATTTATTTATAAGAAATACAACCAATATTTAAGAAAGGCCGACCTAAAAAAGGCCCACCAATTACCTTTAATCAATATTTTTTCTAAAAAGTAATCGTTTTATTCTGCAAGCCTTTTGATAAAGCATTTTTATGCCACGCATATATTAAATTGCAACTATAAATAGACAAAAATCCATCTTTCTTTTTCCAAACAGTTTGAAGGAAGGCGCATTAATTTTCATTTGATGTCACGTTTTTATCCATCAAAACAGTGTCTATAAGATGAAGCAATAGAGCCTTCCCCCCTCGTCTGCGAAGAACTTTTCTATTTTTCGCATCTTACAAATATGTCTCACACCTGCTGGAGCTTCTCAGAGAGCAAAAAAGGATTGCATCTATAAATGAAACCTTTTATCCCTCATACCGACACGAATTTAATAAATTTAGAAAGCTTTTTGTCGTGCTACCGCCTTCGCTCCTCGCATTTTTAGAGGCCTGTGCCAAACAATTCGGAAACAGCTGCACTGGGGTTGACTTTGAAGCAACATTTGACCAATTCATGCGAATAAACGTGGCGGGGTGTGAAAATTTCGAATTTTGCCGCTGTTTGACGTTTCCTGTGGGTGTTGAAGTGTTGCCAAAGGTCAAGTGTTTCTATTGGCAAATACTTGAGGAATACTTTCCCCTGAGTAAATATTGCCAGTCTTTGGCGGGAATTCCTGTAAACGTTTTTCAGTATTGTCCCTTTGATTTTTAATATAAGTATCAGAATAGGATCTTGATTAATTTCAATCCTAGAAAATTAGATAATTAATTCAATTTCCAATTAGATAATTAATTTCAATCCTCATGTTGTTGTGATTGTATAAAGAAAAATAGTTATTTTATACACCAGGTGATAAAAATAACAATATTTGTATTTAAATAATTTCATTATAGTTAAATTTTGTTATAATATGAAATTCTGATTTTTTTAAAATATGCAGTTTGTCCTATTGTAAAATACTATAGTGAATACATATAAAGTACTAAAGTACTGTAAGTACTTCTGTGTAGTAAGTTATTTTAGGAATAATTAAAAGGTATTTAAGAATTCCTTAAAGGTTTGTTTAAAATCATCATCGTTATTGTCACAACAGCCCCATGGTGGCCCAAGGCTGTCTGTCTACTGGCAAATTTCGAGACAGGGGCGCTTTCTTTTTACGGGGTAGGGTTGTCAGCCCTACATTCAATTCTCTAAGGTCATATTGCATTGAAACCTACGCATAAAATGGATTCCAATCCACTACAAACATCCATGGCAACGCTGAGACTCGAATTTGAAACTTGGGGCACCGAGCACCAGAGCGCTAGTCACTCGGCTTTTAGGCCCCAATTTAAACACTAGTTAATAAAAAAAAGTATTTGTATTTAAATTATTTAATTACAGTTAAATTTTGTTACAATAAGAAATTCTGATTTGTTCTAAATAATTATATTCAATTTGCCCTATTATAAAATACTATAATACATATAAAGTATTATAGTACTGTAAGTTCTGCTGTATAGTAAGTAATTTTAGTAATTATTAAAAAGGTATTTATAAATTCCTTAAACAGTTGTTTAGTATAGTTGGGCAATTGCTAAAATTTGTTAAAAAAATATTTTATGATTCATTAACGCTAAATTTTACAAATCGCTAAAAATATTTAAGAATTTATATACTATTTCAAAGATGGAACTGTAATAATTTAATTTAGAAGATCCACAACCCAATACCCACAACAATATTCGACCATAATATGATGTGAACAAAGATATATTTATTGTTTCGAATTTCATCTCTATTATTGCGCATAGCCAAATTTTACTCGTAATCCATTTCAAAATGCGTATGAAATATCTGGTAGACTGATAAGTAAAAATGAATAGAATCAGACTAGACAATTTTGATGTTAAATGTTCCGCGAAAGAGGATCAATTTGTCGGTAGCTCTTTCTTTTTGTACCGGAAACCTTTTACGAAAAAAAAAAACATTGTTGCTAAAAAAAATTTTCCATGTAGTAAATATATTTGTTTGTTGATAAAGTGCATTAAGTTATAAATATTTATTGATGTTCAATTACCTTTTTAAATTAAATCTTTGAAAATTATTTATCGTATTAATAATTGATTATAAGGGACCTGAATGGCCGAGTGTCTAGCGCTCTGGCGCTCGGTGCTACAGGTTTCGGGTTCGAATCCCGGCGGTGCCATGGATGTTTGTAGTGGTTCGGAATCCACTTTAAGCCGTAGGTCCCGGTCTTCTATGACTTTAAGAGCGTCACGGAGCAAAAGTCAGGCTTCTACCTACGGGTGCTCCATCACAACAGAAGCTGCTTCCTTCCCCTTCAATCATGAGTCCATATGGGCTCGTGGGCTTGGCCAGTCAAGTGGGATAAGAAACAACAACAACATAATTGATTATTATCTATTTTAGAGTGCTGAAATATTTTTATTAACTTTGTTGTTTGAAATTTAAAGTGTATTAATGTATCTTAAATATTTTTACATGAGATAGTATAGCTTTTATTTTTTTATGAAAATATTTTTATGATTAACTTAAATATTTCTATTATTAATCTATTAAATCTATTTTTTGTGCGCAATTGACTATAAATGAGTTACAATATATATATATTGTAATTTTTTGTAGTCAATTGAGTACAAAAAAGAGATTGAAGAAGTTAATAATAAAAATATTTTCATGAAAAAATAAAGTTATACTGTTTCATATAAAACTATTTTGATATTTATGATGTAAGATACATTTTAATATATATATATATATAAATCATCATCAATCGTTAAAACTCCATATTTAATGAAGTAAAATAATTATTTGTCTAATTTAATAAATTAATTTTAACAAAATATTCAAACTAATAATAAAACAAATGCTATGATTGATGAAGGCAGTGTCAAATTGGATAGATGAACCAACATATCTCTAAGATCCTCTATTTGATCGAAAGGATTAAAAAGGGTTTAAGATAAATGGTTTTAAAAAAGGGTAACTCATAAAATTGTATGTGTTTTCTTATATTGTTGTTTCAACATATTTCTTTGGTAAAATAGAAAATTTGTAATTAATGAATGTGTATCATGTGTAATTTATTACAGACCAAACTCACAATAATTATGGTTAAGAAATTGTATAAGAATGCTGTTTAAGGATGAATATTGAATAAAGCACAATATAAATGAATACGTTCTGCTTTCATCATCAAAATCTGAGGATTAAAGATAAATATTTAATGTACAGAAAGAGATAGCTGATAACTGAATTAATTAAATCCATTTAGTAATTATAATTTTTCCTTCTAAAACATCTCTCATGGTTTGATATTAGAAAATAAATATTGAAAATGGAGATAGCTATTATTGTTTTTGAAAAATGTACCTGCATAGTTTAAAACCATTCAATTACAATTAAAATTCTATTTGCATTTTCTGAGAAACCATTTTTATATTTTGTGAAAGGGTTATGAGTTTAAAAATTAGAGTAATATATAGTAATTTCTCATGTGAGTATAAAAATATTTATGAAATGAAAATGAAAGTTAATCTTCTTTTATTATGTAACGTTTTTGTAGATTTATATAACAACAATATAAGATACACTTTATATTTTTAAACTAATGCTACAGAAGTCAAATGTGGAAACAATTTCCTTTAACTTTGCACGTTCATATAAAAGTTTAGTAGTGTGGTGATGGTTAATTATTAACCTTAATCATTCCTCAGCAAGCACTCAAAATATTAAACCGCGCAATATCCCTTACTAATTTAGATAACATTGCTAAAAGGTATTCTCCACGTAATAACCACTAAAAGCAAAATTAGCATAAACACCACCCATCAAAACGCCGCATACTTGACATAGCAGGAGTGAAACCCTTCAGAGGTTTGTGATAATAGAGCGATTACACTACTGGAAATAAATATGCGGAACAATTAAATAAAGTAAAAATACAATTTTATTTTATAATAAAGGTAATTGAATATATCCTAGAAAATGATTATTTCAGAATAGTGGTTACCACACAATTGCAATTAATTATATCATCATTTAATTACACATGCAGTATTCAGACTTTTATCATGCTAGTTTAACGAAAACATACTATTTTAAAAAATAAATTGAAACACAAGTTAATCAATAGCAAAAGGCAGATTTGTCAACGTTGCTACTATAAAAATAATTGCACTATAAAAAGTTACTATATACAAATAGTAGGATAGTTAACAGACTACAAAAAATAATACATTTTTGCTCCAAATAAATTTTTATTGACAGAGTTCCATTCTATTTCCAGCAAATGTTTTCTTAGCTCTAAGCAAATTGCAAAAAAATGCTATTCAATGCAAAAAGAATTAACAAATGCCATCTCAGCTCTAGGCACAGTGATGAGATGTGATGTAGTAGTAGAAGAAGTTCTATTCCCTCTTCAGTAAATATTTTTGAATGCTATTACTACTACTACACTGCACCTCATCACTATGCCAAGAGCTGAATTGCCCCGTATACAATTTGGGAATGATGTGGGTGAAATTGAATGGACACAGAATGGAATGTTTTTGTAAAGGTAAACGTAGTTCAGCAACCTGTCAATTTACTAGTTATAAAAATCACTTCCATATTAAGATCAGTTTCATTTACGATGGGATATGGTCAGCAGGATCAATAGTGTAGAGAGAGCTTCCTTGGTAGGACAACATAATTAAATCCTAAATGGACAATATATTAAGACTTAGGCACCCTTTTTGCCCCAAATACCTTTAGGCGTAACATAATCTTGAACTATCTGTACCCGCTGTTAAATAAAAAATTTTATAACAAAAGCAAAACACCCATAAACTGGATGATGTCTATTAATAGTTGCTTATTCAAAAGAAGACTGTGGTCTGATGGTCAATTGGTTAGATCTTTGGTACCACAAGCTTTTCAAGTTCAAATCCTGGCGATTGCATGTATGTTTGTAAGTGGTTCGGAATCTACATTAAACTGTAGTTCCCTATCTAATTAATCTAAAGTTTGCAAAAAAAGATCGTAGAGCGTCAAACCAAATAAATCTGTAATGGTAAATACAAATTAATTTTTTTAAGTATAATTCATGTACAAAAAAAAGTCTCTTATATTCATAGCCATTTTAAGATTTAGTTAAATAAAAAATTAGTTTATTACTTTTGGTCTTTGGTACTTCAGGTTTGAATACTGGTGGTTGCATAAATGTTTATTTAATGTTCAGAAATGTTCAGAATCCATGTTAAACAGTTGGTTTCCGATCTAATTAGCCTAAAGTGTTCAGAAAAAGACCGTACTGTATAGCATCAAACAAACAAATCTCTAGTGATAAATACAAATAAATGTTTTTAAGTATAACTCAGTTACAAAAAAAATCTCTTATATTCATTTTAAGATATTTAGTCAAGTAGAAAAATAGTTTATTATTTTTATTTACAGTTGTTTTGTAATTGTGAGTTTAAGTTAAAAATATAAACTGCACCATATTGATTCTTATAAAACTATTCGATATCCTAAATATTATTTTTTTACACTTCGAAAAACGTACTTTTAATTTTTAAAGAATGTGTTTAATTTTCACTTTCAAAGTAAGTAAAACCATTGAATACGTATCTCATTGGTTATGCCTTTATCTTTCATCGAAAGTTTTTTTTTAATTAAAAGCCATTCAAAATTACCGTAGTAACTAACTCATGGAAACTTTTTAACTTCAAATAACCTACTTCCATTCATTCATAATCTCTTATTACGTTATTTTTGTTGTAACTTTTTCGCTTTGAGGAACGTCAGGTCGTAATTAAAAGAAGGTCTTAACTTTTTTTATCAAAGCTGTCGATCTCGTTTTGCAAGGTTCGGCGGCACACTTTTTTTAAGAGCTGTAAATTAAGTTTTAATGCGGTATTAATTTGTTCACTTGTTAACACAATTCCATCACTATGGCTGACATCAATTCGAAACTGGAATGAGCTGTGTTCCTTGTCAATCATTTCCTTTTAATTGATCACGATAAACAAATAGTGAAAATTGAGCTGAAAAAAAAAGAAAAATTTTAAAAGAAAGTCTTTTGAAACCGAAACAAAAATATAGTAATAAGATTATAAATATACTAATGCTAACAATGACATTATAATTATAGTAATTAGATTACAAATAAAGTATTATATGATTTTATTGTTTTTTAATAAATATTTATCTTCTTTTTGACTGGCGTGCGGCATGATGGCCAGTTGGGTAGTGCTATAGCCTTTTGGTACTACAAGCTTCAGGGTCGGATCCTGGCATTGGTGTTTGTTAGTGGTTCGGAATCCACATTAAACTGTAGGTCCCGATCTAATTACTCTAAAGTGTGTCAAAAAATTACCGTAGAGTGACAAACCAAACTCAATCTTCTTTATTGGTGCAACAGTCAGATGGCGAGCCAAGACCGTCAGTAAATTCAAAATGTTCTGAATTTTTAAAAAAAGATCCTATATTGACTAGCACTCTGCGATCTGTGCCGCAGGTTTCGGGTTAGAGTCCCGGCGGTGCCCTGGGTGTTTGTAGTGGCTCAGAATTCACTTTAAACAGTAGGTTAAGGCCAAATATGACTGTTAGGCATAGGGCTGGCAACTCTAATGTTAAGTGCCCAATGATTATTAAAAAAAAATCTTAAGTATAAGGGAAAAAATTCCAAGCAAATAAAATTTCTGCAATTATCAGAAAACTTCCAGCTTTAGTGCCTTCAAACGATTCCATAATAATAATAAATTAACTTCCTGATTCAATTCTAACTTTTCCGTCTCCTCATTCAACTTTTCCAACAACTCAAGTCATTTCCTGGTTCATTTAATGATATTAGAATTCAATAATTAATCTTATTTGTCTTAATCCTGTATTAGGAAAAAAATCTAATATAGTGGCAAATATTGTTTCAATTATTAACGAACTAATTTCAAATAAATAAATATGCACAAATCTAAATCACAGTTTAAGTGCACAGTGACCATAAAAATTCTTAAGAATAAAGAAAAAAAATTTCATACAAATAAAAGTTCTGCGATTGTCAGAAAACTGAATAATTACATATGCACAAAACTAAATCATAGTTTAATGTTAAGTGCACAATGGCTATAAAAATCTTAAGAATAGAGAAAAATTCCAAACAAACAAAAGTTCTACAATTGTCAGAAAACTTCCAGCTTTAGTGCCATAAAACGTTTCCTTCATAACAATAAATTAACTTCATGATACAATTCCAACTTTACCGTCTCCTCATTCAACTTTTCCAAGTCTTTACCCTGTTCATTTAATGATATTAGAATTTAATAATTGATTTTATTTGTATCATTGTAAAATTTTATCTAAAATGTCCTTCTGAATTTTTAAAGATCGTGTATTAGAAAAAATCTAATATAGTGGCAATTATTAATGAACCACTTTATAACTATTTAAATATGCACAAAATTATACCATAATTTCATGTTGAATAAATAATAATAATAGTTGTTCATAATAATAAAAATGATCTTATAAATCTTACGAATAAAGAAAAAAATTCCAAGGATATAAAGTTCTGCAATTGTCACAAAACTTCCAGCTTCAGAGCCTTAAAACGTTTCCTTAACAACAATAAATTAACTTCATGATTCAATTCCAACTTTACCGTCTCCTCTTTCAACTTTTCCAAGTCTTTTCCAGGTTCATTTAATGATAAGGTCCAACAATTTTTGCTTTGATTATTTCCATCTCCAAGCTATAACTCTACCCATCTTTTATCTGGGGTACTCTAGCTCCTCGGTAAAAGGATTGTAGTTTTTCTTTCTTGTTTCCTTTCATGAACTTCTTTGGCTCAGCGGCCCTCGGAGCTTTTAATTGTCACTTAAACGTCAAATGTTGTTTCCCTCTACTCCTCCAACAAATCATTTTCCTTTACTTCGTTCCCAATATCGGGACATGTCTGTGTTGTTTTATTTTGGGAAGAAACTATCGTCCAAAGAGCAATCGGTAGTTGCTGGTTTGAAGGACATTGCGTCTAATGGAACAATCGCCTTCAATAAAAATCCTGAGGGATTGAATTAGTTGAAAGGTATTCTTTCTATTGTAGTGTAGATTTTATTTATCTTGTCATTTACTTCTTTCGTTGATACTCCACAGAATATAATCTTATATAGAGTTTTGAACTTTTGGTGTATTCTGCCTTTATCATTTCATAAAAATATTAAATAATTCGATAAGTGTTCATGTTAATTAACCGAATTAGTGGAACAATGTTTTAAGTCACTAACTTCCAGTTTAGTGCCTTAAAATATTTCCTTAATAACAATAAATAAACTTCCTGGTTCAATTCTAACTTTAACGTCTCCTCATTCAACTTTTCCAAGTCTTTTTCCAGGTTCATTTAATAATATTAGAATTCAATTATTGGCACATAAAATAATGATTATAAAATTTTATCTAGAATGCCATTCTAAATTTAAAAAAAAAGAAAAAGTATGTTATATAATGCTTCAATTATTAATGAACTACTTTTTAAATTATTACATATGCACAAAATTAATTCATAATTTCTCGTTAAGTGCATAGTAAACTACTATGACCCTAAAAATAACTTTTACAATGCCCATAAAATTCTTAAGCATGAAAAAATTTCCAAACAAATAAAAGTTCTTCAGTTGTCAGAAAACTTACTGCTTTAGTGCCTTAAAAAGTTTCCTTCATAACAATAAATTAAATTCATGATTCAATTATAACTTTATCGTCTCCTTATTCAACTTTTCCAAGTCTTTTTCTGGTTCATTTAATGAAAAGGTCTAACAATTTTTGCTTTGATTATTTCCATCTCCCAACCTATAACTCTACCCATCTTTTATCTGGGGTACTCTAGTTCTCCGGTAAAAGGATTGTAGTATTTCTTTCTTGTTTCCTTTCATGAACTTCTTTGGCCCTCGGAGCTTTTAATTGTCACTTAAACGTCAAATGTTGTTTCCCTCTACTCCTCCAACAAATTATTTTCCTTTACTTCTTCCCAATATCGAGACATGTCTGTGTTGTTTTATTTTGGGAAGAAACTATCGTCCGAAGAGCAATCGGTAGTTGCTGGTTTGAAGGACACTGCGTCTAATGGAACAATCGCTTTCAATAAAAATCCTGGGAGATTGAATTAGGAGGGATTGAATTAGTTGAAAGGTTTTCTTTCTATTGTAGTGTAGATTTTATTTATCTTGTCATTTACTTCTTCCCTTGATATTCCCCAGAATACAATCTTATATAAAGTTTGGAACTTCTGGCGTATTCTGCCTTGATCACTTCACAAAAGTATTAAATATTTCATTATGTACTCATGTTATTTGGCCAAAAAAATTAAGTATTATGTATATTATCTTAAAAGACATTAATACAAAATATTTAACTCTTCCGAATTTTTTCCAGATACATTTAATGATATTAGAATTGAATAATTGATCTTTTTTGTCTGTATAGGGTATTAGATAAAAGTCTAATATAGTGACAAATATTATTTCAGTTATTAATGAACTACTTTTTAAATAATTAAATATGCACAAAACTAAATCATACTTTCATGTTAAGTGTACAGTTACCATAAAAATCTTAACTATACAGACAAAATATTCCAACCAATAAAAGTTCTGCAATTTTCAGAAAACTTCCAGCTTTAGTGCCTTAAAACGTTTCCTTAATAACAATAAATTAACTTCATGATTGAATTCCAACTTTGCCGTCTCCTCATTCAACTTTTCCAACAACTCAAGTCTTTTCCTGGTTCATTTAATGATATTAGAATTCAATAATTAATCTTATTTGTCTTGATCGGGTATTACAAAAATATCTAATACAGTGACAAATATTATTTCAATTATTAATGAACTACTTTTTAAATAATTAAAAATGCACAAAACTAAATCATAATTCATGTTAAGTGCCCAGTGACCATAAAATATCTATCTATCTTATATTTAAAGAAAAAAATTCTAAGCAAATAAAAGTTCTGCAATTTTCAAAAAATTCCTAGTTTTAGTGCCTTAAAACCGCTTTCTTGATAACAATAAATTAACTTCATGATTCAATTCCAACTCTACCGTCTCCTCTTTCAACTTTTCCAAGTCTTTTCCAGGTTCATTTAATGATAAGGTCCAACAATTTTTGCTTTGATTATTTCCATCTCCAAGCTATAACTCTACCCATCTTTTATCTGGGGTACTCTAGCTCCTCGGTAAAAGGATTGTAGTTTTCTTTCTTGTTTCCTTTCATGAACTTCTTTGGCTCAGCGGCTCTCGGAGCTTTTAATTGTCACTTAAACGTCAAATGTTGTTTCCCTCTACTCCTCCAACAAATCATTTTCCTTTACTTCTTCCCAATATCGAGACATGTCTGTGTTGTTTTATTTTGGGAAAAAACTATCGTCCAAAGAGCAATCGGTATTTACTGGTTTGAAGGACACTGCGTCTAATGGAACAATCGCCTTCAATAAAAATCATGGGAGATTGAATTAGGAGGGATTGAATTAGTTGAGAAAGGTTTTTTTTTATTGTACTGTAGATTTTATTTATCTTGTCATTTACTTTTGCCGTTGATACTCCACAGAATGCTGTCTTATATAGAGTGGTGAATTCTGTTGTGCTTTGATTACTTCATAAAAGTATTAAACATTTCATTAAGTGCTCATGTTAATTGACCCAAAATATTAAACATTATGTGTATTACCTTGAAAGGCATCAATATAAAATAATTGTAGAAGATTCAACTTTACCGAAATTTCGCTTTTCCTTATGGGGAATAATTGCTGTACTACGCTCACAAAAGGATAAATTGAAAAAAAAAATGCTTTCTTTTACATTTTTTCTTACAGTAACTGGCTCACATTTGTTTCGAAAATTTTTTTCAGTATTTCAAAGAACAAAACAATTATCTATACATAGAGAGATATTTCAGAGATACACTCAAGAGCCAAAACATTATGACCACCCCTACATTTTGCAATGAGCTCGGCTGGATAACGTGGAAGGCACGTGATCAGGTGGAAGTGGTATTTAACTGCTACTGGAGAGTCTGAAGAATCAATCTTTCACTTACTTCTGTGTGTGATGGGAATGGCTGCGGTTCTAAGCGACTTTGATAGACGGCAGATTGTAATGGCTCGAAGGCTCGGGACAAGTATTTCCGAAACTGCACGACTCGTGGGTTCTCTCGTGTTCGCGATCTACAGTTGTTAGTACTTATGCAAAGTGAATGAATGACGGTGAAACCAGCAGTAGACGACATGGTGTTGGACGTCCACACGCTATCAAAGAAAAAGGTCGTCTGAGACTGTCTCGCATGGTGAAGCAAAACCGGAGCCAGACAGTGGCTCAGCTGACAACCCAATACAATGCAGGGCCAAGTGGAATAGTATCGGAGAACTCGGAGAACTCTGTTCAAACGTCCCACTCGTGTGCCTTTGCTGACCAAACGTCAGTGGGAGGCCCGGGAACATCGTGACTGGTTGATCTTGGTCAGATGATTCACGGTTTGTCATTCATCACGCTGATGGCCGTGTCAGGATATGTCGTCTTCCAGGCGAACAGTTGCTCCCTCAATGTACAGTAGATCATACACAGGCCGGTGGTGGCGGTATTATACTTTGGGGGACGTTCTCTTGGTTCTTTCTCTTGGGCGTCTCTGGGACCCGTGGTTATGATAGAGCAGACCCTGAATGCTACAGGGTACCTGAATATCATTGTGGACCAGTTGCACCCTTACATGCCCTCTGTTTTTCCCGCAGGAAATGGAATGTTCCAACAGGACAACGCCCCTTGTCACAAGGCTAACATTGTGTTGGAGTGGTTCCAGGAACATGATGCTGAATTCAGTTAATGTCCTGGCCGCCTAACTCACCGGATCTCAATCCGATAGAACACATTTGGGATGTCCTGGGACGGCAGCTCGGAGTTCAAAGACCACGAATTCGCAATATCTCTTATTTGCGTGACCGTTGCTTAAACATCTGGTACAATCTGTCTCCGGCCCTCTACCAAGGACTTGTGGCGTCCATGCCAAGGCGGGTTGAAGCTCTGTTGCGCGCCAAAGGTGGGCCAACTCGTTATTGACAGGTGGTCATAATGTTTTGGCTCTTGAGTGTATATATAAATATATACCGGGTGATTATAATTGAAGTCCCAATTCCAAATGCTGTAAAAAAAAAGAACCACTCGTCACAATTTCAAATCTGAATTGAAGATGATTGAAAAATTTGAAAACGGTACAGCATCAAAAAGATTTCCATAGCATATTAATAGATGACGCTGTAAGCAGCATAACGAAAGGGAATTCAGCTGCCAGTGATATTTTGAATTGAAATGACAACGTATTTCGCATGAATTGCACATTAAACCAACTGTAGTGTTTAATGTGTTTGATTGTTTCGGGTGTTTTGACCAAAAAAAAAAAAAAAAAAAGACTTCCAAGTCAACCAACAGTTGTTACACTGTTAGTGAAAAGCCCATCCACCACGGCAAGGTCATACCAAATTGGATGGGAAAAATCGGTGGAACATTTTGTGGAATTTTTTTTTTTTTTTTTGATGCCCCCTTCTTCAAGTATTTGCAGTTCAAATTTGAACTCATTGTGATGAGTGTTTCTTTTTTTTTTACAGCATTTTGAAAGTGGAACTTTAAAATTATAATTTCCCTGTATATAAAGTAAAAAATTTATGTGTTTATGTTATGCTGATATGTCTTATAGCTGAGTATTTCTTATAAGTTTAAAACAATAACGCAGATCCGACTCGTTCCTCAGTAGCAACTTGGGCCGCTGGTGAGCATTAGGACGTAGGTTCAATCCAATGGCGGCTTTGTTGTAGACAAAGTTTAAAAAAACGGGGAAATTCGATAGCGTTTATGATGTTCAGCAACTTACCTCGTGAGTCGGACTACCTGATAGGATTTTTTTCCCATACGATATACACATGCGGGATAGGTCCCTAAAAATCCTCCAGGAAGGAACTGCTCCAACAATTAAGCGTATGAGATTAAAAATTTGTTATTTGTTTTTAGAAATTTTCTTGGTTCAAATGATAAATTATTGACTCTTTAAATGTATTAATTAATTCTTTAATTAACGTAGTAATTAAGTGTTTTAATTGTATTGTTATTTTATATACATTGAATTGTATATTATCTATTTTGCTCGTTTAAAATATTATGCTGTTAAATAAGTTTAAAATTTATTTCTAATCTTCTAAATTTTTTTTACTTGTAATAACAGAATAAATGAAATATATATATATATATATATATATATATATATCTTTCTTGTTGTCTGTCATTTGATATGGTTGTGATCAAATAGAAATAAATATAAGAAGTGTTGTTGTTTTTAAGTATAAAAATATTAAATACCATTTGTGATAAAGTTTTGCAAGAATATTTTATTTCAGATTGAAATTCCTCAATTCCTTGATAGTTTAGAACTAATAGTTTTTGAATAATAATTTAAATTAATTTATATTGAAAAACTAAATTCTCGTTTTTATAAGTTACATTTGTATTGAATAAAGAAATTTATTTTACTGGCTGTTTAACGAAAGAAAAGCACATTCTTCCAAATGTCTGCCTATAATATATGTAGTGTGCAATTGTGCAACTGGATTGTTACTGGGTGTGGTTGGGTTGAGACTTGACACATAGGTTTGAGGGCACATAGTTTTATTTACACGCACGCAAAAACCACATACACACAATTATAAACGTAAAATATTTAACACCTTTAAAGACATATAAATTTAGATTCGGGTAAGGATTCCACAAATAAGCCGAAAATAAAGATACTAAGGTACGCGCGGGATGCGCGAAATATACTACCTCTCCGGGTGAAAGTCTTTAAGCTAACTTATACGCAGGTTGCATTAAATATATTTCCTCTCGGGATAAGAGACTGTAAACTAAACATTTCTCAACAGAAGCGCGTTGTTGCGCTGTACGTCCTCACGGGTGCGAATCTCGAGGCCTACTGACCATTTCTCCTGAAAGCCACAGGGGAGCAGTTTGCAGTGCATAGGAGGAAGCACTGTTACAATATATATTAGCTTTTTATGATAATTTATATTTTAATTTTGTTGCTATATTAAAAATACCAGCATGGGTAATATTAAGATGTATTAAAATATCAAAGTGTTATTTTGCAAAGGATTATATCAGGTTTTCTATCTTTTTGAATGATGGAACATTGAATAAAAAGACAATATGTTGAGCATATTTTCTTAAAAATTCCATTAAATTCCTAAGCTTACATATATAGCAAATCACCAGACTCTACTTTATTGCAATATAACTTTTTTTATCATTTTGCATCTAATTAAAATCTGCAATACAGCAGATAATATTTTTATAATATTTTATATCCAAATGAGCAGAATTTTCATACTTTTTTTAAATCTCGTTTAGGATAAAAATATCTCTTATTAGTTGCCATCTTAACATAATCCAATCTTCAAAAATAGCAAGTATCTTATAAAATTAGCAATATGCAGTTCTGTTTTTAATTTTAGATTCTTAATTGAGTTCCGCAAGTATATGTTCAAAACTTGCTTTTTAGCATCATTAGTAGCTGTTTATTATTTTTATTATACTAGGAAAATGAACTATTAATTAATATTGTGAGTTTTTTCTAAAGTTGGAAAATAGCCTTTGGCAATTATTGATTGGCAAGCGAATACGTCGTTTGTTATTTCTCTTGAAACATTTAGGCTGGTCACGAATACGATACAGCTATCACTTTCGAGTTATATTAATGGATAGCCCATATGTGATGAATTTAATACAATCATTAACATGTGTTTTTTAATAATTTATGGAATAATAAATATCATTTTTTATTGAAAATAATCTTTAACAAATGCTAATTGCATTCAATCTATTCAATTAAGTAAATATTTCTTACAAGTTATGCAGTTTTGCATAAATTTATTTACATAATTAATGAACTTAGGTTATAAATTTTAAATAGACTATGAATAATTTAGTTTAATTAAAACGTGTAACAAACTTAAATGAATTATAATTTTTATGATATAATTCATTTGCGTTATATCATAAAAATATAATATGGTAATATGCTGTTTAACATTTGTAAAGGGTTATAAAAATATTCTATGTGGAAAATTGACTAAATTTTTTTATTGTGATAATTATTTTAAATTAAATATAATAATCTTGATAAATTTATGGCATTTTTTGTGAGCAAAAAAATATATGAACTTCTATCAATTAAACAAAAACGTTATGTTTTTTAATTACATTATTTTTTAAATAAATTGTTCCTTTCATTTTTATGGATCTCAATTTATTTTCCGCAATTCTCCATTAAAATCTTTCACTTTTTAAATAATCGTTATCATTAAGAAAATAAGTAACATTTTAACGCAAATTCCCATCTATAAATAAATTAAAGCTTTTTTTTTTCCTTTTAGATTTAATAATTATAGGCTCAATAAATAAAAACTTTCAAATTTATATGAAAAATAAAAAGTACTTATATTTTTATAAACATATGGCCAAATGTTTTCTGATAAGTAATAATCTTTTTATTGTAAGTATCATTATAAAGTCTTCGGAGAAATTGTATTTTAAATTAATAAAAAAAGATAAAACAGAAGTTTTACATTTTGTAGTTCTTTCATGGAATCATTACAGAAAGAACTACAACTTAGGGCCGATTCGTGGCAACACATATCGCGGATGAGTCTAAGGTGGGAGGTTCAATCTACTGGCGACTTTCTTGTAGACGCTGTTTCACAAAATGAGGAGACTCGTTGGCGTTTGTAAAGTTCAGCACTTTTCATCTTTAGTCGGACTACATGGTGGGAGTTTTCCCCCATACAATAAGATATGCAAAAGCCAGTAGTTCCTCCAATACGTCCTCCCGAAAGGCACTGCCCTTCATCTTCAGCGTCATGGAGCCAAGACAGACTTCTACCTGCGGGTGCTCCATCACACCAGGAGCTGTCTCCTTCCCATTCCCCTCCTTCCATGAGACCACGAGGGTTCTGATGGAACTTGGTTTAGATGTTGCTGTCTATCAAGTGGGATAAGAAACAACAACAATATAACTTACATTTCTCAGCTAACTATAGAATTTCAAATTTAAAGAAATCAATCAATAAAATTTTCAATTTCCAACATTAATCTAGTTAATCAATAAGTGTTCCAACATTAATCTAGTTGTTTTCAAAACGCATGAGACTTAAAATTACCAGAAATTTGTATTTATTCACAAATGGATTTTTGTTTAAGTAAATTAATTCATTTTTATTTGATATCAGAAATAATTTACTCTGTAAATTCTACATTTATTTTCTGCCAAATGGCTAACACTCTGGCCTTTGGTACCATAGGCTTCAGCTTCGAATCTTTGCGGTAGCATGGATGTTTGTTAGCTGTTCAGAATCCATTTTAAACTGTAGGAGCCTGTCTAATTAGCCTAAAGTGTTCACAAAGAGCGTGCAACGACGAACCAAACCAACCTACATTTATTTTAAAATAATCATTATCATTAAGCGAAAAAGATAATGCCTTTTGCATCCAATTTTCAAATAAGAGATAGTCTAGTTTTCTATGAGCCTTAAAATAATTGCGTGATTCCCAAACAGCATCTCACAGAGGTATACAAGCAAAATAAATAAAAAAAGCGACAGGAGAAAAGCGAGTTTTCCCCTTGTTTTCCAGCCTCAAGAACAAAACCTCCGAATGACGGATGAATCTCTTTCACATCGTATTTATCTTCCGAGGCTCCTCCCACCCACCGGCCTTCGGAACAACCATCAAAATGACAGATTGGCCACAAACTTTTTCTCGAAACTTTCACTTAAATGACGTTTGCTTCCCAATTCTTGTACTTTCTTTCCTGATTTAGAGTCACGATAAAGAATAGATGGATTCTCTTTTTTTTATTTCTTCTTTTTAAATTCCTTTTTCTTACGTGTTTGCTTGTTCTCATTCGTGTTCCCGTGATGCCTTTACGTGACCGAAAACGTGACGGAGTGATGTTTTACCACGCGTAATGAAATTCCTGCGGCTTTGGTTTACGTCGTCTGCGATTTCTGTAGTAATAGGTTCAGAGCGTTTTAAAATCCTATTGGCATTCTTTCATGAAAGCGATTATGGCGACTTCTTAAACTGCAACTTAACACTTTTCCACTTCATTAAGGAGCCTAAATGGACCAGATATGCAGTTTCTAACACCCTGCCATATAGTAATTTGTTATACGTTTGAGAAAAAAATGAATTTGCGAAGGAAACAAAATATTTTCCTTTCGTGTTGGACATTTTCGCCCTTTTTTATGATTATGTCATTTTCTATAATAGAATTGAGAAATAATTTACAACACATTAATAACAGTACAATTGCGCTGTTTATTTAGTTAGCGTCATATTATTATTAATTAGTTAATTCCGGACAAATCTTTTAAAGATATAACGAAAACTATTTAAATTAGCAAACTTTTATAGATTTAATTCTGGAATATTTCCAGAATTTGACATAACTCTCTGAGTTTCTTAATTGACTATAAAAAACATATATTTCATAGAATGTATTTGGAAGTTAAAGTTGCTATTCATGCTATTCAGCCTCATGTCCACTTGGCTAGCGCTCTCATCTTTGATACCACAAGCTTCAGATTGACGGTGGCATATATGTTTGCTAGTGGTTCGAAATCCACTTTAAACTGTAGGTCCAGGTTTAATTTGCCTGAAGTGTGCACAAAACCTTTAGAGCTACAAACCAAACCAAAGTAATCATTATCATTAAGTGAAAAAGATAATGCCTTTTGCATTCGATTTTCCCATCCGAGATAGATCTATGAGCCTTAAAATAATTGCGTAATATCCAAACAGCATCTCACAAAGCTACACAAAGCAAAATAAATAAAAAAAGCGACAGGACAAAAGCGAGTTTTCCCCTTGTTTTCCAACCTCAAGAACAAAACCTCCGAATGACGGATGAATCTCTTTCACATCGTATTTATCTTCCGAAGCTCCTCCCACCCACCAGCCTTCGGAACAACCATCAAAATGACAGATTGGCCACAAACTTTTTCTTGAAACTTTCACTTAAATGAACGTTTGCTTCCCAATTCTTGTATTTTCTTTCCTGATTTAGAGTCACGGTAAAAATAGATGGGTTCTTTTTTTTCTTTTTAATTTAAATTCCTTTGTCTTACGTGTTTACTTGTTTTCCATTGTGTTCCCGTGATGCCTTTACGTGACTCAAAACGTGACGGAGTGATGTTTTACCACGCGTAATGAAATTCCTGCTGCTTTGCTTTACGTCGTCTGGGCTTTCTGTAGTAATAGGTTCAGAGCGTTTTAACATCCTATTGGCATTCTTCCGTGAAAGCGATTATGGCGACGTTCTTAAACTGCAACTTAACACTTTTCCACTTCATTAAGGCGCCTAAATGGACCAGATATGCAGTTTCCAACAGACTGCCAAATAGTAATTTATTATACGTTTTAGAAAAATATGCAATTTGCGAAGGGAACAAAATATTTTTAATTTGGTGTTTGACATTTTTGTTTCTTTTTTATGATTCATTATGTCATTTTCAGTTATTTAAATGAAAACAATTTAAAACACGATAATAACAATACAATTATGCTGTTTATTTAATTCCTTAGATATTATTATTAATTAGTTAATTCCGGCCAAAACTTTTAAATATTTAACGAAAACTGTTTAAATTGACAACACCTCATAGGCTTAATCCTAGAATATTACTGGAATTTGAAATATAACTCACTGATTTTCCTATTTCACTGTAAAAATACATAAATCTAATAGAATGTATTTGGAAATTTAATTTGCTTTCTTCAATAAAAGCTGCAGCCTGATGTCCAATTGGCTAGCGCTGTGGCCTTTGTTACCACGGGCTTCAGTTTCAAATCCGGACTGAGACATGGATGTTTGTTAGTGGTTCGGAATCCACGTTAAACTGTAGGTCCTGGTCTAATTAGTCCAAAGTGTGTAAAAGAATGACCGTACCGCGACAAACCAAATCAACCTACATTTATTTATTCTGCTCTTTAAAATAATCACTATCATTAAACGAAAATGATAATTCCTTTTGCATCCAATTTTCCCATCAGAGATAGTTTAGTTCTCTATGAGCCTTAAAATAATTGCGTGATACCCAAACAGCATCTCAGAAAGCAAAATAAATAAAAACAAGCGATAGGAGAAAAGCGAGTTTTCCCCTTGTTTTCCAACCTCAAGAACAAAACCTCAGAATGAAGGATGAATCTCTTTCACATCGTATTTATCTTCCGAGGCTCCTCCCACCCACCAGCCTTCGGAGCAACCATCAAAATGACAGATTGGCCACAAACTTTTTCTCGAAACTTTTACTTAAATGACGTTTGCTTCCCAATTCTTGTATTTTCTTTCCTCATTCAGAGTCACGGTAAAGAATAGATGGGTTCTACTTTTTTCTTCTTCTTTTTAAATTCCTTTTTCTTACGTGTTTGCTTGTTCTCCATCGTGTTCACGTGATGCCTTTACGTGACTGAAAACGTGACGGAGTGATGTTTTACCACGCGTAATGAAATTCCTGCTGCTGCTTTGGTTTACATCGTCAGGGCTTTCTGTAGTAATAAGTTCAGAGCGTTTTAACATCCTATTGGCATTCTTCCGTGAAAGCGATAATGGCAATTTCTTAAACTGCAACTTAACACTTTTCCACTTCATTAAGGCGCCTAAATGGACCGTATATGCAGTTTCTAACAGATTGCCATGTAGTAATTTATTATACGTTTGAGAAAAATATGAATTTGCAAAGGAAACAAAATATTTTTCCTTTCGTGTTTGCTACTTTTTTTTTTTGTGATTCATTATGTCATTTTCTGCTATGAAAATGAGAAACAATTTAAAACACGATAATAACAGTACAATTATGTTGTTTATTTAATTCGCTTCATATTATTCTTAGTTAGTTAATTCCGGTTAAATCTTTTAAAGATTTAACGAAAATTATTTAAACTGGCAAAACTTTAGATTTATTGCTATAATATTTCTGGAATTTGAAATATAAATCTCTGATTTTCGTAATTTACAATAAAAAACATAAATATAATAGAATGTATTTGGAAATTTAAATTGCTATTCTTCAACAAAGGCCTGATGGACGAGTGACTAACGCTCTGTCCCACGGTGCCACAGGTTTTCGGGTTCAAGTACCGGTGATGCCATGTTTGAAGTGGTTCGGAATCCTCTTTAAACGTTAGGTCCCGGTCTAATATGACTGTTAGTCGCAGGGCTGACTTTCTACCCCGTGAAAAGAAAACATCTCCTGTCTCGAAATCCGCCAGTAGACAGACGGTCTTGGCCCACTATGGAGCTGTTGAATCAATGAAAAAGAAGAAGAATTCTTCAATAAAATAAAAAATGAAATTCATTATTTAAAGAAATTAAACCCTCAAAGATTTGAAAATTAAACCATTTATTGTTTTCTCTAATATTACAGAATTTCAAGAATATTAATTGTCAAATGATAAAAAATTATTCTTAATACCATGAAGTACTGTAAGGGCACAATAATAAATTACGTAATTACTATATAAACTTTATTATTTATGTAATAATTTCAGCTAAAATGTGTTGACTTATTATAAATAATTCAAGTATGGTATCTACACAATTTTTATTTATTTCCTCTTATTATAATTTCACTTAGAAATAAATGTCGATTTAGTTAAGAAACATAATTGATACTAATATTCATCTTATTGCATAATGGTTAACAAATTTGTTTCAATAATCTTGCATTTATGCATAATTCTTCTAAACAATTAAATTACTTTTCTTTATTATATGATCTAAATTACTTAAATGTCATTTACAAATGCCATGTGTCACTATGCATGCATATATATTGCTAAATCACATTTGCATAGATGGATATTAATCAATCTACTTAATTTATTGAATGAAATACTGATGAATTTAGGCTTTTGAATAAACATAAATTTTATTAACTCAAATTTTAAATTTTCATAATTCAATATTGTTTGGTATAAAGGAAACTTTCAATAAACTTTTCTTCTGGTTTGAAACCTGATAAGCAATGCCAAATTTAAAACTTCTTTGAGAATGGACACGATATATCTGTCGACAAAAATGTGTTTCCATTATGCTGTAGAAAGAAGAGTAACATCACATATGGGAGGGATTAGTTCAAAATTTCTGTTTGCATAGTATGGATTCAGTTTAGCAGGACTTAGTAAAACACTATGCTTGACACTATAACTGCTACATATCTGATGTTCTATTAACGACTAACCTCAAGATGAGGTGTCCGGCATTAGAAACAACACCCATTTTCCTTTCACTTTATATTATACATTATTTTTTATTTTATTTATAATTAAATGTTTTATTTACAAAATATGAATTTAAATATTTATTTTCGTATTGAATTTAAGTAAACTCTTTGTCTAATCTAAAGAAATTATCATCAGAGAAATAAATATGTTTATTATTGGTTTACAGTCATTCTATTATTATTTACCACTATTGAAATTTTGTGAAAAAATATGTATATTCGACGATGGTAATATTAAAAAAATTCTTATAATGCTTAATTATTATATGGAAAAATAAAAATATCAAAATAGGCCTAACTAAATTAGCTTTATATTGGTTAATTTACATTTTTTAATTTTATTTTAAATTCATGCGCTTTAAAAATATGTTTTTTTTAAAGATCTGATGATATGCTGATTATGGTGGTGTAATTATTTAAATTTAAATTATTATTATTATTAAATTAATTGTTATTAAATTAAAATTATCATTAATTTGTGCGAAATTATTTAAACATATTCAATTTGTAATTAAAATTTCTACCTAAAACTCTCTCACCAATAAATAATCTGCCATTTATATATCATTACACTTCTAAACTGATTCAGATTCAGATTTACAAATGGCATGATCAGATACATGCTAAGCACCTATTCCTGCAATTTATATTCCCTAAATCTGAATGCGCTTTAACATCACCGGGTAATTTTAATTGAAAATGACCCCCCCGAAACGCACCCCTAGCAGAGTTTCCAGTGGTGGTGGTGATCCTCTACTACTTTCACATGGGGAAAGGTAGAGCATGCCAAACAAGCAAATTTCCATATTCCATTCTGTCAATATTGATAAGCCGCCTCCCATCCCCTGATTAACTGCAGGCTCCAGCAGCGGCGAGGTGTCCCTTCATCAATATACAGTCCTCGTTTGTCAGCAGCTAATTCGAGCGCCTCTTGGCTTTTGTAGCTGTGGGGGTCCGTGTTAACCGCGTGATAATCTACGGTCGTCATTAACATTTTCAATCACAAATGCGAGCTACATTCTGTAATTGCCTTCGCACTGCATGTCTGCTGTGCGCTTGCCCACCTTTTGCTGGGCGTGTTGGAAATATTCTTCTTGTTACCAAGCAAAGATTCATTGTGAGTTCTTCTTTCTAAAGAAAGATTTCGAATGCTTCTTGCTGCTTAAGAACAAAGCATTTATTACAAGCATATCATTTGCAAAAATAATATTCTTCCATTTTTTCAATCACTTGGTATATATAAAATGCTAATAATTGTCTTTCCAATAGAACTCACTCTACCTCAATAGAAATTTAATAATTCCTGAACAGCTTATCCTGCACTGCATTTCTGTACGTGCTCTCACCTTTTGTAGAGCGTATTGCAAATGACTTTCTTGTTTCTAAGCAAAGATTCATCATGCGTTCTTCTTTCCAAACAAATATTTCGAATGCTTCTTCCTGCTCAAGAACAAAGCATTTGTTAAAAGCATGATATTTCCAAAAATAAGTTTCGATTGCATTGCCTAGGAAATCTTCTTCCTTTTTCAATCAGTTGGTATTATAATAAAATGCTAATAACTATCTTCCCAATAGAAATGAATCATTCCAGAACAGTTTATTCTAAGTCATTGCATGTCTGTGCGCTTCCCAACCTTTTGCTGGGCGTGTTGGAAATGGCTTTGTTGCTTCCAAGCAAAGATTCATTGTGCACCTTTTTTTCCAAACAAAGATTTCAACTGCTTGCCCTGCTTAAGAACAAAGCATTTGTTAAAAGCATGATATTTCCAAAAATAAGTTTCGATTGCATTGCCTAGGAAATCTTCTTCCTTTTGTTTATCAGTTGGTATCAAATGCTAATAATTGTCTTTCCAATAGAACTCACTCCATCTCAATAGAAATTTAGTAATTTTAGAACAGTTTATTTTATACTGCATGTCTGTGCGCGTGCTCACCTTCTACAGGGCGTGTTGGAAAATATCTTTGTTGTTTCCAAGCAAAGATTCATCATGCGTTCTTCTTTCCAAACAAAGATTTCGCTTGCTTGTCCTGAATAAGAACAAGCGTTTTATTTGTAAAAATAAGTTTTGATTGCGTTGCCTAGGAAGTCTTTTTTCACTTGTTAATCAGTTGGTATTATATTAAAATGCTAATATTTGTTTTCCAATAGAACTTATTCCATCTCAATAGAAATAAATAATTCCAAAACAGTTTATTCTGCACTACTTTTCTATACGTGTGCTCACTTTTTGCAGGGTATATTATAAATTAATTTGTTTTTTACAAGCAAGGATTTATCATGCGTTCTTCTTCCCAAACAAAAGTTTCGCCTACTTGACCTACTTAAGTACAAGCATGTTATTTGCAAAAATAAGTTTTGGTTGCGTTGCCTAGGAAATCTTCCATTTGTTAATCAGTTGATATTGTAATAAAATGCTAATAATTATCTTTCCAATAGAACTTAATCCATCTTAATAGACTACCTTCACCGCGTGTCTGTACGTGTTCTCATCTTTTGCAGGGCGTATTGTAAATGACTTTCTTGTTTCCAAGCAAAGACTCGTCGTGCGTTCTTCTTTCCAAACAAAAATTTCGTCTGCTTGCCCTATTTAAGAACAAGCATTTGTTACAAGCATGCAATTTGTAAAAATGAGTTTAGATTGCATTGCCTAGGAAAGCTTCTTCTATTTGCTAATCAATTGGCGCAATAATAAAATGCTAACAAATGTCTTTCCAATTGAACTCACTCCCCCTCAATAGAAATGAATAATTCCAGAACAATTTATTCTTTTAACAGTGAACCCGAATCACCCTTTTAATAGTGAGCCACAGTTTTCGAATTTTTCTTTTAACAAGAAAAATTTGAAAACTGTGAAGATAATAAACATTTTGAGCATTTCTAACTGAAATTGAAAGTTTGTGTTAATTAGAAAATTTAATCTTTAGAATTTTTTTTTTTCCCCCAGTTTAATAATCCGTAAATTGTCTCAAATTTCGCTCCATTTTAATCGGCTTTAATTAATCCAAATTATTTTCATTCGAGAATATTATTTCCAAGAAATCTAACAGCGTATTGAAAATAGATATTGCATCTTTTAAAAGAGAAAATTTTGAAAAAATATGCAATCCATTTTAAAAGTTGCCTAAAGCCATTTTTAAAGTATTCAGTTGCACAGAAATAGCACAGATATATTTATTCTAACGACCATACGAAATATTTTATGTTACTGTTCTATAAACTGAATGCTCAGATATTTTGAAAATATAATATTAAGCTTCTAGTCATTTGTTTCTTCTTTTTGTAGCTTAAAACCAATAAATTTTGAATATTGTTATAAAAGTTTAATTACATCTCGTGAATTATGTTTAAATTTTATATATAATAAATCTATTTCTTAAATGTAGAATATTGAATCAAATAAAAATTGCTTAAAAATACAAATATCCGAATTCTATTTTGAAAATCTCTTAATAATGTATTATATTCATTTTTAAGCAAATGATATAATATTATTTATATTTAAATTATTACAAATCAATTTAACTAAATATTATTAATATGCATAGAAATAAATAAAACTTATTTTTATTTCACAAATAAAATATTTTTTTATGCAAATTTTATTATAAATGGTTCATTTATGTTTTATAAATATTTGTTATTATATAATATTTAATTGATCAATAAAAAATATTAAATAAATAAATATTAAAATTTAATGTATATTAAATAAATAAATAACAAAATATTAAATATTAAAATAATAATCAAATATTTGTTGTTACAAAATATATAATCCGTTTTTATAAATTATAATTAAATATTTGTTTTATATTTGTTAGTATAAAGTTGAAAAATTAGGAAAGAAAAAAAAAGGAAAAATGCGAAAAATTTTAAAGAAAATTTTTCAAAAAGAAAACTGTTGTTTAAAGAACAAAATTTTGTCTTATAAATAAATAATATAAATTTAAAATAAAAAGATAATTAAAAAGATAAAAAGTTAAATTTAAAATTAAACATAAATCTATTTAAAGAGCAAGTTGTATTAAAACTAATAAACGCAGTTAAATTTTTTTATCTTTTAAAATTATATTTATTTAGCAAAGGCTGATTTCCATTCAAATGAATTTTTAATTCTAAGTAAATCAATAATTATTTTGTCAAGCAAGCATTTAAAAATATAAAAATAAATGGAATAATTTAAATAATATATTGTACTGTCCCTCTACAAAAGAAAACATTTTTCTGGAAATATAATTTTTAAAAAGTAAAAAATATTTGTGCCTGTTTTAATTAAAAAGTAAAAAAGGAAACGAACCATAGACTTCAAAAAAGTCATTTGTGTTTTATTTCTTGTCGCATAATTATAATCAAAACTCCATATAGAAAATAAAGATTTTAAATCTTAGAATTCATCTTGTTTATTTAAAAAACCTTAATTTAAAAAGTTTTTAGTAATGAGGACCTTTAAATGTTCTCTCTGATTATAAAATAATTTTAAGTAATTGCTTTGATAATAATTTCATGTTTAATTTCATGCGATTTATTTCATATTTCACATGTACTTTGGTGACTTCTATAAATGAAAATTTTGGTGACTTCTATAAATAGAAATTTTAGAAATGTCATTAACGCTTTGCTAAGATTCTTTATAAAGTTTCCATGTCTTTATTTTGATAAAAAAAATATCGTTATTTTATTATATAAGAATTGATGAAACGCAATGCAGTATTGCGTTATTAAAATAAGGTTTTAAAAAGAATTTGATTACTTTAGACCATTACAAATGCAACACTCGCGATAATATGCTATTTAAATTATTGAGTAATTAATTAATTTAAATAAACTGTATTAAAATATTAATTGAACTTATATATTTTAATCAAATACCATTTATAAATGCTTCAAAATATGCAAAAATTAATATAATTGGACAACGTAATATGTAGAATTCTGATTTACATAGGATTTTATTTATTTTAAAGCTAATTCTCAAATTTTAAACTTACTATTTATTTTATTGATTATAAATTTTGAATTGTAAATTATTTTATTGCCATGTTTATTTAGAAATTATACCATTTATACTTTATATCTATCTCCACGGGATTTCTTTTTTGAATTTTAAAGAACATCTAATGTTATCAAAAGAAATATTAAATTTTGCTTTCATAATTTCATGTTTATTACGAATTTCAAGAGACAAATTTACTATTCTAAGAAATAATACTTTGGGAATAAAAAATTCTAGGATAATTGTAATCATCTAATGTGATTACAATTATCTATTCTATTGCTATGAAAATCTATTCTATTGCTATAGCTTTCTATTGCTATGAAAACCTAAATAATTTTCTTTTTAATATGTAACTAGTAACTAATGAAGCATTTTTTTATTTTTTTATTTCCATATGTAGTTTTGAAAATATGCTGTTAATTTTTTTAAAATGGTTATTTAAAAAAAAATTATGACAAATACTTTAATTTTTAAAAAATAGAGTATTTGTCATAAATGTTTTTAATTTTAAAAAATATTAGATATTCCAAGGTATCATTATATCATCAATGCAGTTCTATAGAAAAAATAAATCTTAATTTTCCTATCTTACAACATATTAAATGGTATCATAGTCCTGGCCATCATAGGAATCAGTTTTAAGAAACACATTTATTTATTCATGAATGAATGAAAATAACGCTTTTAATCACACGCAATAAGTATACATATTTTTAATATTTGGTGAAATCTTTAGGTTCTAAAGCAGCATCCATTAATTTGGGCATGCTAATTACTCATTTGAGACTCTCTTCTACATTTATACCATTCCCATACTTCAAGGGGGAATATTCTTAAAAGACTTTTTAGATGTTATTAATTGCTGACATAACTTGTGATTTAAAATGATTCCGAAAAGTTTTATGCAGCCTTATAGTTTGACTTTATGAAACCATTTAGTCTGAATTTACTGAGTCTTTAGGAGACTGAACTGAAATATCATCAAAATTTACCTCCTTACCTTTCATGCTTCATGCTAAATGACTATCGTACTAAAACTTATGGTCTTCATCGAATATTTTACTGCTACCATTGGTTCTGTTGGCTTACATCTGATAATTATTACTTAAGCTTTAAAAATAAAGATTATTTCAGCATTATTGGTCTTCATGCAGCTAAAGATCATTAGGATTTTAACACGTTCTAGGATTATGTTTTTAATATTCTTCAAATAATTTGGAATGCACCAGGTGTACAAAAATAATAAATTCAAGAGAAAACATTTTAAATGGCTGCTTTGCACCAAAGAACTGTTGCATGTATTTGGAAATACTGTTATTATTCTAGGAAATTTTATCAAGAAGGACCCTGATTTACAATCAAAATCATCAGAAAATTGAAAAATTCTCAGGAAAGAATGACACAATCTCGACTTTCAGATACCAAATTCGCTCACATACTGCATTAAGCTACTTTACTATACTTTCGTGTAATACAGCACTTAGAGTTTTCGGATTGCATAGATTGAAAAAAGTGTCTGAATTGCTTGTAAGTAAGTCCACGAGATCTAATAGTATTTACAAGACTCGCAATTAGCTCAAGAACATGGTTCATGTTCAATGCAGATTTACAGAGAGATAATTTGGATTAAAGAGTCTAATAAATACAAATTTTTTTCCTGCTATATTTGATGCTCCATTGGTCGTAATATTAAATATGTTTGTTATAGTTACTTTCAAAATTAAAAGTCTCTCCAAAAATATCACATCCCTTTGTAGTGTCCTTTGTAGTGCCCCCCATGTTACATTTTTACATGTAAACAAGTTCCTAAGTAATTTCACAGTTTTCATCTATACCTCTAATAAATAATACTAGTTGAGCAGTATCATTGATATCAGTATTTCATCCATAACTATGAGGCATAATTTATAATGGCCAATCTTTCGTCAATTTAAATCAATCTTTTGGATAGTCTTTTCTTGCGCTTTAATAAACTTACGATCGCAAAATCCTTTTCTTTCAGAGATTTCATCCGTAGGTATGGAGCAGAATTTAAATTAGCTAAACTGTTCAGTTAGTCAAACAGTGATGTCAAATTTTTATTGATGGCTTCAAAAATCATCGTTTTATATATTTTTTATTTTTATTTTAGGGAAGCTTACACTCTCAATATCTTTTTTCTTGTCTAGATTTAAAGAGTTCCCCACTACTGAGAACTTTAATATTTTTAGCAGTATTGTATGGCATAATGTAACTTGCACGTGTAGTTGCTTTCTGGATGCTGTTTACTTTCTTAAAACAATATTGTCAACCTCATAATTTTTACAATGATTTTCCACTTTTTGTTTTCTTTCATATTCGGACATTGTTTCGTAACTGAAATTCTTATGTTTTGATTTGAAGTGACAAATATTATATTCTTTGAAAACTGCTACAGCTTCATTGCAGATGAGGCAACTGGTTTATCCTTGTCAAATGTAAAAAATATATATTTCCTGGTCCATTCATTTTTAAAAGCTCTACACTCTGCATTAACTTTACATATTAAGCATACTTTTTGGACATAAACACGTTTCAAAATATTTTACGAACATCCACAATAACCTAAACGAGCTCCAGCTATACTGTACGTCTTTTAATAATTCCACCACTATTCACAATGACGAATTCGTCGCTCTGCCTTATTTCCATCCCTCTTAATATATGAAATCGTGCTCACAGACAAGTCTAGGTAGATACTCGTCTATTCGCTATATGAATAGCGAATCGATGAATGTCTTTCTAGAAATTTATCTATTCACTACTATCCTAATATAATATCTTCTTCTATCTTTATATCTTCTATCCTCTTTCATAAATATTTGCTATTAGAACTTGTAAACATAACTTAATTATAAAACTAAAATTTCCACTTCCATTAAGAAAGGTAGAAAAAAGAAAGTAGGAAGATTACCAATAATTCATGTAGGAAATTATCAATAATTCATGTAGGAAGATTATCAATAATTCATGTAGGAAGATTATCAATAATTCATGTAGGAAGATTATCGATAATCCATGTAGAAAATTATCAATAATTCATTTAGGAAGATTATCAGCATTTCATGTACAAAGATTATCAACAATTCATGTACAAAGATTATTAATAATGTTGGTAGATTATCAATAATGTAGGAAGATTATCAACAATTCATGTACGAAGATTATCAATAATGTGCGAAGATTACCAATAACGTAGGAAGATTATCAATAATGTAGGAAGATTATCAATAACTACCATTTTTAGGGAAATTTTCATGGGGAGATGTAATTTTTGTTATTCTTGATTGTGCTTGTACCACAGTAGAAAAGCATTGGGCGGAGCTTAAAATGCGCAGTGTAAATGTCACTGAAACATCTCTTTTGCGTGAATTCCTTTTCGGCACCTTTTACATGATATTCCTTTCTGTTCCTAAGCTCTATACAATATTTACTATACATTATATGGTAATATATTAATATTTCATATTATATATTGTATAATAATATTGTAAATATATTACTTAAATATTTTTTTTTTTAATTTTGGTGAGCCAAATAGTCCCAGTTTGCCCATTGCTGTTTTTGACTGTGACAGTTTTTCCTATTTATTTAATTTTCGAATTACAAAGCTGTCCTTACATTCTGATTTTTTTATTACATTTCCTAATAAAAGAAAAGTTCGAAAGTATATTGTTAACACAACAGGAACATATATCAGTAATCATAATGACATAATAAAAAGCTTATAATAAATACACAAGTTATTCATATTATACGATTTATAAGAATTTAAATATAAGCCTAATATAAATTTCCTGGCTCGTGTCATATGAAAGCTTTGAGGAATACAAAATTCTAAATCTTGAAATTATTCAAATAAAAGTAATTTCGAATATTTTGTAATATTTAATTACTTATAAGTAAGCTTTATACTTTTGGAAAAGAATGTATGTATAGAAATGCAATTCGATTTATTGAATTTATTAACTGCATTTCTACAGACAGCTTTTATCGAAATTAAATGCCTTATTTATTTTGAAAAGAATTATCGTCACATTTTTCAATTCTCTAACAAGCTTCATTGATCGATATTAATTCCAATAATTGCAGCTTTGTGAGTGAAATTTACGAAACAGCATTCACTCGAAGCATTTGACTCAAGAAATAATTTGCAATCTGATTTTCGAAACAATATGTTTAATGAAGCAAGTTAGCTGAAAGATATATTTATATCAAAAAGTTCCTTCACGGGTTGATTCATCCATTTAATTTGATAGAAGGGTACAATTACAGCTGCTTGTTTAAGTTCGCCATTTCTTTTCCTTAAAAGAATGAAGGTTCGTATAAATCGAAATACAAAGGGAATATTTTTAGATGAATAATCTGAAAATATTCTAAAAATATTAAATAAATAAATATATACGGCAAAAATATTCGAATATATTTTTCGATGTTTTTTCCAACGATTAAAAAAGAATTTGAAATGAGGTACATGTTGTATTATGATTTTTATAAATCATTTTCTTATTTTTAGTTAATTTTTATTTAATCTAAATGATTTTCTAACTTCACTTCATTTCTGGTTAAAAAATATAATGGTAAAACTGTATGAAGAATGCTACCTACTTACTTTCTACGAAATTAATTAAAAAATATATTAAAATTATTCTTTTTAATCATTCGAATTTTTGATAGATATTCTATTAGGGTAAGTAATATTTCTTTGTAATCAATCTCTGGATGGTAATCATTCTTACAATAAATAAATTTTAGGAACTTCTTTTTCTGAATTTATAAAAGGAAAAAATGATTTTAGATTGTGTAGATTTTCTGAATGAATAAAAGAAAAATAACAGTTATTTTTATTTGCAAAAGAAAATGGATGGAAAATATTAATTTTTATCCATATAGTTACGTACTTGTAGAGTTAATATCAAAAGTTAATCTGAATTCTGCATTTGAAGCATCATTTTCAAGTCTTTAATCTGAATTTTGCATTTCATATACATCTATCTGATGATTTAGGCGGAAACTGAAGTTTAAAAAAATAGTCTAAAATTTCATTTTTTAATGCTTTTTTTATATTAGATTACTAAGCAAAGAATTCGAACTCAAATAACTTAATTTAACCAGCTACCTTCGTGTGACATAACTGTTAACTTAACTGTAACAGTAACTTATTCGTAGCATAAACTTTTTTATTATTATATTATAACAGATTCTCTAAGTAGATAAAAGTATTCTTCAGTAAATTAAAAATTATGTTTTTAAGAAAAATTTCATAAAAAAATCAAATTTAATTTCCTATGAAACAAAGCTACCATCGAAAATAAGAAGAAGTTCAGACAATTTTTTTTTTCTTTTTTTTATAGAAAAAATAATTGAAACAAATGAAAATGTTTTAAAATCAATGTAATTGTTTTAATGTCAGAAAAAATCAGTTTTAAAAAATCAATTTTAATCTTGATCACAATTGAAAATTAAATAAAATTATACTATCGAATTACTTATACATTATTTATAGAAATTTTTCATTAAAATCTATTTTTTTTGCAGTTAAATCTATTTATTATATTGCTTATAATAAATAGAACGCATTAAAAGGAAATAAATATTCTTATGCCGCTGCCAAACTATATTAATAAAATAATTTTTAAAATGAATTCCATATTAACTCTGTATGATAAAATTTAGAGCTTTTTTAAAAATTCTTTCCTAATAAGAATGCTTTTTTAAATTTATTATAATAAAAAACAGTCATATACATCGTTTGCCCATCAACGACATTTTAAACTGCATTAAGATGTGTTTTTTTTTTCTGGCCACATATTCTTATTTACTCTTAACTTTAACTTTTATATTCTTACTTGAGTTAGAAAAATGTAGAAGATTTTAATGCATTTAAATAAAACAGTTCTTCGGTGCTTATGTTGCGGAAAACTGCGAACTCCAGTTTGCAATTAAATGATCATGAATATTTATGAGAATGAAAACACGAAAAATAAATTAACTTTCCTGTTCTTCTGCGAAAAAGCAAAAACTTTAAAAACCGTAAATAGTTTTGTGGAAATACTTCTGTCTAATTAATGGAATTGTTAATTTCCTCTTCATTAAAAATAAACCATTGGAGTAATCAATTTATCTAGTGCGTTCGCCTTTGAAGTGTTTGTTCTAGAGAATGGGAAAATTTTAAATAAAACAGTCATCGATCCATGATGTTTGCCGCATTTTCTAATAACAACGTGAGCATTTTATTTTGCACTTATAAATAATCAATTAATTAGGGGTGTGTTAAAATGTTTTAATTCTCCTAATTATTATTAATTATATAAATATTTTGGCAACTGACATAAGAGTTTTCCAGGTGCTTTTTTTTAATCTGAAGTGTTGAGTGTTAAGAGATTGAGTGTTTAATTTCTGACAGAAATGATTAAATTTAGATACATTTATTTTTAGTTTTAAATAATAAAAGTAATTTTATATAAAACAGAATTTTTTATGTTGAATACGAATTTATCTAAGCTTCTCTTTTATAATATTATAAATAGTTTTAACTTATTTTATAAATAGTTTTAACTTACTTAACTTTTATAATTATTTATATAAATAGTTTTAACTTATATTGAAATTATATTGCAATGTAGATTTTATTTGTAAAAAAAATTAAATCTTTCAAACTGAAAATTGCTTGTATTAAAATACGTCTTTAAACGTGTGTTTTATATTTTAAAATTTGTATTTTAGTATACTCATTAATTCAAGTTAATGTATCTAACTTTCACAACATTGCTGTGTTATATGGCATTTAATATTTAATTAAATATTTGTTGATACTTGTAATAAATCAAGAATCAGTGTATCACTGTATTATATTGACTTGTTAATAAACTTGGCATTTATTACTTAAAGATTTCAAAAAATTTTGATAGAGAATAATTTTTAACTTTTCATTAATTTTTTTAAACTTCGGTAACTTTTAGTAAACATTACTTGAACAATCTGCTAGCAAATTCTGCTTTCTTATAAATATATTCCTCTTTTCTAAATATTTCCTCTTTCTTTTCTATTTCTATACGAATACTTATTCTAAATTAAATTTACTGTATATTCAAGTCTGAAGAATATTTATAAATAAATATATTATTCCATCAAACCCATAAATGATGGCAGCAATTTAATTAGTTTTATTAAATATATTTCGTTTTCAATCTTATTGACTTGTAACTTGCTAGCACTCGAATGGCAGCTTGAGACAATTAATGAATTGCATTGTATTATAAACTTTAAAATAATATTCTATGCTGAATGAATTAAAGGCAAAAGGGATTTTTAATCAAAGGCACTTTTGAAAACATATGAAAAAATTACAAGTATATGCAGCCCAACTGAGATGAAAGGATGTAGGAAGATTATTATTTGGTTTGGTTTATAATGGTTAGTTTGTTGCTGAGAGCTCCTTATAATATAGTGGGAATTTTGAACTTGGGCGTTTTTCTCTGACTCCCGTTATATCCTGGCAGTGGCATGGATGTTTGTTAGTGGTTCGGAAACTGTAGGTCCCAGTCTGATTTAGCCCAAAGTGTGCACAAAAACCAAACCAAACTGACACCCATTAACCGATAAGTAATTATTATTATTATGGGTCCTAAATGCGCTCGGTAGCGCAGGTTTTGGGTTCGAATCCCGGCGGTGACATGGATGTTTATAGTGGTTCGGAGTCCACTTCAAACCAAAGGTCCCAGTCTAATATAGCTGCAGAGCGTTGAGTTGACAACCCTACTCCGTAAAAGTAAAGATCCGTCTCGAAATCTGCCAATAGACAGACGGTCTTGGCCCACAAAGGGGCTGTTGCGCCAATAAAGTATTAATATAGTATATTTTTTTTGAACATCTATGGGCCTCTCTTTCCACCGATGTATGACACAAACAGCCTACCAACGAGTGATGGGGGCATTGCATTTTGCTTTCCAGGAGAACTCTTAGGGATCATTGCTTTGAGTTTTCATATCGTACGTGACAAAATCCGAAAAACTTCCATCAGGTAACCAGCTATCAATATGAGTTGCTGTACACAGTTTTGCTGTACAAATCGAATCTTCTCATTTCTGATTATAGTAGTAGATTCCTTCTACATGCTAGCTTCCCACTATGTTTTCTTAAGTGTTTGAAGAATGTTTCTCCCCTATATCACTTCAATATGTAACGTTGATACTCCAAAGCAGAGGTGGAAAATCTAGAATTTTTGAAAGAGTCGAAATCAGAATCGAATCTCCTGACTCTTTTATGAAAATATTTATTTTTTCAAAATTCTAAGAATTTATGTTAAAAATGAAATGGAAAGAAAGCCATTAAATTGTATCCTTCAGTAATACAGCTACTAGCAAAGACAGTTACTGTTTGAGTAGCTAACCAAATAATAAGCGATTTTTCTCAGCACTGAGGCTTCTATAAAACTATCTTGGATTCAACGATGAAAGAAGATATTATAGAAGCTGTCTAATTTTTTAAAACAAATAAAATTTGAAGCATTACAAATACAGCATTTTTGTAATTAAAACGTACATTTTTCTTTTCCTTGTCCTAGGCTATTCTATGATATCTCTAATTTGGTACTGTTATTTTTATAGGATATATGTATTTGTAAACAAATTTAATCTGTAATTTGTAACAATTCAAATCTGTAATTTGTAACAATTCAAATCTGTAATTTGTAATTTGAATTTGTAACAAATAATGTATTTGTAAACAAACAATTTTGCATTATTACAAATACTACACCTTTAATATTGTAAAAAATGTTTTATAAGTCAAAATCTGTTTTTATAGATATACGAATTCAATTAAAGTCATTCAAATTGTTTCATCATTAGTAAAGATCATAACACTTAAAATTACGGAAAAGAATTACGGAGCTGGTATAAAAGAATCCTGCTTCTTAGTAGTATTCCTTAGTCAAGATACCTATTCAGAATTACAAATATTACTCACTTAAACTTACTTGCTTACTTACTCATACTTACTTGCTTACTTACTTGTTTACTTACTTACTTATATTTACTTGCTTACACTTACTTACTTATATTTACTTGTTTACTTACTTACTTATGCTTATTTGCTTACTTACTTATACTTACTTGCTTTCTTGTTTACTTATATTTACTTGCTTACTTACTTATACTTACTTGTTTGCTTACTTATACTTACTTGTTTACTTATTTATATTTACTTTTTTTCTTTTCCTATACTTACTTGTTTACTTATTTATATTTACTTGTTTTACTTACTTGCTTATTCTTACTTGTTTACTTATTTATATTTACTTACTTACTTACTTATACTTACTTGCTTATACTTGCTTGCTTACTTACTTAAACTTACTTGCTTACTTACTTAAACTTACTTGCTTACTTACTTACTTATGCTTACATACTTGCTTATACTTACTTATACTTACCTACTTACTTACGTATTTACTGAAAGCTCTAAAAACGGATAGGAATGTTTCTTTGATTTACTCAAAAATAAACCTTCTTTGCAAATAGAATATTTTATTAAAAATTAAAGACTTTTTTTTAAATTACTGTAAGGAATTGTGATACGTGTTAGGAATTATATTACGTATTTAAATGAACATAGTTGATAAATCTGGTTTTTGTATTAACTTTAATTTAGCTGGTTTATCTCTGTTTTCTCAATGTTTATTATTCTTTCTAGGGTGATATTGAACAACTTACCATAACTGGAAGCCCAGACGCTGCTGAAAAACAATGTAACTCAACAACTCAGCCACTGGTAAGTATAGTTTAGCATAACTAATTTTATTTCTGTCGACATGTATAGTTTTCAGAAATTACATTTAAAATTTATACATTCTCATGTCGTGAAAACAGTGCAAATACTAAAAAGTACGGTCAAATCAAGAAATCTAATTTATTTGACAACATAAATATATTCTCTAGAATCTAAATCGAAGGATTTCCTTCTGCGGATCTTATGATTAAAATATGGGTATTAAATTTACCAATATTTTCATTCAAACAGTAGAATCGATAATATTTTTAGAGAAAAAAAAATGTTTTTATTATAAAACATTCAATAGTCCAATTTGTAAGCATGTAAAATATATAATAAATAAATATATAATTATATTATAAACAAAATATGTAATAAATAAATATATAATAATAAATGTAATACTATAGTTATACAAAAAAATGTCACGAAATAAACTACCCAATGGTTAAGTTGCTTAGATAAAGTGTTGAAGGAATTCAAAACCTATGACTGCATCCGTTGTAGTTGCTTTTTTATGGTGATAATTTCTGTATACGTTTTACATCGACAGTAGGCTATCTGATTGAAGTATATTGAGTTTTTCGACGCAAAACGTAAATGCGGAGCTGTTTACCTTCAAAGTCTCCTAGAAGGAAATTTTTCTTCTACCTATCGGGTATTTAATGTTTAAGTCAAGATCCCTAATACACCATAAAAGTTCAATAAAAGAACAAGCTTGTGATTATATTTAATAATTATTAAAGATATTTAAAAAACATTATTATTATTTTTATTAAAGATTATTAAAAAATTTTTTATCCATTTTAATGTTTACTTAAATATTAATTATACCTTAATAAAATATTTATCACAGAATATTAGTCGAGATTGTTTGCTATTCGGATGAATTTATAAAATAGAAGTTTTTAAAACTAGTTTTACAATCTTTGTGACTGATTAGTTATTGTCTCGCGTATTTTCTTATATATTCCACTAATTAATTTGGTATATAATTTTCACATATAATTGCAGGTTTATTTATGGGAAGTTAATTTGAGTTCTTTTAAACAATAGTAGAAATGCTATGAGGCAATTAGTTTCATCTAGTGACTATATTCTTGGATCATATTTAGGAATACTAATATTTGATCTGCATTCATTTAAAATACTTTACGCAGAAAAATATCATTATAACTTACTAAAATGCCCTACGGGCAAACTATCAAATAATTAAAGTCTCAAAATCCCATGAGTTTTTATTTATTATTATTATTATTATTCATTTTTATTTATTATTATTATTATTATTATTATTATTATTTGTAAGGAATGGAATTTTAGATTGTTCCTTAAATGTTTTTTGATGTTAATCTTTGATTGTTTTTTTATTATTTCTAATCTAATTCAATTACAAATGTGACTGAATAAAAAGCAATATTTCTAATATGGATTCTTGATTTATATTAGAATGCATTCAGGTTTAATTAATTCGTAGTAATTATTTTCAAGATGCAATGAAGACATTTTGTTTTCACTTAACTATCATTGCAGAAACCATATCAAGGGACATTTACTATTTAAAAGGCATTATACTTTATTATTCATCTTTAGAATATATATGCTAATTTATAAAATTAATTAAAAAAGGAGCTTCTGATTAAAATTCATTATTGTTTCAGTTATCTTTAGTCAAAGTAAATGTTTACAATTTAATACATTTTCAAATTATTATTTCATACTTTCATTTTAATCAACAATTTAAATTATAAATTTCCTATTCATCGCGTCATTTTAAAGTTTACAATCGATGAAAAGCAATTATAATTTTATAATATTTACAGCCTTCATTATGTATCTTATTATAAAATCATAACGTGTGCCATGCTAAATTTTTCTGCCTTATTTTAAAGTAGCGTATTTTTTCTTTCTTCTTTCATTATGTCTGGAAAAAAAATAATAAGTTTTTTAAAAAATATTTTTACAATGTAAAATTTAAAAATATTTAATGAAAATTTTACGATAAACAATGGGCTCAAAGAAGTGCATGGTAGAACTAAATATACTTCCTCTCTGGGTGAGAGACTGTAGGCTAACTAATACGCAGGGTTACGCTAAATTTACTTCCTCTCGAGGTGAGAGACTGTGGACCAACTAAACGTTTCTCAGTGAGAACGTAGGGTTGCGCTCTTCCTCTCGGATGAGAGTTTCGAGGCCAATTGATCATTTCTCCTGAATGCCACAGGAAGGTTCTCTTGTCAGTATGTTGGTGAAAAGAGGTTATACTTTTTAATTCAAAAAGGTTTATATTTTTATAGAAACTTTTTGTTTGTCACAAAACATTTTTCTATTTTATTTCAATTTTATAACTTGGAAAATATTCATTGAATGCACTGAATTACAGAGCTAATTAAAAACGCTTACGAATATTTATTAATAAAAACTATTTTTTCTAGTTTAATAATGATCCCCTTAAAGGAAGTTAAAAATAATTTTCATAAAAATTTTAAATACCTTGTATATACCTAATTATTGCTAAGAATAATAATTAAAGAAATAAAAAAGAAGAAGAATATTTTAAAAATGCGTTTTTTCTGTGTTTTATGTCAAATTTCATTCTGTATATTAAAAAAAAAAAAAACTAGAAATGTGAAACATTGCTTTAAAATGCAAACATAATTTTACACTTTTAAAATTTTATTAATATTTAGTATTTCTTTGGTATCATTTAGACATTTAATCTTCTCTTTAGATTTTAGGCACATCTAATTTTAGTCTTGTAACGTAAAAAATAAAAATTTAACTCTTTTAAATGGATGCAGTACGTACAAGTTTTTGGACAGAGTTTCTTTACGAAACCTCTTTTTTTGTTATTGTGAATTAAATCATTATAGAAATGTCGTCACTAATACAGTAATGTCATCAGTAATACAATACGGTAATGTCAACAGTAATACAGTAATATCATCAGTAATACAGTAATGTCAACAGTAATACAGTAATGTCAACAGTAATACAGTAATGTCGTCAGTAATATCATCAGTAATACAGTAATACAGTAATGTCATCGGTACAATGTCGTCAGTAATACAGCAATGTCATCGGTAATACATTAATGTCGTCGTCAGTAATACAGTAATGTCGTCAGTAATACAGTAATGTCGTCAGTAATACAGTAATGTCGTCAGTAATACAGTAATGTCAACAGTAATACAGTAATACAGTAATGTCATCGGTAATACATTAATGTCGTCAGTAATACAGTAATGTCATCGGTAATACAATAATGTCGTCAGTAATACAGTAATCAGTAATACAGTAATGTCATCGGTAATACATTAATGTCGTCAGTAATACAGTAATGTCGTCAGTAATACAATAATGTCGTCAGTAATACAGTAATGTCGTAATACATTAATGTCGTCAGTAATACAGTAATGTCATCGTCAGTAATGTCGTCGGTAATACAGTAATATCGTCAGTAATACAGTAATGTCATCGGTAATACATTAATGTCGTCAGTAATACAGTAATGTCATCAGTAATACATTAATGTCGTCAGTAATACAGTCATCGGTAATACATTAATGTCGTCAGTAATACAGCAATGTCATCGGTAATACATTAATGTCGTCAGCAATACAGTAATGTCATCGGTAATACAATAATGTCGTCAGTAATACAGTAATGTCATCGGTAATACATTAATGTCGTCAGTAATACAGTAATATCGTCAGTAATACAGTAATGTCATCGGTAATACATTAATGTCGTCAGTAATACAGTAATGTCGTCAGTAATGCAATACAGTAATGTCGACAGTAATACAGTAATGTCAACAGTAATACGGTACAATAATATGTCGACAGTAATACTATACAGTAATATGTCGACAGTAATACAGTAATGTCAACAGTAATACGGTACAGTAATATGTCGACAGTAATACTATACAGTAATATGTCGACAGTAACACAGCAATGTCGACTTACTAAAAATAACGTTCAACATTTTTTTGTCAAAAATATACAAAATGAAAGCCTCTTGGCACTCTTAGTTGCAATGAACTGTGTTTATCTCACTCAGAATATCCGGGGCGGTCACTACGCTCTACGCCAAGAAGTTCGATCCCGACCGTTTTCCATGATAGGCACCCAGAACGACCAGCGGCCCTTCAGAGGTGACATCGTTCATGATGACGAAGACTTCGATTTCGTGGAACCCGGTTCAGGAAGCGAATCCGATGATGAAGACTACGAAGAAGAGACGAGCGAAAGCAACATCGCGGGCAACCGGAAGAAAAAGGTTTGTAAAAATACTTCTTTAGATTGCAAAAAAAAAAAAAAAAAAAAAAAAAAAAAAAAACTTAACGGTAACGAATTTTAGAAACAGTATTTTATTTATGTAGCTTACCCAAATAGTATATTGTAGTGTCCAGTTGGGCAACTGGATCTTAACTGGGTGTGGGTGGGTTGAGATACTGGAGGTACAGGATGGAGTAATCACAACTTGATTTACACATGCACAGACACCACTCACATACAATTAACGACAGAAAATATTTAACAAAGACGTATAATTACAGATTCGTGGAAGGATTCCACTTTTAAGCCGAAAACCCGATACTCATGTAAGCGCGGGATACGCGAAATATACTTTCTCTCCGGGTTAGAATCTGTAGGCCAACAAATACGCAGGTTTGGGTTAAATATATTTCCTCTTGGGGAGAGAGATTACAAACTAACCGTTTCTCAAAGGAGCGCAGGTTGCTTGGTACTTCCTCTCGGGTGAGAATGTCGAGGCGATGTAATTGACCATTTCTCCTGAACGCTACAGCGGGCGCTATGTGTTGCTAAATACAACGATTGACCAATATTAAGTAATATACTCTTAGTTCATTTTGTCTGACTTACAAAATATAAACATATTATTGTTTCAATATCCTCAAAATAATATCTAAGGATTAATTTATGTTTATAAAAATTAATTTAATCGTCACTTTACTTCTCTGTCAGAATTTGGTATTACTTCTTGTAGTATTTGTACAGTTGCTTCTTCATAAAGTTCTAGAGTTATTAAATTTTGTTATAATCCTGTAGCTATTGTATTTGACAGTGCTCGTGGGGATTCTGCACTTTAGGGATCCGATTTCGCCAAGTCTCTTTTTCCGTGGGAATGGAATCGCCATAACCTCACTATTTTGTAACCGCAGCGGCCATTTTGTTTGTTTAGAAGGGGACTTGGCGAAAATCTCAAGAAAAAAAATCGCCAAATAAACAAACGGTACCCTAAAGTGCAAAAGTTCCGATCTTGTAGTATTCTGGCCAATTGCTTCAGAAATTTATTGGGTTATTGAATATTGGTATATACCCATGTGTATTCGTATACCAATGTATGTTTACACATGATAAATTGAAATTTGTGAAATGATTTCAGTTTTTATTAATAGTTCTCAATCATTTTTGTGTAAAAGCATTTGATTATAGAGCTCTGAAGTCATCTGGTAGTTATTCCGTTGAACTTCTAAACTGAGGGGATTAAAATACACTATAGATGTAAATTGCAAACACATTACAGTACGGTCACTTTTGAATTCCTTTATATGGCTAAAATTCTCATAATGGCGAAATTCTTCAAACAAAAGTAATCAGAGGCTACATTTTCCATTCATCTTGTAATGGCTACTTCGGTCTATTTGTTAAAAGCAGTTATTAACATTATTATCATGCCATTAACATTAGTTCATATAATGGTTGAGACGACTAGATTGGTGAGCATTAAAATGATGCATTTCTGACTTAAATCTCATAGGAGTAACTCATTTGGAGTGAAAATGATAAAGGAAATCTCTATTTGAATATAATGGAGATATTTAGGTTTGATTATATGGTTTAAAACCATTGCTTCAAAGAATATTTCAAATGCTTTTGTAAAATATATAGATTATTTAAAATATGAAGAAATTTTATACTTATATATATTTTTATTATGATGAAACATAACTAAATAAAGAATTCTCTTAAATAGTGTTTAATTAAATCAGCCTGCAATTTGTCAAACGATCATTAATGATTTTTTATGAGAAATAGTTTACTAAATGAATTTCCATATAAATTAGATTTTAATATATTCCTATAACTAAAAAATATATTATTATGTATATTGAAATTATTTTGTTATGCATTTAGCTATAAAAAAAATTCTCATAAAATTTTAATTGCAGATTCCATTAAAATCAGATAGCAGCGACGATGGAGATTTTATTCTTGATGAAAATGATGACAATGAAGAATATGAAGAGGATGAGGATGAAACAGATGAAATTGAAGAAGAAAAAGATAAAAAAGATGAAAAGGCTATTGTTAAAGAAGATGATTATGTGTTTGATAACTATGAAAAAGATGAAACTGAGGAAATCTTTGATGAGAAACCTGAAGAAAATATTGACCAGAAAGTTGAAGTAAATATTGACCAGAAAGTTGAAGAAAATATTGACCAGAAAGTTGAAGTAAATATTGACCAGAAAGTTGAAGGAAATATTGACCAGAAAGTTGAAGAAAATATTGATCAAAAAGTTGAAGAAAAAGTGGAACAAAAAACAGAAGAAAAAGTTGATGAAAAACATGAAGAAAAAGTTACCGTTAAAGAAATTGTAGATGAAAAAAAAACTGAAGATAAACCTCATGACAAAGTTCAAGAAACTGTTGAGGAAAAAGATAATAACAGCAAATATGATTATAATCCTCCAGATGATGAGACAGATGATAGTGATAATGAAGATGATGATAACGTTGAAGGGTCTGGAACTGGATCACAAATTGGTAAATATTCATAATATCTAAATAATTCGTAGAATTATATTTAAATAGAAACTAATTTTTTGCGTATTGAAAACGAACAAAATTTTATTGAAAAAAACAATTCTTACGTATTTTTTTCTCTCTATTTTATTAACAGTTTTATTTATACATTTCGAATATAGCATTTATTATCGAACTACGATTAGCAATAATTTACTGCATAATATACAAATTAATAACAAATTATAATAACTTTTATCATAATAAACTGAGCTTTAAATGTTATTACGATTTATTGTTGGAACATTCTGCTTATAAGTGGGAGTGGGGTTACCTAACAATATTTTATTAACATTAATTCATTAATTGTTTTTGTCCATAAATGATAGAACCCGAGTGTGCCCGTATTGAAAAACCAGATTGAAATTTTTAAATACTAATTCACATCTGAGCATTAGAGGTTAAACTTTACATATTTTTAGTTCCTTAAATTTTGATGTAATACGTCCCTCTATTATTTTCCAATGGAATTAGATTCTCACTAAAACATGATTAACGAGTAAGTATGATGAGGGCTTGATTTCTTTATTAATTTATGAACCTCCAACAAGGAATTATGAGGTTCATTTCTCATGCTTATTTCATGCATTGTAATGAAGCTTTTATTAAGAAGGTGCCTTCTGAACAAAAAGTTCCTGTTTAATCATTTTTGTGATATAATCTACTGAAACTACTACGTCCAGGCTACTTAATGTAAGGGTGGATATAAGGAGGGTGAGTAACAATAGACTATAGATATCCTCTTCTGAAAGTTTACTTGCGGATAGCATCGATTAATCTATCTAGTTCCACTCTTCAGAACCTCCGCTTCCCCATTGTGTTAATTATGCATGATACTTCACGGCTTTCAACGTGATTTGATCATTATTCACTTCCTATTCATCCATTTTTATACGCTGTGATATAGAGAAAATTATTAGTTGATACTTCCGGGCACTCTTCCAGTAATTTGCCTTGAGGACTGGTTCAGTAAAATAAAGCTGTTCAAAATTTTTAATAACTGTTAAAAAAGGCTCAATAGGTCGTAATACTACCGTTCCCAAAAAGTAAGACCAATTTTTTTTTTTCAAAAATTCTTTATTTATTCTTCCAAATCTATTTCATCGCCTTCAAAGTAATCCCCTCCGCACACAATGCACTTATGCCGACTTTTTTTTTCCAATCCTCAATGCATGCTTAAGTCATCGGTAGGGATGGCCTTCAAAGTGCTCGCCGATTCACGTTGAATCTCTTCAATCGAGTAAACTATAAGTAATAGAGAATTTAAATAAGTCATAACTATAAGTAAATAGAGAATTTAAATAAATCAGATAAACTATAAGTAACAGAGAATATATCTAAAGTTGAAATTTCAGTCTTATTAATTATTTTACTAATAATTTTTACAATGCACTTACGTGTTTGAAATACATAAAAAAGAGAGCATTGAAACTTAGAAGTACTGCACAAAAAATAAAAAATTTAATTTCTAAAACCAATTACTTAAAAAAATTATAAATTAATTTTTTTTTTCCTTTTGACTGATCATCGATTACATTGTTTATGTCAACTTCAATAATTCGATGAATATTTAAAAGATCTAAAACTTATAAGATCTTATATTAACTATCTTCTTCTTTATGCGATGTTTATTATTTGATGTTGAAATATTTTGTTACAAATATTTTATGCTTAACTTCAGAATAGTAGTACGTCAGTACTCCAGTATAATATCTTTTTAGCATTGATGATCAGAAGAATATACACAGTCCAGTCACATTAATGTGGCCACCTGTCAAAAGCCAGAATATACACTCTTGTATATTCTGGCTTTAAGTGGAGTGTGGAATATTAAGTGGTATTTAAGTGGTATTAAGTGGAATTCTTTATATACACTCTACTGCAATGTGCTGCCACCTGCCTTTTGTGATTGGTTATTTCACGTTGACGTCGAAAGTAGGTGGTGGTCACATTAATGTTACTGGACTGTGTATTTCTGAATCAAAATAGTTATTGCAAAAGTCTTCTAAAATACCACAACTGCTTATATAAAATTTAATACTGAAATTAAATAAATGCAATGATATACCATTTTTTAACTTGTTCATTAGAGCTCGCCTGGTCGGAATGGTCACCTTGTAGTGCCACATGTAACTGGGGACGACGCACTAGGACATCTTACTGTCTGGACAATGGTTTGAATCTGGAGAGTTGTGCAGAAGCAAGTTCCAAGCGTTCTGAAACCGAAGCATGTTTTGTTCGATTGTGTCCTACCACTACAACAACTGCATCTACTACTACAGCTTCATTCGCTGCTACTACTCCTGCGCCAACTTATAATACCACAGGTAAATTTCAAAAATGTAAATGAAAAATTAGAGGACTACATACATATAATTAACCATGTTCATTGAGTTTAATGCTTTTATTATTGACATATTAAATTTTGTAAGAAATTTTGAATAATTTGAAAACTTTTACTACAAAAATATGTACCTTGAAAACATTCTTTTAATATATAATATAAAAATAGTTCTGGTAACAATTTTGTACAATATTCATATCAAGAAATCATTCCCCTTTAAAATATTCACTAAATTATTGTGAATAAGTAATTTAGACAAAACTTTTCTCTAGGACAAATCTTTCTATATATTTTCCTATAACTAATATTTTCTTTTTATTCTACATATATATTTATGTACTTAAAATTTGCGAGTGATATTTATTTTATTTATAAGTCATATAATAATTCATTCCTATGTGTAATTATAAAAAAAATTTTTAATTTGATTTTTCTGTTAAAATTTTAAAGCAACCAAAATTTTAAATGACTACAGATATTTGTAACATTTTTTGTAAGGTTGTTTTACATACACCTTTATTTTAGGAAAACACTTTTAAGGTAAGGTAAGGTATTTTTAAGGTATTTTTTTATTTCCTTACATAAGTAAAAAAAATATATTTTTATTATATACAATAAATTTTTAATATCCTACTTTTTAACCATTCGTCTTAATAAATTTTTAGGATTGGCTTATCTAAACAGCAATTTTAAACAGTTTCTTTCAAACAAAGAAATTCATTTAAAATGGAATAGCACTTTGTATTCAAGCGAAACTCATCTTTAATTCAAAGTTTTCATTAATTTCTGATCTGTAACAAGAGACATCCTTAGTCAGAATGGAAATTTCAATTGTTAATGTTTAAATCAATAATACGCTTCTGTCAATAGCTAAAAATTAATTTTCGAGGATTTTTCTAAAAAGTGCAATTAATGTCATTTTAATGAACAAAAATAGAGCCAGAAAACATATAAATATAATCATATTGATTATCTTTAAAAATAAACAAGAATAATTTATCAATTAAACATGATGATGAAGTAAAGTTTTGGAGCTTTCTGAAGTAATATTATTGATTTTCCTACTAAAAAAATTAATTTAATACTTTATTTTCTATTTTTGTTCTTTAAATTTCCATTTCATAACATAAATTAAAATCAAACTAAATAAATAGAATTTTCTTTTATGTGTGTTTATCATATTTTGTTTTACTCTATCGGTATATTTGTTTTGTTTTTAAATTTTTATTTATTTTATTTTATATTTTCAGTCACAATGCCTCTTTCACTTATTTTTAAATGATAAAATTTTACATGAATATGAGATTTATTTTTTTACTGATATAATTACCATAATTACGCAAAAACTAATCTATTCCACTAAATTTATGCATTAAAATATTTTCTATGTTATCATTTTCCTTGAAATTTTTCGAAATTTTAATTTTGTCATTTCCATATTTTATTGAAGACTGCAAAATTCAAATTATACGTGTTATTTTTATATAAAAAATAAATAGTAACATTTTGGATGGAATTTTATATAATAGAATATTCAAGAACAATAAAAGTATTAGACCGAAAGATATGAAATTTGTCCGATTCGTGGCTCAGTAGCAGTGTGCGTGGTGATCATTAGGGTGGAGATTCTATCTGCTGGCAGCTTTGTTGTAGACACTATCTCAAAAAACCTGGCGACTCGATGGTGTGTGTGATGTTCAGCATCATTCCTCGTTCATCGGACTACTTGGTGGAAGTTTTCAAGCTTTTCTCTCATACGATACACAAATGCAGGGTAGTTTCCCCTAAAAGTTCTCCCGGAAGGCACTGCCTTCCTTCTTCAGCGACTCTGAGACAATTCAGACTTCTACATACAAATGCTCCGTTACAACAGAAGCTGTCCCTCCTTCCATGAGATCACACAGATTCTTGGACTTGATCTAAATGTTGCTGTCTACCAAGTGGGATAAAAAAAAAATGAAATTTGTTTTCCCATCATTCTTCTAAATCATGAATTCTTAATCGTTTCTGTTCCATGGACCTCTATGCCAGTGAAGTGAAACACATGAACCTTTTGTCATTGAGATGAAGGTCATATATGCCTTTTTAAGAATGTTATTGTAAAATAAAACAACAAAGTTAACTATTTTATACTAGTATTGATGAAACAATTTTAAAATATTATGCAATAACCTGGAGCACTGATATACAGTCTGATATACAGCACACTGATATACAGCAGCAATACTGATATACAGTCATTACTTTCCTAAAAGACATGTACATGACTTCAATAATTGTCTGCTGAATGACTACTACTACTGAGTTATTAAGTAGTTTGTTAGTTATGTTATAAAATAGTTTCTGCATGGCAGTATTGTGATCTAGGGGCATTCTATTGCAATTAATTATTGTTATAATATTAAAATACTTATAAGGTAAACTAATTTTCTAAGTATATAAAAACAATTATGAAATCTAAAACTATCTGCTTTAAACTGACACATATATATTTTTTATTCCGGTGCTCATAGACTTAACACATATAGGTACTATATTTATACCAGTGCTCATAGACATAATTCTTATAAATATAATATTTATATCGGTGTTTATAGACATAACACATATAATATTTGTATCGGTGCTTATAGATATAACTTGTATAAATATAATATTTATACCGGTGCTCATAGACATAACTCATAAATATGATATTTATACCGGCTCTCATAGATATAACTCGTATAAATATAATATTTATAATGGTGCTAATAGACATAACTCATATTTATGTAATATTTATACCGGTGCTCATATAAATATAATATTTATACCAGTGCTCATTAAATATATTTATATGTATATAAATATATTTCAATTAAGTGGGAAAAATGATAATTAATTATTTTTATATTTAAAAATGAATGGAAACAATTATAATTAATATTTATAAAAATTCTCAACCTTCGGAGTAAAAGTTGACAATTGTTCTAAATAGTATTTAAATGTCTATTTAAACATAATTATACATTAAGAAATATTAATTAAATCGATATAATTTATGCGATAAGATGGACCAAGAAATATTGATTAATTTAAATTGTGTGATTCCAGTGGTTGTGAAGAAAACGGCCTGCAGAGTTCATTGCCAAAATGGTGGATCGTGCCAGCCTCCTTACACGTGCATCTGCCCTCATGGTGTCTATGGAAGTTTGTGCCAGTACGGTAAGTGGTATGTGATATTCTTTATTTTTTTTTTATGTTCATTGCGTGTTCCATTTAAGCAAGTACACTGTCATCAGCAGGTGATTTTAAGGATTCATTACCATGACTATTTTGTTCAAAATTACAAAAAAAAAAGGAATTTATTAAAATTACTTTCATAACTTATATTTATTTATTTATCATTGAAATTTTTTAAAAAATCAGTTTTGAAGGCCTATTATTTTAATGTACTCACATTCACTGATGATTATTTAACAAACCAAAATTAAATAAAAATATTTAAGCCTAGCATTCGATAAGTCATGAATAAATAATACTTTCAATTGGGATTTCTAAGTAATCTGATTACAATAATTTAATGATATTATAATAAATATCATTAAATTACAAGACATTTAATAGGGTTAAATTTTGTTTATAAAATTTAATGAAAAAATTTATTTCGTATTCACTACAATTACTATCTTTTGTTTGTTGTAATTGTTTTGTATGCTTTTTTTTTTTATATATAATATTTTCTATTTTTACATCTTGGACGTCTTGTATCTCTCGAATTAAATTTCTTCAATAAACTACAAGAATATATTACAAAGAAAGCTTGTATAATGCATTATAAATTCCAAAAAGTAGAAGAAACCTAGATTTTGGGTTTCGATTTATGAAATAATTAATCTTGCAAGAAATTGTTACTACTATTTTTCATTCTAAAAAAAGGCACAATTTGTATCAATAGAAAACATGACATCTTCTTCATTGGCGGTGCCATGGATGTTTGTCGGGGTTCGGAATTCACTTTAAACCATAAACCCGGTCAAATATGGCTGTAGAGCTTTGGGCATAGTGATGACAATCCTACCTCATAAACACAAAACATCTTTAGTATTGAAATCTGCTAGCAGGTAGACGGCCTTGGCCCACTATGGGGCTTTTGCGCTACTGATGATGATGATGACGATTACGCAACTTAAGTTAGCACATGTCATAAACAATATTCTAACAATACAAAAGCCATTTGTTCTTCTGAAGCTATAGAAAAAAGTTGAAATTATTTATATTTATGGTTTTAATATTTTTTTTTTCATCAGCAATGTTTTTTGTATTCACCAGCAGTTGTAAAACTTTCTTATTTCTATTTCTTTAATATCAATATTTAAAAGTCATAGTTGTATTTTTATAAAGTTCTTAAAATTTGACTTTTTTAATTTTTAAATCTTAAAACCAATTAACAATTCTCATATATTACAGAATAAATTAGTTGTAAATAGTATCATCGAAAATTGTCAAGAAATTAATATAATTTTTGATGTGGTAAACAATTTCTATCGATCAATGCATATCTTGAGCATTTAAATATTTTTTCTGTTTCATTAATTTGTTATTAATCTAAATAAATAAAGGCTACTATATCAGCATTCAATCTTTGCAGAATCAAAACCCCTAAATATCTTGTCTGAGCCAAACAAAATCTGAATGACCTTTCTAAATGGTATGACAAATGGAAAATTGCTCATAACATTAACAAAACCGAAACAGTATTTTTCAGCTAATATCAAAAATATAAAAAACAGGTCATCTACCTCAAAAACCAACTATCTTCTGGAAATAAAAAACAAAATATCTTGGAATTTATGTTCATAAACAACTAAACTGGACAAAAATACAGAATAAATATTAGAAGTCTCTATTCCCTTATAGTAAGAAATTCGAGGAGTAGACATAACAAACTTCTGATTTTTACCTCTATGCTTCGTCCTCTCCCCACTTATGTTTGCCGTGCATTGACCTATGCCGCTAATTATATTACTAAAATCTTGGAAGCTCAACAAAATATGACCATTACACAAATAACGAATGCGAACTTGTTCATGAGAGACAACGATATTCAAAGATCCAACTCTCTGCTACCTCTCAAAAAATACTGAAAAAAACTTTCAGAAATATTCTTCAATTATATTGACAACCACCACAATCTCGTCATTCAAGAGATCGAACAATATGAACCGCACTCTAATTTTAAAAAACCTAGGAATATTCTACCTAAAGTCAATATGAATTTTTAGACTTTTTTAATTCTCACAGACTCTTTCTAACCTCTAAGCATCGCCAATATTTTCATTCTTTTATGTTTGCCACCACCGAAGATGAGGCCTCTGACGGAGCCAGTGAGCTCCAATAATCTCCATCATCATCATTCAAAAAATATCAATGAATATATTCTAAAATAAAAATTTTATTCCAGTCATCATATATTTTTAACACCCAATCTACAATTAAGATTCGGATATTCTTTTTTTATTTCCTGTTAATCTTATATTAACTAACTCAGAGATGTACAAATCACAGAAGTATGTTCTGCGTATAGCCTGCATCACTAACGTCATATGCTGCATATGCATAAAACTTGCTATTCACATTCAAGGATCACCTTTTTGGATTTTAAAAAAAATTTAAAAAGTTAATCAATTGCAGTATCAGTTATCATGTTCATTCCCAGAGTAAACACAGAATAGTTTAATTAGCCTTATTTGATTTTGAACTTATTTAGCTCAAAATCCTTATGCCCTAAGCCAAAGTTATCCTTTTTTTAAATTTTCATATATACTTTAAGTTACAAATTTCTCAATAACTCAATTCTCTTTTTATTTTACTTTCCAAAAATTGGGAAATTAGAGGAATATTAATTTTCCAAATATAACAACAGAAAGTTATTTAACGAAACGTAAATTTCCTTAGACAGAATATTATGTATCTAAAATAAATGACATTATTTATTAATTCAATTAAATACAAATTCAGTTAAATGCTATTTACTAAGAATATTGCTATTCACTAATACTAAATAGTGAAGCTCAATAGTGATATATTAAAATAACTGTTTAAAATACGTTTGTAGGATGTTTTGATGTCTAAATATTTAAAACACTCTTATAAATCAATAATTAGAACAACTCTAATTTGATTAAATGTAACACTCTTATTAATTAAGTCTAATTCGGTTTATGAAGGAAGGGACTCAGATGAACGACAAATTAAATTGTGTATGCAATTCTGCGTTTAATAAAGAGTGTTAAATTTCAGTGAGGCAAGCTTGTAGAGCAAATTGCAGAAATGGCGGAACCTGCTATCCACCTTCCACATGCATCTGCCAAAAGGGATATTTTGGCACAGAATGCCAGTATGGTAAGTGTGATTTTTTTTATTTAATTCCTTCTATTAGCTCGCACTCTCCCTATATATATCTTGTTCAAATTTTCAATCGTTAATAAAATACTTTTTGTTCATCCACTCGAGATCAGATACATTGTTTTGAACTTGTAGTGGATGACACTGGATGTTAATACAGTTTTTTCAAATATTAATTCAGTAATTAAATTTAATTAATTAATTTTAGTTTTTTTTTTAGATTTAAGTTGCATATATCTACCAATAGATGGCGCCAGATAAACTTTAAAAAATGAATGAAAATTATTTATAAAGTATTAATTATTTATATATTGAATTATTTATATATTTTCTGCAATATAGTGAAAAAAAAAGTAGGAATTGACTTTAAAAAAAAAAAATTTTATATTACTTGTTTATAATATTTTTCATGTTCTTAAGACAACAAATCTAGCATTTGTTTCTATTTCATATTTTAAATTTGCATAAAATGTAGTAACCTTTAAATGCCGCAGGTTTTATTAAATAGTAATTCTTTCACATAAATTCAACTGGAATATATAAAATAAAACAATAAAAAAATTATACATGAAAAGGTAAAATGTAGCGTACAATTTTAATGGTACAAATTGTCTTACAATTTAATATTCTAATATAGAACTCATTCTGAGGATAATGATAATTCACATGCAGAAAAAAATTTAATTGAATTCAAGTTCTGTGTTAAGCCCTTTGTATCAATTTCATATATATCATATATAATTTCAGTTTGTTCAACTGAATGAAATTCATTTTTTCTTCTATATTTTATACATGAATAATTTAATTTCAAAGAGATTAGTAGTAGATTTAGAAAAAATAGTGTGAAATGAATATGTATTTTAATTAGCTTATAAAATATTTAAAAGAACATGAAATGTATGCCATTTTATACAATACACAACAGTAATAATTTTTTAATAATGAGTTTTTTTTTAATTTAGGAGGAATCCAGGAAGGAATTTGGAATATTTCGCATTCGTTTTTCTTTTTTCTCGAAATACAGACAGAAAAAAATGGCTGCTATTTCCGCTAATCTCTTTTTCTTGATCTTGATAAAATACATATATTTTTAGAGTGTAGAACGATATCTCTTATAAAAAAAAGAAATGAGTAACCAAATTGTTGCAAATATGGAATATAATATGACCTTTTTAAGTTAAGTCGATATAATGATACTTATATAGAATATTTATAAAATGAAATTAATTAAATTAGGAAATTCTGATTTTTTTTTAAATTATATTTAAATTCTATTTAATATTTTAAGAAAAATATATTTTTAATAAAATTTAATAAAATATATTTAAAATTTTATAAATTTTATAAAATATTTAATAAAATATATTTAAATGCAAACTGCAAGCTTCAATTGTTATCTATACCAATTGAATAAAAAAATTGTTTTAGAAATTAAAAGTAATTTTAAATAGTTTGACTTTAAAAACATGTTTTGTACTATTTTCTGGAAAATATTTTAAAGAATATCTTAATAACTGATGTTTTTATTAAGTTTTTAAATTGATTGTTATTAATTAATTCAATTTAATTGTTTTTATTAAGTATTTCATTTTTAATTAAGTTTTTAAATGTTTAATTTTTAATGAACTTTTTAAATGTTTCATTTTTAATGAAATATTAAAAATATAAGTTAGTTATAAAAAATATTCTATGAACATAAACATATAAGGTTTTAATGCAAATGAATATCTAAATAACTGATAATTGTCTTATTAACGTTAGCACATTAAATTCTAATTTTCAGATTCATAATTTTCTGAGGAATAAAATTATCCGATTTGGATAAATTTTGTAAATGCTATTCATTCTGACTGTTATTAAAAATGTCTCATTCATACATAACATGATTAGTATTTTTTATTAATGATGGCTGACAAATCTTTAAAAATGGTGTTAGCAGTTAACTTTAATATAAATAAAAACATCAGTTTTTAAGACATTCCTTAATTTTTTTTTCATTTTTCCAGAAAATTGTACAAAATAAGTTTATAAAGTCAAATTATTTATAATTACTTTTAATTTCTAAAACAAATTTTTGTTTCAATTGGTATATATAATAATTCAAGCTTGCAGTTTGCATTTAAATATATTTTATTAAATATTTTATATAATTTATAGCATTTAAATATATTTGAATATGTTTTATTAAATTTTATTAAAAATATATTTTATTAAATTACATTTAAATATATTTTTCTTAAAATATTAAATATAAAATTAAATATATTTTTAAAAAATCGGAATTTCATAAATGAAATCTGGGTAAATATTCTATGTAAGTTTACCATACTATCGACTAAACTACAAAAGTTCATATTACATTCCGTATTTGCAACAATTTGGTTTCTCATTTCTTTTCTTATAAGAGATATCGTTTTACGATCTAAAAGTATGCGAACATATATCAGGAACTAGAAAAAAAAAGATGTGTAGAAATAGCAACCATTTTTTTCTGTCTGAATAAAAAGAATAACGAATCCGAAAATATTCCAAATTACTTCCTGGAGAAATTCCTAAATTCAGTTTAGGAGAAATAATGATATATTTCATTCTCAACTGTAAGCTAAAGTTACCACATAAACTATTTTTAAATCAGAATATTATTTTAGTCAGAATTTTTTAATTTAAATCAGAATTTCCTTCATTTTTTAATCAAAATCAGAATATTTTTAAAATTATATTTATGGAGGCTATAAAAATATTAGGTTACGGAATTTTTCTTAAAAATACATTGCTCGGGCTCATAAATTTAGGATTTTCGGAATTTAACATTTTTCTGATTTAAAACGAAAGAGAAAAAATAATTATTCGAAATTGTTTTTGATATAAATACAGGATTTTAGCAATATTGATTCATCTCCACTAAATACATACATATATTCATACAAAGACACACCTAAATCCATGTCTGATTTTGCATAGTATCTGTCATTAAATTAATATGTACATGTAATTGTCAGGCTTCAGAATTTCTATATGCATATATTTCGTGTATACTTCAGCCAGTGATTGAAAGACATGGACTAATTTCTATGTATTGTGGTTAAGTTTTAATGTTTACTTTTATAATTCTTACCTTTTTGTATATATTTAAATAAAATAAAAAGTTAAATACATAATTATAGTATAAATATATAATTTTATTATAAATTAAAAATAGAAAATTATAAAGTTTTTGAGAAGTAATGAGAAAGTGTCTTGATTATTAGATAAAGTAGCACATTTAAGGATAGAAGAATTTTAAAAACTGTTCAACACTTTGATGCATAATAAATAATTTGAACTGAAATAGTTGAAACACTTCAGAAAAATTTCTGAGTTATTTTATTAATCTTTATGCCAATTTGTGAAGAAAAAAAATTCTGCTTTTTTAATATTTAACCCTATTAATATTTTGAACATTAATAAACGAAAAGATATTACTTGCTAGTTATATATTTTTATTAATAATGCATTATTGAAAACGTAGTTGATATAAAATTAAAGGTAATTTCTCAAACTATTCAATTCTAAGTATCAAAATTATTTTTGGTGTAACATATGACTTTATTGGTAATCAATCCATTACAATAAAGATCGCACACAAAGAAGGAACAAGCAGAACAATGTTAACATACAGCAATACTGCAATTGACAATAAGTCGATCCCAGACATCACAAAAAGTCAAAGTGGGAGAGAATTATTTCAGTCCATGAGGTCCCTGGTCTTCCAATAAAGTTGCAGGACCTCTCCTTGGTGCTGAGCCTTCCTGTTCAGTCCTGGAAATTTCAAAAGATGCTCTGTGTTCATTGTACTGGCTCTACATATTGGGCAAGTGTTCGAGGCGAGGACACCTATCCTGTTACGGAGTTCCTCAAAACAATCGTGTCCGATTCTTAATCGAAAGTTGGCAACCGCCTCTTTACATGGTCTAGTGTTAAAGAATATTGTATCTTGAATATTTTGCCACTTTTTGCCTTCAGGTTTAGTTATGAGATTATGTTTCATTTTCTTAAAGATTTCTCTATGAATACATTTTTTGAAAGATTCTGGTGGAACTTGTTTCTTTCCAATATTCACATGGTTTCCTATCTTTGGAGGTGAATCTGCTACGTGTGATCCACGTGTGAGGATATCCACTCAAAATTATTATTTTTTTTTAAATTAGCAAGTGGAAAAAATATATAATAAGTGGCTATTTGTTCTATATCAGTGACACAAATTATTTGTGTTTTATATTTACATGACGTTAAATTTAACATCTTAACTTTCATTTCCCTTTCCATTGTGTTTATTATGAAGGTCTCATTACTCCAGAAGAAATCCAACTAATAAGAACGTCGTATAATATACCAAAGATACTTTATCGCGCGTTCATTGTTAGTGTTTTATGTTTGTTTTACAATCATATTTCACAATTAAGTTCTTCAAATAATTTGATATCATTAGGTCCTCTTCCGGAATTCGTACAATGCCCCTAGTCTATATTTAGCTATCCTGATTAATTTGTAGCTTAGGCTGACCATAAATTTTTAGAAAAAACAAATAGAAATCTTTTGATACTCTGACTCACCAAAGAGTTTTTGTTGTTTTTGCGAAACAAACTGTACGTTGAGAAAAAAAAACATATAAATTTTAGAACAAATTGAAAAAAATAGGCCTACAAAAGATAACTCCTAATTTTTCGCTTTTTCATTACCTATTTAGAAATGGAGAAAAATTTTTAACTCAAATAACTTGATTGCAGGAAAACAGTCTGTCATATGAATGTTAAATTAATTAGAAGCAAACAATGAAAGCTACTCAGTGTCTATGATATATCTACTAAATATATGCGTAATAATAATCAAGTATAGTAACTTTTGGTCATTTAAATAGAAACAATCCATTCGTTTTAGACAATGTTGTTTTTAATAGATTTTTTTTTTTAATTCATTAATAATTTTCCATTAATATGTTTGTTGATTTTGCGAAACAAACTGTACTTTCAGAAAAAAATCATATAAATTTTAGAACAAATGGGAAAAAAAATTAGGCATACAGAAGACAGTTCCTAATTTTTCGCCGGTTGATTCTCTATTCTGAAATGGGAAAAAATATCATATCTCAAATAACTTGTTTGCTGGAAAACAGTCTGTCATGTGAATTTAGGTTAAATTTAGTTTGTCCTCTGCAGACTTCGATTTAGGTTTAGTTTGTCACTCTACGGTCATTTTGTGAACACAGGCTTAATTAAACCGGAACCTATAGTTTAACATAGATTCCGAACCACTAACAAACATCCATGCTAACCCCAGGATTCGAATCTAAAGCCTGCATTATCACTAGTCAATTGACCATCAGGCCGCAGCAGATTTCAAGACAGGAGATGTTTTTTATGGGGTACAGTTGTCAAGTTTACGACCAACTCTCTACAGTCATATTAGAGAGACCTACGGTTTAAAGTGGATTCCGCAACACTACAAACATTCATGACACCGCCGGGACTCGAAAACGAAACCTGTGGAATCGACCGCAGAGCACTAATCACCTAGCCATCAGGCCCCATTAATTTAGCTAGAAGCAAAAAATAAAAGCTGCTTAGCGTCTATAGAATCGATTGAGCTTTAGTTTGTCACTTTACGGTTATTTTGTACACACTTTAGGCTTAATTAGACCGGGATCTATAGTTTAACAAGAATTAACATTTAAGTATATGCATAATAATAATCAAGTATAGTAATTTTGGGGGCCTGATGTCCAAGTGACTAGCTCTCTGGCGCTTGGTGCCACAGGTTTCGGGTTCGAGTCCCAGCGGTGCCATGAATGTTTGTAGGGATTTGGAATCCACTTTAAAATTGTAGGTTCCGGTCTAATATGAATGTAGAGAGTTGAGCGTAGGGCTGACAACTCTACCCCGTAAAAAAAAACATCTCCTTTCTCGAAATCTGCCAATAGGCAGGCGGCCTTGGTCCACCATGGGGGCTGATGCACCATTAATGATGATGATTATGATAGTAACTTTCGGTCATTTAAACAAAAATAATCCGATCGTTTTAAATAACTATTTTTAATAGATTTTTTAATCCATTAATAATTTTGTTCATTCGACTCTGAACCATGTTCAGATCATGTTATATTCTGTCCATATTATTCCCCTTTTAAAAATTTATTTTCAACTGTAAGCCTTCCTTTAATTACTTATTCAATAATTCGTCATTATTCGAAAATGTAGAAAGCGCGGTGAAATGTATTTTGTTTTACATTTAAGAGAGTTTTAAAAATACTTTAAATATTTATAAAAATGCATTGAAATACTTAATACTACGCATTATGTGAAAGATCGTAAATAATAGATATTTTGCTTTTAAAAACGAAAATTAATAAAAAGGGAAAATGCTTACTTCACAAAAATATTCGCATGTGACATCATTTTAAAGTCATCTAATCATACCTTTCCGAAAAGCATAATAATGCATTGCATAAATGAATAATATTTTAAAATAGAATTCAAATGATGCATACATGCATGGTGTCAGTACTGTATATTTAAGTAAATTATGCTGTGGGGGAAGTGATTAATAGTAAAATAATGTAATGAGCAATGTTTAAAAGAATGCGTATAATAAAATTTCTAAATAGATGTGCAGCAACAATGTTCTTTTCAAAGTATTAGAAGCCGCCTTACGCTTTTATTCAAAATCATGAATATGTTTTTAACAGCAGATGAAAAGTAAACAGGTGGGGAGGTTTTTCTAAGCATAATAAATCTTCTTTTTGGCATTTATGGAATTATAAAATGAATAACGACATAAATTCCCACACAAAAATGTGAAATGATTAAGGGAATCAGTTTTTGCGTAAGTAGAAGGTCACATGTGAATAAATTATAAAATTATGTAATCTCCTTAGATGTAATCGTTTAATATGTCATTTATACAAATAATTATTTAATTTTAAAAATAAACTTATTAAATCTACGGCATATTTCCCCTAATATTATATGAAAGAAAGATCCATAAGTTTTCATTGTTGGTACAATCTTTATGTTAATGGCAACTATACGATATGTCAAAACCATTTTTTTCTTAAACGTAGATCATCTTCAAAAGTGTGAAATAGCTTTAAAGTGAAACTATAAACTTAATAAATCTACATCATATTTCTACTAATATTATATAAAAGAAATTTCGATTCTATAAAAGTCCATAAGTTTTCAATTTTGATACAATCTTCATGTTTCTGGCAACTATACGATATGGCATAACAGTTGTCAAAACCATTTGTTTCGTAAACGTAGATCCTCTTCAAACGCGGGAAATAGCTTTAAAAGGACAAATAAACCTCTAATATATCTACAACATATTTCTACTAATATTATATGAAAGAATGTTCGATTCTATAACGGTTCATAAGCTTTCATTTTTGGTGCAATCTTCATGTTTTGGCAACACTACGATATTGTCAAATTCACAGTTGTCAAAACCACTTCATAAACGTAGATCCTCTTCAAACGCTTGAAATAGCTTTAAAGTGACACTATAAACTTAGTAAGTCTACAACATATTTCTGCTAATATTATATGGAAGACAGTTCGATTCTAAAAAGGTCCATACGTTTTCATTTTTGGTACAATCTTCATGTTTATGGCAACTACACGATATGGCAAAACAATTTTTAAAACCATTTGTTTCATAAACGTAGATCCTCTTAAAAATTGTGAAATAGCCTGAAAGTGACACTGATACCTTCAATTTAATGTTTGCTTGATGATTTATGGATTGTATATCACACCATGAATGGGGCAGTAGTTGGTCTAATTCTAAAAAATTTATTAAATTGAATTTTCTACCCATAGTCGCTGTTCCATATTTTCCATTGGCCTCGTTTGTCCTACATAATACAAAGAAAAACTTAAATTTTTGTTTTTCCAAGTAATCTTTATCTACTCTTCAGTAGTACAATGAGCATAGTAATGCTCTTGCAGCGGCAGTTTATGCTGTAATGGTAAACTGCTAATTGTAATCACATAATCACATTTCATTTAAACAATAATTATTTAATTTTAATAATAAATTTAATAAATCTAATGTATGTTCCAAATAATATACTGTACAAAAAGGTATTGTCCCATTAAAAGTTCATTAGTTTTCAATATTTTAGCAATCTTCAAGTTTGTAAATCGATATAGCAAACAAGATGTTCAGTAAAACAGTTTGTCCAAGTAACCTTTTTCTACTTTTCAGTAGTTCAATGAGCATAGTAATAATGCTCATGCAACATGAATTTATTCTGTGATGATAAATCAATAATTGTAATCACATAATTACTTGTAGTCACATTATATTTGATTTAAACAATAATTACTTAATTTTAATAATAAATTTAATAAATCTAATATTTCTTCCAAATGATATACTGTATAAGAAAGCTCTATTCCATAAGAACTCCTAAGTTTTCAATTTTTTTAACAATCTTCATGTTTATACACCAATATAGCAAAATATTTGTCGCAACTATTTGTCTTATAAATGTAGATCATCTTCCAAAATATGAAATAATCTTAAAACAACACTGATATTTTCGTTAGATGTCTTTCTAGTTATTAAATTGCTTATTTTATTTCACACCTTGATTGGAGCAAAGGTTTGTGCAATTCTTAAAATATTATTAATTGTGGTTTTTCTACCTGTAATGGCTGTTCCCAGTTTTTCATTGCGCTCATTCATCCTATATGATGCAAAGCAAATTGGAATTTGTCTATCCGAGCTACTGTTTTCTACTCCAAGTAGTCCAATAGACATGGCAACACTGCCACAGCATGGGTTGATGCTATATCGATGTTAAGTTAGATGGTGGAACAAATATATCTGCGTCGCCGTAGCCCATAAATAAAATTGTATGTGGAATTGTGTGTCTTGCACATCCACTCAATTGCTTCTATCAAATTCATTAGCAATGATAATCACTATAACACGCTTATCCGCATAAACTAACCAATAAAGCTGCCTTTAAAGCTATTGTTTAATCAATGGTATTAATAAACGGTTTGTTTTTAATGCTTAATATTGTTTAATCAATAGTAAGACCGGATTTTTAAATTTTTACAACTTGTTAACTTCTACGTATTATAAAGAGATTAAATGACTTGTAATTTCGAAAATGCTTTTAACCAGTCTTGAAATTACAATATTCTTTTCGATAAAAATTATCTACAAAATCTATCCGTTCAACTGTTTACTACTCCAAATAGTCCAATTGACATGACAACGCTGCCACAGCATGAGTTGATGCTATATCGCTTTTGACGTAGAGGATGGAACATATATATATATATATATATATCTGTGTATCACCGCAGTCCATAAATAAATTTGCATAAGGAAATGTGTGTCCCGCACATTCATTTCTCTCAAATTCATTGCTAATGATAATCACTATAACACATTTATCCACATAAACTAATCAATAAAGCTGCCAATAATGCTATTTTTAAATCAATGTCCCTTTGGTATTAATAAACGTCTTGTTGTAGACCATATTTTAATATTTTTACAACTTGTTAACTTTGGCATATTATAAAGAGATAAAATTATTTGTAATTTTCAATATGCGTTTATCCAACCTTGAAATTACAATTTTTCTTCTATAAAAATTAGGTAGATCTTTATTTTTTGTTATATTGCAGTGATACATAGTACTGCTTACATAAGTAATAAGTAATACATAATCATAATCTCAGGAATCTATATATCTCTTCAAGAATTAATCTCCCTTCTATTTTATTGCCCTTCTACACAATTTTAGCTTTCCAAAAAAAAAAATTTTTTTTTTGAAAATTTAATTATTTTACTTTTTGTATTTATATCATTATATTTCTTTAAATATCATTACATTAACTCTAAAAGATATTCTGATAAATACATCGTCTATAGTAAATAAATTTCTATAAAAATTCAGAAATATGAAATTTTCGATAAAAACTTCGTATTTATAATCTTTTACTTATTTACATATCGTAAAACAACTCAAGCGAGATTCGTGTATCAAATTCCATACTCAAATTCCATATGAAGAAATAATTTTTTTTAGTATAAATATTTTTTTTTAGATTCCATGAGTCATATCTGGTAAATAGAATTTTATGGCCCATTTGAATTGATGTAGCAAAACAAAAAATGGGTTTTTCAAGATCATAGAATTCTAACTCCAGTGTGAAATAAACAAAATCAATGTATGAAATACAATAGAAATGGAAATGAGGGCGCACTTGGTTAGCCTAAATGGCTTTCAAGAGAGTTTTATTAGCATATAAAGCGTATAAATGAAACGTGCACTCTACCTAGATGCATAAATAAAGCTTTGCAACAAAACGACAATGTTTAGGAAATAATACGTGTTTTGAATGAAGAAATGTTGGGGATTAAATATATGATTTCAATATCTACGTTACAGGAAAGTCAATTAATAAGGTAAAAACGAAATTGATTGTTATATATAAATACTACAAATTCCCAATTATAAAATTATTAAAAAAACTTTAATAATCTTAAAACTGCACATTAAATTATTAATTTTAGTTTTAGAAACTGTTTCTATATATACATTTTTTTTTTTTTTCTAATAGTTATTTTAAAATGCAAAATCAATTGAAAATTTTATTTTGGACAATACAAGTCCCAAAAAACGCAGTACTTTTATAACATGACAAGTTTTGGAAGTATTTGTATGCATATATTTGAAAATCGAAAATCACTATTGTAACCGTGCTTTCTTCTGCCATTGTGTACCTGAGTATCTATGCACTGGCAAGAATGTTCCCTTTGATGTTTAGAAGAAATGATCAGTAGGCCTCGAGACTCTCACTCAAGAGGAAATAAAGCTCAATCACGCTCTTCTGTTGAGAAACGTTTAGTTTATGGACTCTCATCTCAAAAAGAACTGTATTTAACGCAACCTTGCGTAGTGGTTGCCTACAAACTTTCCCCAGGAGAGGAAGTAACTTTCGCGCACCCTGAGCTTACCTGAGTATCTGGTTTTCTACTTATAAATGGAATATTTCCGTGAATCTATAAATATTTGTCTTAAATATGTTACATATTGTACGCTTCTAATTTTATGCGTGTGATGTTTGTACATGTGTCAATAAAGCTGTGTGTTCTCCAATCTGTGCCCAACCACACCCAGTTACAATCCAGTTGGCCAACCTGCACACTATACTATCAATTTAATGTTTAATTTCCGAATTATTTTTGCATTTAAAATGAATCACATCAGAAACGGATTTATAGATTTTTCTAATCGAACCAGATAAAAAAAATACTTGAATTATAATAGAACTTGTTAAGGGAAAACATTTATGAATGTAAAATATATTCAAGAATTACTAGAAGAAAACTTAGACTTGTTTAATGCAGCTGGCAATACGGAAACAGTTAATCTTTATGCCATAAGCAAGGGCTGCGCTGCTGCTACTCATTTAGCACTACACAGAATGCACGTGTACCTTGAAGAAATGCTACGAACGCGAGTAACACTACCCCCACAACGCTCTACGTTCATATTATGGAACCTTTTTAAGTAGCAACTTGGATATCCAATTTTAAATTTTGGATATCCACTTGATTTTGTCTAGGAATATAAATATCTAGCAATTTTTTTCGACTACACGAATTTTAATAGGAGGGGGAGTATATAAGAGTTTTGCTCGACTATTACTACACCACACCACAACACTGTGCCTAGAACTGAGTTTGCCCTCTACAGTTTAGGAATGACATAGATGAGAAGAAGTTCGACTGGGCTCTGTGACGTTCTACGATCATAAGATACCAGGACTGACGACTGAAAGGGGATTCCGAAACACTACAAATATCCATGGAACCGCCAGAATTCGAACCCAAAACCTATGGTACCGAGGACCAGAGCGCTAGCTACACGGCCATCAGGTCCCTAGTTTTACTCGACTACAAAATGCCACATAAATTATATTTATAAATAATATGAGAGTATTTTAATTGATCCTTAATGCCCATTTTTGGAGCTTATTACAAAATCTTTAAACTGATTCAATCAAAAACCAAATTTCATTTCTTTGGGATTTCTGGTTTGGAATGAACCAATTATCAAGTTCGACAAGCCTAAACTATGGGAAATTTAGAGGAGTATTCTACTACTCTGAATAGTGAAAGGCCATTGAAATTTTGAAATCCATTGAAAAAATTTAATGTTAGACAAATTAGATCAAAATTTATCTTCATCAATTTTATTATGTTCCCCATCCAGCTGTTTTACAGCCGATTCCGATAACAAAATATAATGAAATCGACAAGAATAATTTTTTAAAAGGATTTGCTTTACGAAAGGAAGCATAAGATTCAGTTGGTCTGGCATTTATTGTATTCGAAAAGAAATTTGAGAGAAATAAGGTGGCAATTTTACTATTAACTGGTTTGATAAAAAAAACATTAAACCTTATTCTTCGTGTCTTATTTGTCTAACCCTTTTTTTCACTTCACTTCAATTCACTTTCCTCTCTTCAAAATGTATACAGAAAAGGAAAATTAGTCCTTTTGTATTCCTATTTGTCTCTAGTATTAAACCCTTCTCTAAATATATAAGTTTCAATGCCCGGGTACACATTGGAGATTTGGGGAATGAAAGGTCTGACTTGTTAGCAGAAATTCTTCTTTATCTCTTAATTATACAGAAAATTAACATTTCTAAATGCATTTGCAAGAACACGTTACAGAAAAATGATCAGTAAACTGTAAAAGAAGTAAACCTCGTCTTCAAAAACAAGCCATTTAAAGAAAATTTTGCGTCTGTGAAGAAAAGTTTAAAGCGTAAACCCTTTTTTCTTTAGGGATTTCAAAATTACACATCTTTTTCCAACCATGGTAATTTGGAAATTCTTTAAGAGTGAACTGAATTTTAAATCAAGATATTTGTATAGTTCTCATTGTTGGAATGGGGCGAAATGTGTTACATGTTATTTGTAAGTTTACGCGTGTCAAAAATAAAAATAATAAATAAAAGATTCTTTCAATTTTCAGATTCTGAAAAAAAAACATTGGGTTGTCACTCTAAGTCCTCTACAGAACCGAAACCCGTATTTTTAGCTTTTGTTGAAATTGTGAATTTCTGTACATAGGAATAATGTTTCCTATGTTCAATGTATTACAATCGTGTATTTTCTTTAGATTTGTGTTTATTTTTCTCCATATATGTTTTTCAATTATTTCTATTAGCTCACACTCTCCCTAGATATATCTTGTTCAAATTTCCAATCGTTAATAAAATATTTTTTTTCATCCACTCACGTTCAAATACATTTTTTTTAACTTGTAGTGGATGGCACTGATGTTAATACAGTTTTTTCAAATATTAATTCACTAATTAAATTTAATTAATTAATTTTAGGTTTTTTTAGGTTTAAATTGCACATATCTACCAATAGATGACGCCAGATAAACTTAAAAAAATGAATGAATATTATTTATAAAGAACTTTCTGCAATAGAGTGAAAAAAATAGGAATTGACTTAAAATTTTTTTTATATTACTTGTTTTTTTATACGTTAGTATATACTACTTTTGTTATGACAGTCTCGTGGCTCAATGGTAAAGAGCGCTACTGGTGAGCATTACGGCTGAGGTTCAATCCGCTGGCGGTTTTGTTGTAGACATTTTTTCAAAAAACGAGGAGAATCGATGGCGTTTGTGATGTTCAACATCTTGCCTCGTTACTCAGATTTCAGAGATACAGCGTTTTCACACTCCATACGATTTCCACATTATACTCATACCTTTCATCTATTTTCACGTACTAATATCACATACCGTAAATTTTCACGTACATTTCCTGTCCCATACGATACGCAAATACGAGGTAGTTCCCCCTAAAAGTCCTCCCGGAAGGCACAGCCCTCCTTCTTCAGTGACATGGATCCTAGTCAGACTTCTACCTACGGGTTCTCCATCACAACAGGAGCTTCCCCTTTCTCTCCATCCATGAGTAGACTACTCGTGGAGATGTCCGTCCCGCACTGCAGGACACGGAGGAGTAGACAAAACAACAACACTTTAGTTCTTTTTTATATTTGTAGTTATTTATTATTTATTTTTATCACTATTTTAGCAGCATAACCATCTATTCTTTTCATATAATTTTGTATTGCGTGTAAAGAATGAAGTGAATTTATGAATGTTATTTACTTTTGTAAGGGCATGTACTTGTATGGTGCATGAGGAGACTGTATGAGGTTAAATAAAAAGATTTAATCTTATCGTAAGTAGGGGCAATTACAATGTTATTTACAATTTCTTCAAAAAATAAAGGCATAGTTATGTAAATAATCTGTTGCATATTGTAATTATTCGATTTAATGTTAGTGAACTTATTTTTTTTTTGTTTCTGTGCTATTTTAAATAATTCAAAATAATCCTTTTCAAACATATTATTACTGCTTGTTTTAAGACTGTATTATAGATTCAAATTTTATCGTTAAATATTTCTCTTAAATTAATATAATTTCTTTGAATGGTATATTTTGATGATTTTAAATATTTATAGGGAAAAATAATCGTTTGTGCAAATGTATTAACTTATTTATTTTTCGAAATGTTTATTTTTCAACGTATTTAGAAATAAAATCTTTTTGCAAAGCTGCGATAAAAACGTAGATAACTTAAACGACGTTTATTAAAAATAAATGGAACTTTATTCATTATATCTGATATTTTAAGAGAATAACGAATTTATCAACATTTTCTGTTTTTATAAATATATATGTAATTTGTTTTTCAGACAGTTTCTACTTTTTTTTATTTAACGAAATATATTAGATTTTTCTTTTACTCAAGTATGTAATTTGGTTGGGGATAAATAAATAAATGGTAATACATTTAATTGACAGTATATAACACGCCGTGGGGACTGAATGGCCGCGTGGCTAGCGCTCTGGCACTCTATACCACAGGGTTCGAGCCCCTGCAGCTCCGTGGATGTTTGAAGTGGTTCGGAATCCACTTTAAACCGTAGATCCCAGTCTATCATGATCGTAGAGCGTTGCGAAGATGTTAGAGAGTTTTTGCATATTGTACTTTAAAAATACGGTATTTTTTTCTCTCTAGCGCGCATGCCCATAGAAAATTGCGTAGGCATGCGTATCTGTAATAATGTTTCCTATGAGCATGCGCGCTAGGAAGGAAAAAATACCGTATTTTTAAAGTAAGGTATGCAAAAACTCTCTATTGTTACTAAGCGTACGGAGCTTTATCTTAAAGCGATATGCACCTCCTGGGCAGTGCTAAGTGAGTAACGTCGATACAGCACTTACCTTAAAGTATCGAAGACAATTGTCTAAGTATTTGACAGCTGCATTAGAACAAAAAAAATATTATACACCGTACTTGATACAATATATGATATGCTGTATAAAATTACGCTGAGCAAGAATCCTGACTCTGAGAGCATAAAACTGTTACTCAAAATGCATAAAAGTTCATATTATTTGAAATACGAATTGATTGGTTTAATTATTTTATCACTCCTCTACAATGCAGAGTTTTCCAGAAAAGTGCTAAAGAAATTGTATAGCGTTACATGTGCATAGAAAATGAGCTTTAATGGAATCAGAAACAGCTGTAATTGCATGTAACATAGCTTTACATAGAAAGGTGCTCAAAATGGCCATTGTTCATATCAAGGCCTGCATGCAGGTAGTACGGTAGTTAATTGTATGAGATCCATCTGCCTTGTAGATGAGAAATAAAAATATTTCAGAAAATAAATAATGTACCCCTAGGTTTGCGTAAGGGTGACAGTTTAAAGAGAGATGATAGGTGCCTTGTCTGTTTTGTATATGAACTATATTATGTATATTATTTGAGAATGCATATTACTGTCAAATTTATACACGTGTCTTTTGAAGGTTAGGGCTAACTAAAAATCATATGGATTTAATACTAGTAGCGCCATCTATGTGTCAGCCTACGAACTTTTCAGCCCATCTGTTATATTACTACTTCATTATGTATATTCGTTACTTGAGTATGTAACTATGCATATTACTTGAGTTCGCCTTGCTTGAAACTATCTGTAATCTTCGCATAATTATTATATATTCCGTTCGTGAATATTGTGATATGTGCTTTATCTATGGTCAGTGTAGTGGGTATGGATCATAAATTGCGATGGATTGTGCATCTTGCCGTCATTACGACTCAGGTGGATTGGTGGATTGAGAAATAATGGAAACGTTCACCTAACGCATAACAATCGCAGTCGTGGTGGAAGAAACTACAGCAGATTTATGTTAACACTGGAACATGCGATATTGAGAGTGCCTGAAACAAATACAGAGCCCACTTGCACTGGCCTGGAAGTTTAATGTGAGTAGGTGTATTATTCACAAAATAATAAGGGAAGGGAGACTACATCCATTTCTTTCATTTCCGCCTTCTTCAAGTTTCAGTTCAAATTTGAACTCATTGTGGCGAGTGTTTATTTTTTTATAACATTTTGAAAGAGGGACTTTAATTATAGTCATCTTGTATATACATGTATGTGTGTGTGTGTGTGTGTGTGTGTCTAAAAGCATTCGAGAGGATATCGTTTCCGCATATATTAGTGAAACACATTATCCCTATTGTACAAAAAATATTCAAGAAAATGTTGAAACCATTTTATGGGGTACAGCATTACGATTTAACAAACAGTCATTAAAAATAAAATTAATAAAATAAAATTTTTAACTGTGCTTTTACAACAAATAAATACACATCGCAGCACGAAATAAAAAGTACCAAGAATCCACATCTGAATTCAAGCTCGCAAGGGGAACTTTAATTCCATATTCTTGGCAAAACTTCATTAATATGTTATTCCCCCAAATATAAGCGTCCACCTCATTTCAAGGCAAGCAAATTAATTCACCTTTTCAAGTACTTATCCTGCAAATAAGCATTTCTACGGCAATCTGCCGCTCAACGGCTTTGGTGCGTGCCTTTTACAGGCTTTTATATCCGCCACTTTGTAAGAGGGGGAGCTCTTGAACTCGTAAAGCAATAAAGAACCGGAGTTCCATCTCGAAGATTTCGAGAGAGAGTAGTAACCAGAAGTAATGCGATTACTCCGCGCGCTCGTGTAACTCGTAATTCTGAGTTCCAGGCATCATCTTTGGGATTGCAAAAGGTATTTTCTTTAAGTTCTAAGACTCATATAATGAGGTTGTGGAGAAGCCAACTATGTCTATTTCGGCGAATATCCTTTAAGTGGATATGCGCAACAAAAAGGATAAAAGATTTTATTTTGCTACTGTCAAGTCTTAACTTTCGTTCTCTTGGACAATATATATATATATATATATATATATATATTGTGATAATGGAAATAAAATAAGAAATAATGCGATAAGGTTTTGAGGTTTTATATTATTCAGTAGAAATGTTTATTTTAAATTTAAGATGTTATTTTTATCCCGAAAAATAAGAGTCCCAAAAGTGTATGTACTCTTCTCAGTGAATTTTTATTTGTAAAATGTCGAAGAACTACCGTGTCAGCCACGCAAGTGGTCGTAATCTCCTTTAAAATAAACTTCTTATTAGGTATATTATACTTCCAATCGGAATTAGAATATGATTTATTTGTAAAAGCAGTTTAAAAATACATTGAGATTGAGCAGATAAATAGTTGATATTTTCACTGCCGGTAGCAGGTTTTGCTTTTTGTTTTATTATTATTAGTAGTAATTTTCTTGTAAGTAGGGATTTAAAAACTTAACATATCATTGTGAAAAGTAATTTCCTGCCCAAATTTAAAGTATTGTACTAAATATCTACGGCTTTTCAATAAAATCATCATCAATAGCACGACAATCCAGAGTGGGCCAATGCTTTCTTTTGAAGAGATTTCCATGTATTCCTCTGGAGGACAACGGTCCTCCAATTGTTAATCTTTAGTACAGCAAAGTCTTTTTCAACTGCGTCTATGCATCGCAACTTGGGTCGTCCTCTTCCTTTTTGTCCCTGTGGCTTTGCCAAAACGAGCCTTTTCACGGGGTTCAAATCATTCATACTAAATATATGAGCAGCCGAGTTTAAGCTATTGATCTTAATAAATTGTATAATATCTGGGTCTTTATAGTATTTATAAAATTCTGCGTTGGACCGTTTTCTCCAACAATCCCTTTCCCTAACACCTCCAAGAATAGCCTTTAAAATCTTCCTCTCAAATATGCCTAAATGGACCTCATCAGATCTTGCCAAAATCCATGTCTCTGAGCCATAGACCAAAATAGGTTTACTAAGGGTTTTATATAACAATCTTTTCAATTAAAACTTATCAGTTAATTTTCAACAAATAAAGGAAGTGTGTTCTGCAAGATAACAAATTTATCAAACAAAATAATCTTTATTTAATAACCATTTTTTTTTTACCAGCCATTTTTTCCTTTCTTTTTAAAAAACTTAATATAATATTATTTTGAAAGGTGGAATATTAAAATGGCATTGTACTAAGGATTGAGATAATTTTATTGATAGAAAAATGACAACAAAATGCTTTAGATAAGCATTTTAAAAACGAAAATTAAATTGTAGTTCATATAAAAAATTAAATAAGGAATACCAACTTATAGTGTAGTTACTAAAACCTAAATTTAACAGATGCAAAAAAAAAAGGTTTCTTTAAAAATAATATATTGTCGTGTAGTATTACGTTATCTCACTTAAACTCATCAATTGTTAAGAAAAAGTTAAGATAAGAAAAGTTCTAAATTAATTGGTCTTGCTATCATTCTCATCTAAGCAAAACAAAAAATCATTTTTCACGTGTCTTTTAAGTGAATTAATATTTGTTAAGCTCTTTTACCCAAATGCAGTTAAATTGTCATGTTAATAACTGGTGTCTGCATATTTAACATTCAAGATAGACATCATCCAGTATTTTTTAATCAAAATAATATCTGTCAGCATATTTCCGCCTTTCGTAATCAACACATTTCTTAAATTAGAGTAGTCATTCTTAATACAGAACTAGGTGAGTAATCTTCGCGTGACAGTTAAGTATTATGGCAACGAGAAAACCGCAAGTTTTTAATTTGTCACTAGTTGAAAGCTTTTTGCTCATAATTTCGTGTAATACTCACAGAATAAATTAGTCTGTTTATGTTTCTATTTTATTAATGTTTGGTCTTGGGGTTTTTTGTTTGGATACACGTTAGGGCCGAATATGGGTGTGGTCTCGTTGTTTCATAGCAGAAACTTAATTATTTCTTAAAATAATAACAAAATGTTTAACTGTCATATTTATTTAAAATTGCCAAGACAGCACTACACCACTGCAACCCATAATACCCAAAACAAAATTATACGAGTATAACAAATATTTACAAAATTATCTTAAAAGCAAATTCGTTTAAAGGTTTTTGTCCCCTCCGTATTGCCTGGAACCCTTCACTCGACTGTCCATCCCATTTTTCTCCTCTCTCCCAAATCCTCAGTTCCAAAGCAGAACGGGGGAGGAGAAAAAGAAAAATGTACAAAACCAAAGTCTAACATAAGGGTCAATCTGTCCTTGAGAGAAAAATCTAGCAACATTGAAATCTTCCCCGTTGGCTATAGTTTGTTTCAGGAATACATCTTAGATCCTTGCTGTTTGAAATTTTCTTGTACTCATGGCATGTATTGCAAATACGCTTTGTGTGTGGGTTCAATAAAACTTGTAATGTAAAATGTGGAAGATAAATTTTCTTCTTAAAAAGTATTCGTGAATATAATAAATTTAGATACATTTTGAAGTTGATTTTTTATTAGCAGATATGTGTAACGACGTTGTTGATTTACCACTCATTGGTTACACAAATAATTACCTCCAGGTATTGTTTACTATTATACAATCTCTTTATTTGCAGGTTTTTTACAATTGAAGTAGTTAACGAAGTCTCGTCACCAATTTATACTGAACTCAACGACCTACGCGTCAATTGATTTTCTCATCTCTTTCTAACACTTAGCAACAACTGTCCACATATTTTCCTTTTATTTTGTATTCCAGCAAGAAAAAAAAGGAATGACCTCTATTACAGTGGTTCTCAAAGTGCTCCTGTGGTATTTCAGAGAAATATGAGTCTTGATATAAAAATAAATATAGTTACTTTTTTTTTCTTGTCAGTTTTCCCGTGCAAAGATAGCTTCCATTACAAACAACTAACTTTTCTAGTTACTTTTTATCTTTTTTCACCTAAAAAAGTCACCAAAGAGCGATAAATATGCCAAATACTTGGAAAAAAAAAGCTGCTGAAGGTAATTTGAAAATATTCCCATTGGTTAGTAACACAAATGAAATGCTTTTAATAATAGGTGAACATTTAATAAGTTTAGAACAAAAATTGAGTTCTTATTTTTCATCAGTTATGACTGAACAATACGAATGGATTAGAAACTCATTCATAAAAATATAGTTTCTCTTTTCTTGTCCTTTTTTAAGTTTTAAGACAGCTTCCATTACAAACAACTTAAATTTCTGCTTTCTTTATTTCTTCTTTTTCACATAAAAAGTCGCCAAATAGCAATAATGCGCCAAAGTAGATTTCGAGAAACTTGGAGCTGTAACTTCCATGGTTAACTACTAGGAGAGCTAGCTTCTATGCGAATTTCAATGTTAAAAAAAAATTCTATTGTACCTCTTGCAAGTAGTAGCCTGTGAAATTGACCATCTGGATATAAAACTATGAGGCGTCAGTAGCAGATGCTTTTTTGTCAGAAATTTGTATATAGTGCACTTACAATGTTTAAATGCAGCCCACCTTCGAAAAAATTGAGAACCACTGATCTAGTAAAGTTAAGTTTTTCATTGAAAACTCTTAATATTAAAACTATCTAAATGAAATATAAATATTAAATTTTTTATTTCCTGACGATGATGCTGTAACCAAAAAAGCAAGAAAATAATAGTAACTTTTTATACTTTTAAACGTTTTGTTATCAAGTTTGATGGTGGCTTTACAAAAGGACTATCACCTATGTGTTAGCATTGATCGTTGGTGCCACAGCAATTTTTAAATAACACCTACTAAAAGACTACTACTTTTGTTTTGTCGATGTTTGGTCTACGATCATTTTGTGTACACTTTGGGCTAATTAGACCGGAACCTACAGTTTAATGTGGATTCCGAACCACTCACAAACATCCATGTCACCGCCAGGATTCGAACCTGAAGCCTGTAGCACCAAACGTTACAGTGCTAGCCAATTGGCCATCGGGCCTCTGAAAAAAAAAGTATAGTTAGAAAAAGAAAAAACCGTAGCCTCTTAATGGATGAAAATATATATAAATTTAACTATCATTATTATTATTATTATTATTATTATATATATATATATATATATATATATATTTTTTTTTTTTTTTTTTTTTTTTTTTACTGATGTAAGTCTGAAAGCCTTATTTTTCACTTATATATAAATTGAATAAAAATATATCACATATGGATAATGAAGATAGAACATCAATTGTCGTGATGTGGGGGGAGGGGGTGATTTTTAGAAATATCTATTACACATTTTCCTTTCATATGGGTAAAAACCCGGAAAACTCTCACAAGGAAAAACAATTTTTGATGCGTAACATTTACACACGGTATTAAATGGCTTACGAATTAATACCGTGTGTTAGTGTTACGTATCAAAAATTGTATACGATTAATTAATACGATCGCTACGATACGTTCAATCTACGAGACGATCATATGATCGCTTACACGTCAATAATTCGCTTAGGAATTATTCGTTCCTGAAAGAAATTTTCACGTTCTAGTTGGGAACATTGCCATTTGGCCATCATTGGTATTAAGTTTAAAATTTACGTTAGACAGAAAAATAATATTACGTGTGATTTTTTATTATTATTATTATTATTTATTTATTTAATTATTTTTTTTTACCTTATAAATATTAATTTTGTTCTCTTAAATTTTTCTATAAAAAAAATTTGTGTCTGATGTTATGTTTAATAATTTTATTTTTCTAAAGAAGTTAATCTGAATTATAATCTTTTATTTTAAAACCAAAGCAATTCAAAAGTAATATTTTATTTTATAAAAAATATGAGTAAATTTCTCCTTTTAGTAATTTGTATTAAGAGAGAGAATAAATCTTTTAACATTGTCCCTTACTAAAAATTTAAAATTTTATTTCACGCAACCTTTCTACTTATATTCAATAATAAAATCTAGGTAATTTCGAAACTATTTTCTTAAACATTACAATAGCAACAATTGATTAAGTAACAATCATCGAATAAAACATTCCATTTATCAAATTTTTATAATAAAATATACAAGTTTGAAATGTATCTGTAATATGACAAATTATGTTAACAAGATCTTAGTAATTAATGATGACATTATGATGCAAATTGTATTAAATTTTGCTGAATCTTTTAGAATGTTTTAATTTTTAGTGAAAATAAAGTAGCTGTTAGATTTTATATAATTAGTTTAAGAGTAGCATTAAGAATATATTTGAAAATTTTGTGTTAAGGTATTAAAAAAAATATAATATATATAATTCCATGATTTCGCAACTATCCATAAATATATCCAAATTTTCTATAAATGATAAAATTCTATTTCAAAAAAATAATCAAATGAAATAAATTATCGTTATTGTAGGTATTTTACTTCGCAGATCATATTTATAATTTAAAATTATGAAATTATGTCATTTTTATTAAATTAAGCCAATTCAATTGAGAATATCCCAATTATTCTTACGATCATGCTGCCATCTATCGGTCACTTGCATTATGTAAAAGCAATCCCGTTGTCATAGAACCAAATTTTTATATAATTTACCGTTCTTATTTTGTTAATTAAAGTAAACTATATTTTCTGAGACCATTAAAATAATTGTATTAAATAAAAGTAGTTTGCTTGAAATATGATATTTTTCTAACTATATCAAGAAAATTTGACAAAATAAATAAAGTTCATGAAAAATATTTAAAAAGAAGTTTATTAAACGAAATTTCAACTTATTATATAGAATAATAAATAAAAAAATTCTTATTAAAACAATTTAGTAATCATATTATCATAAAAATAATTTAAAATATTTAATAAAATTGCTTTGAGCCTATTATTAGACGCCAATTTGAAAGTCGTGTAAATGGTATGTTATTTCTTCTCAAGCTAATCAAATTTAACTTTATTCACACAATAAAATATAGCTCCTTATAATTAATAGCCATATTAAATAAATATTATTTTTTGTGTTGTAATCTAAATTAAATAATAAAGATTTGCTATTCATAAAAAATAATAAGACTTCAAATAATAAGAAGACTTCATATAATAATAATAAGACTTCTGTTCAGCAAATTATCTGTAATATAGATATATTTGTTAAATCTGAATTTAGATGAGTAATTATATTCAATTATATCGGCAAATATTTTTTTTAATTGAAACTAAGAAATTTGTTAAAAATCATTTACATCCGATGAATTTTACCGAGATACTTGATTTTATCATTCATTAAATGCAAGAAATACACTAAAACGCAAAAAACACTACAAAATTAAACCATTATTTGAGATGCATATTATATTGAAAAGGCTTGGTTAGTTTATTAAGATATCAAAAAATGCTGAAATTAATCATGAAATTATTAACAGCAATTATCATAAAATACTGAAATCTAATTGAACATAAAATGCTGAAATTATAATATTCAAAAAGTGCGATAATTCTTATTTTTTTATAACTCAGCTCTCTGCAAACCTGGGTGCATGAATGGAGGAGCTTGTATAGCTCCAAACAAGTGCAGATGTAAACCAGGATATGTTGGAAATTCATGTCACAAAGGTATTTTCTGATGTACATCAAGTAAAAAAGTTATCGAAGAATATTTCTTTAGCTTTATACTTAACTTAAAATTGAAATAAAAAATTTAACTACTAAGAACTAGAATGAATGTTTAGTGTGCACTAAAATCAAAATTTTGATGTACTACTATAATTATTAATCAAATGTTTCAAATTTAAAAAAAAATTGAATTCAAGGAAGTATATAAAATAGAAAATTAGCGTGTAAATAAACGTTAAGCACGCTTATATTTTCAATTTTATTATGCATTACAAATTTCATGTGGAGATTAAATGAATGATTGAAATACCTTATAAAAACTTTCATAATTTCTAAAGAACTTTGTTTCCTCTTTTATACATAATATAAACATTTAATTCTTCTTTTAATGTGTAAGGAAAGGAATTGTTTATTTATTTAAGTTTCTTATAATGAAATATAAATATTTTTATGCTTGTTTAATTTTTTTAAAAGCAATAAACTTTTGCACATGTCACATAATTTGCTCTATTTTCAAAATGTTTGTCATGTTTTGAAATTAACGAAAGCAACAAAAAATTATCAAACTAAAACAAACTGTTGATTCGTAGCCACTCCTTTATAAAAGCAGCCATATTGGCAGACATATATCCAAGAGTACATTTCAAATCCTTTTGAATAATCAAAACAGTTCCCAAAGAATCTTGGACTGTAGGCTTTTGTTTTAGACACTGGCACACAGAATTTCTTGTCATTGGATTCCGCCTACTGTGGCATTATGGGCAACGAAAAAGCTGATATACTGGCTAAGAAAGGAACTTTGATAGAGCAACGCATTAATCGACCGCTTCTATTTCATACGACTAAATTGTCTGCTAACTTGACTCTTAAGAAAATTCTTAAACAAGATAGGATTCGACGCGCTATAGATAATGAGATGGAGAATTCTATGAGAGAGGGAACTATTCCCAGTTTCCCAATAAAGACAGAAAGTTTCGGTGGTATGTTTAGAAGTTTTATTGGTCATGGCTGTTTATGTGACCACCTGTATAGAATTGGAGTGTTGGATTCCCCAAATTGTGCTTTGTGTGACCCTAGTCGGTCTATGACCTTTGAACATTTAAATGATTGTAATGCACTTTCTCGGTACGAGGACATGGTCAAAAAGTATTGGAGAGCGCGTGAACTAATGTCTTAGACGCCAATATTCAGCATTTGTAAAATAAAATAAATAAAACTAAAATACTTAATGTATGTATAAAATAATTTCATTTACTTAATTCATAAAATATATATTTATATATTGTATATATATAATTTCTGGATTTGTATTAATTCAGTTATAAATTCTAAAATATAAAACGCTTTATTTTTTTTTATTTCATTAATGGTAATGTATTATTTATTTACAGCCGTATGTCAGTATGGTTGCAAAAACGGTGGAGAATGCGTAGCGCCAAATAAATGTGTTTGCAGATCTGGATTCTCTGGAAAAGATTGCAGTCAGGGTGAGTGAAAATTATAAATCATTGTCAAAATATTTTTTTATCAATAGTTTTCGCACATTTAAATTGACATGGCTTGATTGAGTTGACTTGCTTTTATTAGCCATCAGTCGATTATGTTTGATCTTTTATAGGGTCTTAAATATTTTATTGATTTTCAGAGAACAAAATATTTTTTAACCAACTAAAACAGTTGGTAAACATACTATGTAACAATTAGCACTATATTTTTAATATAAGTTTCATTTTTTTGTCAACCTTTAGTATAAATGATAAAAATATTATTACTTAATTAATATTAATTGAAAAATACACCGAAAATATTTAAGCTAATGATTCAATAAATCAAAAATCAATAAGAAAATAATTTGAATATTTGAAAACAAAATTTACTGTTTTTCTTTCTAAGAAAAAAATTTTATTGCAATAATTTTGAATATTCATTTTGAAATATTTAACTTTTCCCTGTCATTTTAAAATTACTGCAAAAGAATTGTAGAAAAATTTTAATGGGGTAGTTATTTTAAATCTCGCTAGCATCTACCAAAACTTATTTACATGCTATGATTTTACTATTTGAATACTTATTTTAAAAAATTAATTTCAGTAGAAAATTTAATTGTGAAATTTATTCAAATCCATCAATTTATTCGCAGTTTTAAGCCTTATTTCATTATCTAAAGTCTTTTATTTATCTAAAGTCTTATTGTTTTATATGTTAATATTTTTATTTATTTAGTAATTTTGACCATCATTATCTACGATTTAAGATGTTTAAACCTATTTTTAATTAAATATCTATTGTAATTATATGTACAGGGTGATTATAATTAAAGTCCCACTTTCAAAATGCTGTAAAAAAAGAAACACTCGTCACAATGAGTTCAAATTTGTACTGAAGATACTTGAAGAAGGGGGAAACAGTATGGTATCAAAAAGAAGTTCCAAAAAAGTTCCACCGATTTTTTTTTCCATCCAATTTAGTATGACCTTACTGTGGTGGATGGGCTTTACACTAATAGTGTCATAACTGTTGAACGACTTGAAAGTCATTTTTTCCCGTCAAAACACCGAAACAATCAAACACATTGAATATTTGACACATTGAACAATCAAACACATCGAACGTAACACAAAGAATCAAACACATTGAATGAAATTTGCAACTCATGCCAAATACGTTGTAATTTCGATTCAAAATATCACTGGCAGTCAAATTAACTTTCTTAATGCCGCTTACAGCGCCATCTATTTATACACTTTGAAACTTTTTTTTTGATGTCATACCGTTTCCCTCTTCTTCAAGTATTTCCAATTCAAATTGAACTCATTGTGAGGAGAGTTTCTTTTTTTTTTACAGCATTTTGAAAGTAGGACTTTAATTATAATCATCCTATATATATATGTATGCATATAATTAAAAATATATAAAAATTAATTTATGTATGTAATGTTTTAATTTTTTTTAAATACTCTTATAAGCTTGAATAAAAAAACAAAAGTTTGAAATCTTTAATTTGATTTTTAGCTCATTGTGATCCCGTTTGCCAAAACGGAGGAGAGTGTATAAAACCATACTTGTGTCATTGTCCACCAGGCACTAAGGGAAATTTTTGTGAAAAATGTAAGTTTTTGCATAAATTGCTTGAATGTTTATCTTATTGCCTTTTTATAAACAAGGATTTCGTTACATATTTTTAGATTTTTTTTTTTTTTTTTTTTTTTTTTTTTTTTTTTTTTTTTTTTTGCATCACTGTTAATTTATCTGAATGTTGGAAAATATTATTAAATAATAAAAGATTAATTAAGAGTTTTTTTTAAAAAAATGTTTTCTTAAGAAAAATTAAAATGTACGAGTTTTTAAAAATTAGTCTTCATTAAAATATGAATTGAGTTGAAGATGAATTAACTTCACAGTTACTGCAACATTTTTCATTTATTCATAAGGTATGCAGATTTTTCAAAAATTAACGAAAAATAAAAATAAATAATAAAATGTTGAAATCTGATCGGCAAATTTCAACGTATCATGTGGGAATATTCGATAACGGATGAATAAACGCAGGAGTATGCCAATGTTTAATAATGCAAGAGATATATGAAGCAATTGATGAGAATATTAGAGTATGAATTGAATATATAAGATATATGAATTGATTGGAATGTGGCTATTGAATATAATAAGAATATATAAATAAGAATATATCTTATTTCATAATAAGAATATATGAATATATGAATAAGATAAGATATATGATTTGATGGGAATGTGACTATTGAATGTGGCCATTAAGGATGACCAAATTCAATAGCCATATGAGTATACCAATGTTGAATAGATCAAGAATTTCATGAAGAATGAATTGTTTAAGAATCTCTAAAAGAATATACAAAAGTAAGATAAATGTAATTGTAAATGAAATATATATACATATAAATATTTCTGGGTTTGGGTGAGTCGTCCCTCTAGGTCTTCACTCTCTGTCTTTATCGCCCTTTTATTATTCCAGGCTATCTTTCCCTTCTTTCATTATTGGCTGAATTTTCCTCTTATCCACCTATACGCCTTTCCGTAGGTAGGAGTGCTATTGACACATTATCAGACCAAGCAGGGTGACTTATTTTTTTGGAAGTCGGGGATCGATTTGTCCCACATAAGAGGCATTTCACAAAACATCTGAATAAACACGGTTTATCTTTCTACCTACACTGAAGTGACAAAAGTCATGGGATAGCAATATGCAAATTTTCAGATGGCAGTAGCATCGCGTAGAACAGGTATAAATGCGCAGAGCTTTCATTTCTGTTCAAGTTATTCATGTGAAGAGGTTTTGAACCGCACGACGATGATGACCGCACGACGGGAATTAGCAGACTTTGAACGCGGAATGTTAGTTGGAGCTAGACGCATGGGTCATGCCATTTCGGAAATCGTTAGGGAATTCAACATTCTCAGATCCACTGTGTCAAGAGTGTGCCGAGAGTATGAAATTTCAGGCATAACATCCCACCATGGACAGCGCAGTGGTCGACCGCCTGCACTTAACGACCGAGACCGGCGACGTCTGCAAAGAGTCGTAAATTCTAACAGACAAGCAACACTGCGTCAAATAACCGCAGAAATCAATGTGGGACGTACAAGGGACTTGTCTGTTAGAACTGTGCGGAGAAATTTGGCTTTCTTGGGCTATTCCAGCAGAAGACCGACTCGAGTACCTTTACTGACAGAACGACATCGCTTGCAGCGACTCTCGTGGGCACGTGAGCATATCGGTTGGTCCCTAGATGAATGGAAAACCGTGGCCTGGTCCGATGAGTCACGATTTCAGTTGGTAAGAGCTGTTCGTAGGGTTCGAGTGTGGCGCAGACCCCACGAAGCCATGGACCCAAACTGTCAGCAAGGCACTGTTCAAGCTGGTGGTGGCTCCGTAATGGTGTGGGCTGTTTTTTCATGGCATGGACTTGTCCCTCTGGTGCGACTGGACCGAACATTGACTGGAAATGCTTATGTTCAGCTACTTGGAGATCACTTGCAGCCATTCATGGACTTCATGTACCCAAACAACGATGGGATTTTTATGGATGACAATGCGCCATGTCACCGGGCTACAACTGTTCGCGATTGGTTTGAAGAACATTCTGGACAATTCCAATGAATGATCTGGCCACCTAGATCGCCCGATATGAATCCCATCGAGCATTTATGGGACATCATCGAGAGGTCTGTACGTGCCCAAAATCCTGCACCATCAACGCTTTCACAATTATGGACGTCTATCGAGACAGCATGGCTCAATATTCCTGCAGAAGACTTCCAACGACTTGTTGAGTCCATGCCACGTCAAGTTGCTGCACTTCGCCGGGCGAAAGGAGGGCCGACACGATATTAAGAGATATCCCATGACTTTTGTCACTTCAGTGTATTATTCAGAAATAGTTCAATTCTTTTCGTCAATTCACCCCGATCAATAAATAAGCGGGCAAACACTGTTATAAAGTTTTATTAAATTATTATAAATCAATAATTAATAATGATTATAATCAATTAATTATTATAAATTTACTTCTGAAAATTAAGTGAAATATAAGCGATAGAAATGGATGGAATGAATGGATGAAATTGAACGGAACGAAAATAAAATTTGAGACAAATTTTCTATCTTACTTTAAAATCCCTCTTGTAGTACATAAAGTAATATGAAATCTTATTAAAGGAAATTTTGATTGATTTTTTGTCATTTGCCTATGTGTCCTTTATTAGGTTCATAAAATTTCTCAAAATAAAATATGCCAACATCTTGAATTCAAATCAAATAGGAAGATTTATAGATTGGCAGTGCACTTAAACTTAAAAAATATTTTTTTTCTTAAATGTAATCTTCCAATCAATAAATTGTAATGATTTTTTACCAATGATCATTTAAAGCATGTGGAAAATAAATGAATAACTTAAAAAAAAAGTTATTATATAAAATATATTTAATCAAATTTAAGATTAAAATAAACGTTGTATTTTTATAAACATGTTTTATAAAATTTTAATATGAATTCTTCTTTAAACTACAGTTATTTGCAAGCCAGAGTGTCAAAATGGCGGTGTCTGTGTTGGAAAAGGTAAATGTTCTTGCTTGAGAGGATATACTGGATACAGCTGCGAAAAAGGTAATATTCCCAAGACAAGTAAAAAATTATTCCACGATATTTTTGTAAATTTCAGATGCAATTATTTTTATATGGTTTTATAAGTTTCATTCTTTTGGTAATATTGATCATTTGAAAGCAACACGTTCTATGGATTACTAATTTTCTTCGAAATATTTCATTAAAGTATTTTGTTGAAATTTTTGACAAACCTATTTTTTTATTTTCTGAGGATTATGCTTTCTATTTTTTTTAATAATAATATATATGTTTTTATTTTAATTCGCATGCTTTATTTTAAAATTTACAAGAATTTTATCTCATAATGCCCACATATGAACAAGTTATAAACCAGTAAAACAATTTATTATATAATCTTTACATTATGCTCGTATATGGATAAATGTTCAAATCTATGTAAAAAAGTAATAATTATAATTACTAAATTTATTTTTCATTTTAAGTTACATTTTAAGATATTTTTATTACAAATATTTGTCTCATTAAAATATTCGCTAACGCTAAAAGTTTTTAACAACATAACATTTTTATAGATTTAAAAGTATCCGTGAACTAATGCTTTTATTGACTTAATTTCAGTGCTTTTTATTAAGATATAAGTTTTTTTTTAAATAAACTAAATAGATTATGATATAAATTAATACAGGAATTTCATTTTTAGCTTATTGTCCCGGAAATTGTTTGAATGGTGGCAAATGTGGAAAGACAGGCAAATGTTCATGTCCTCTAGGATATACTGGATCGCATTGTGAAATAAAGTATGTTCATCTACATTCTATTCAATATTATTTTTGTAATTCATGCAAACATTCTATTCAATATTATTTCTGTAATTCATGCAAAAATTCCATTCAATGCATAAAAGTTTTCATTCTATCTCTTAAAATACAGATAAAATATTTTCAAATAAACAAATTTTATTTTATTTAATTAGTGTCATGTATACGTATTTTTTACGAATGACATTCCCTAAATATAAAATTTATACAGCCAATAACGAATTTCAGTCATTTTTGCGATTCAAAACTTGACAGCTTTTTTCATAATTGCTTTATTGACATTTATATTAGTGGGTGGGTGTGTAATATTTTAAGAGAATTAAAATGTGGTTGATAAGAGTTTATTCAATAACAGAAATTTAATTTCAGAAAACCCTGCAAATTCGTCGAGATCAAAGAACCCTATAAGAGGGGCTACAAGCAGAAGGTGACAACTCAAGCCAAAGTCCCCTGTGGAGCATGGGGATGGAAATCATGTACTAAGACTAAGTAAGTTTCTAATGCTCAGAGGAAGATTTTAATCTGCACTTTAATCTTTAATGCGCATGCTTTCAACTTATTTTAAAAATTTTTGTTTATCATTTCTGGGTAAAACAATAACCCCAATCTCACCCAAAGAGATGAACAATATCATCCTGTAGACAAACAAACATGGTGTGCCCAAATCTAAGCCACAAACAGACATCGTTTGGCCTTGCGACTTATTGATTGTCATTGCGAATGCCAATCTAATTGGAAATTGAATACGTTTGAATTCAATTGGCACATCTGTGGGAATCATAGGGATTCGTGTCAGCAATATATTTTCGCCTCGGTACTTGCCATTCAAAATTCTGGCTTCGATAACGTTTTACATTAAGTTTTTAATGTCTAATCGTGTTCCATTGCACAACCATAGTGGGTTCAAATTACGAATCAAAATAACCGGAGATCCAACCTTTAATTGTAAATGATGCGGTGGCGTGCTTGGCAAATCCAATGAATTCAAAAACTCAATTGGATAATTTACAGCTTCATTGACATCGCAAACTGTATCGATAGATTTGTATGACACCAAGTTCCCTGGCAACAACTGTTGTATCTTGGAATTTAAACCATTGACGTCCACATTTTTTGCTGCCAAAATTGCTCTTTCTGCCAACCAATCAAGATTTCGGAATTGTGTGCATACATCGGGAAATATGTGGTCGATGTAATTATTTTGCGAGTCGAAGATTGTGCAGAAATCTGTGCAGAAGATTGTGCAGAAATTTTATGCATCCAGTATTTTCATGTACAGCAATTTTTCCATCGCCATTATCTAATAGTTGTTTTGAGAATGTTTCACAGCGGATGGATCTTGAAGCATTTGAACGCGCATGTTTACTTTTAGTTGTAATTTTTCAACATTACGCCACAGTGACGATGATTTTAAGCAAGCGTTGATCTCATCGGCGTACATTGAACGTGGAATGGCAGGAAGTGTTTGCCTGAAATCACCTGAAAGGAGTAACAGAGTGCCGCTAAATAGTTTGTCGTTATAAGTTTATGCTTTCGATAATCTTATGCTTTCTAATTACAAATAACACTTACTTTACTGGAATCCCAGATTCGCCACAATAAAGTAAATTACAACACAATTACACCTGTAAGTTAAAACGCAATAACAACCATCTTTATTTTTCTTAGAAAAATAATAAAGTTGCCAATTTTGCTTAACTAAATAACACACGCTTAATATAATTTAATGCTACACGTGCAAAGAATATAACTTAACAAAACATTAACTTAAGACATTAACACGCTACACGTGCAAATATAACAGTATTCGTTCTCTTATTATTTGACTTACCTTTAACAATGATAAAACACGTATATTTATTTAACACGTAAATATTTCTCTTTTAAATTAAAACTATTCCCACAATAAAGTTGCGTATAATATATACAGGTAAAGCAACGGCCGTTGTTGGCGCGAGTTCACAACACGTGTTGATTTATATAAGATCGTTTAATTAAATAAAAGTAAAAAAAATGAAGCCGATTAAAGACTTTAATTTTTGTTTAAGCACACGTGCTGTAATGTCATGACTAAGAAATTAAAAAAAAAACACTACATTGTTTTACGAAAGAAATTTTTAAAAATATTTAGGGGTGAACCACCTTATCACTTAGGGGTTTAAAAAATAGATTACGACCGATTCGCAGACCTACCAAATATGCACAAAAATTTTCATAAGAAACGGTCAAGCCGTTTCGGAGGAGTTTGGCAACAAACACTGTGACACGAGAATTTTATATATTAGATTTAACTATGATCACATATATTTTTATGAAGTTTATTTTTAAGAGGGACATTTTTTCGGTCATAATTACTATAGACTTGAAATAAATTCAGAGACAGGAATCCTAAATCCTAGTTAGAATGTTGTTAACAAGAAATCTGATTTTTTAAACAACAATAAAATAGAAAACATTGAATAAAATACTTTTCTAATATTTAAATGTTTATCATAGTTATTACAGAAAAATATGAAAATAAATGAAATAAATTCATGGACAGGGATCCTGAATCGTAGCTAGCACGTTATTGACAGAGAATCTGAATTTTTAAACAACAATAAAATAGGAAACATTGTGTAAAATATTTTTCTAATATTTAAATATTTTTTTTTTTATTAAATTGAAACTGAATCATGATCCTTGTTATAATCTTTCGCCCAAAAGGGGCATGTATCGATCACAAGAAAAGCATCAGCAAGTTCTGGTCCGTACATATCTGCCCTAAAACAATACTTATTTACTTAACTAACATTTTTTTTTACCAGAACAAACATATTGCTACCACTTTATTTCACTAAACATTTAAAACGTATAAAAACCAAATTACTGTAAAACAGCAGCTGTTTTATCATTTTCATAGTGTCTCTTTGTATTATAATCAGCACAGCTGCAGCTTGAATGTAATTATCTATTGTGCGAGTAGCGAAAGAATATTCAGAAGAAAAAAAAGTAGAAAGTTAATTTATGCATAACTAGTTAAAAGTAGGCCCAAACACAAGACTCATTTGAATTGCAAAACAGCTCTGAAAGGGTGTGATTAAATAAACGTCGGAATTCAAATATTTTTTTTTTCTTTTTTACGAAGAAAGCATTCTAATAAATTATTCTTTAACAGTTAATAATAGAGTACAGTTTTAAGTGAATAAATGTGTTCATAGTTCTTTTAAATATACTTTATAAGATATACAAGCTAAAACATATAAATGAGAATTGAAAGATAAAAAAAAGTGTGCGAAATTAGAAATATTACTTTTATTTACTTTACTATCAAAATTAGATGTTGGAAAAATAATCAATTTATTTTGATCATCTAAAATGTAATGCTTAAAGGTTTTTATAATTAAATGTTTTTTTTTATATTTCTATTGTTTAAAATATTTTTTTACATTTCTATTGTTTAAAATATTTTCTTATATTTCTATTGTTTAAAAATTTTTTTCGTAATTCTATTGTTTAAAATATTTTTTTATATTTTTAATGTTTAAAATATTTTTTTATATTTCTATTGTTTAAAATATTTTTATATCCCAAATATTTTTAGTAAAATTGTTGGTATTCAACAATTTTTAATACTATTTTTAAATTATTTTTTATGCGAAAAAAAAAATTACCATTTATTTAAACTTCATTATAAGTTTAAGAAATTAAGAAATAATCGGAATTTATACTAATCTGTATATGTGACTTTTTTTACTTTTATAAAAATAAAACTATTTAAAATATTTTACCCAAGAAAAGTAATTATTTATTTCCAGAAAGTAGATATATAATATTTAAAGCTATTTTTGCTTTTGTACTATAGAAAAATTTTTAATATCCATAAAGTAAAATTAATATTAATTTTAATTTTAAGGTTTTTTTTATGTTAACTTATGGTTAACTTTACAATATTAACCATATTATAAAATTAACCATAAAGTTAATTTTTTATTGTTTAAATGTAAAATCATCCTTAAAAATCATTGTTAACATTTGTATCACTTTTGAAATTAAAATTAAAAATCATTGTTAACATTTGTATTACTTTTGAAGTTATGCTTAAAAATCATTATTAACATCTGTATAACTTTTGAAATTATGCTTAAAAATCATTGTTAACTTTTGTATCACTTTTGGAATTATGCTTTAAAATTATTGTTAACATTTGTAACGCTTTTGAAATTAAAATTAAAAACCATTGTTAACATTTGTATCACTTTTGAAGTTATGCTTAAAAGTCATTGTTAAAATTTGTATCACTTTTGAAATCATGCTTAAAAATCATTATTAACATTAGTATAACTTTTGAAATTATGCTGAAAAATCATTGTTAAAATTTGTATCACTTTTGGAATTATGCTTAAAAATCATTATTAAGATTTGTATAACTTTTGAAATTATGCTTAAAAATCATTGTTGACATTTGTATCACTTTTGAAGTTATGCTTAAAAATCATTGTTAACATTTGTATCTCTTTTGTGTAGAGTTCATTACGAGATGGTGTACAAGACATTCTACAAGACCTCTTACGAGTGCGAGGGCATCCAGAAAAACTACCCGGACTACCAAAAACTGAAGAATGGATGAAATTGTGATCATTATGAAAGCTCTCACTTTTCAGATTTAGCTGTTCATCGCACATTATCTCTTGTTCTCTGTCCGTTCTCATTTGAATAAATATCTGTTTGTCACCAACTTTGAGCACCTCTATCATTTTACATCACCAAATTACATTTTTTTGTCGTTGTCATATAAATGAAAATATAAATCAATCAATATAAGCTGTTTATGATACCGTTAATTGAAAAGAGTTTCAATTGTTCTTTTGTTCAATTACTAGAGGTAATTGTAGTGCAATAAATAATTCTTAAATTAATACGATGTTCTTTTTAGTACAAGTGCACTAAAGTACTACTAAATACTACTGTGTCCAAAAAGTAAGACCAATTTTCAGTTTAAAATTTCCGGGGCTTATGGAATTTCAATTTCCTTTTTTTCTTTTTTTGGTTTTCTGGCACTGTCCTTGACATCTGTGTGAAATTGGACGTCAAAATATTGATTAGTGTTTGAGTAACGCTTGGCTTTGTGACAAAGAGTGATTACTAATCCAAACCCAGAAAAATATTTAGGGTGATTATAATTTAAGTCCCACTTTCAAAATGCTGTAAAAAAAGAACCACTTGTCACACACAATGAGTTCAAATTTGAACTGAAGATACTTGAAAAAGTGGGGAAACGGTATGGCATCAAAAACAATGTCCAAAAAAAAAATGTTCCAACCACCAATTTTTCCCATCCAATTTGGTTTGATCTTGCCGTAGGGGATGGGCTTTCCACGAACTGTGTCATAACTGTTAAATGAACACATTGAACACTGCATTTGGTTTAATGTGAAGCTCATACCAAATACTTTGTAATTTCTATTTAAAATATCACTGGAATCATTCGAATTCACATTTTTTATACCGCTTCCAGCGCCATCTATTAATACACTTCGGAACTTTTTTTGATGCCGTACCGTTTTTCCTTTCTTCAAGTATCTTCAGTTCAAAGTTGAACTCACTGTGACGAGGGGTTCTTTTTTTTTACAGCATTTTGAAAGTAGGACTTTAATTATAATCACCCTGTATATTGAAGAAGTGTTGAAATGTGTAAAAATAACTTAATCAAATACATAATTTTCAATCTAATGTTTATTCTCTTGCAAAATTTAAAATATTTAGTTATTGTCTATGTATACAAGCATTTATTATTTTTTTTCATTCGCATATACATGTTATCTTCTTCATTTTTTTTATTTAAAAACAACAGTTATCCATTTCCTTTTAATTCATTCCATTAAAAATATTGGATCTCCAATCATCTTCTGAATAGTTGTCCCAGTCGTCTAGTTTCTTTTTATAACTTCTTTCGAAAATACTTCGCAAGTCATCACTGCGGGTAGAGGCAATATCAGGATTTTCATCAGAGCGTTGGGCTATTTTTCTCAAAATGTAATCCATCAAATGTGGATTTGGATTTTCTGCTCTTTTTCCATGACCTGTGAGAAATAAAGTACATTAAACTGCCATCAATAAAATTGTAGAGAAATATTTTGAATTATATATTTATTTTTAAATTTTTCACTTGCATTGGATTAATTTGTTATAATATTAAGTGCTAAAAGTTTTCATTTCAAAAACTTTATTTAAAATAGACAATTTTTCATGTGAATTTGATTAGAGTGTTTTGAAATTTACATGAAATAATAACGATTTGCTAATATCATGTGAAGGGCTCTATATTTCATTTCAAATTATTTAATTTTTAGAATACAAATAGATTTTTAACAGCTAAATATTCTCAAAACATTGTCTAAGAGTTAGTAATGTGTATGAAAGTTAATTTAACCTTAATTGACACCAGATATTCAAGTTCAGTTAGTGAAGTAATTACGTATGATTAATTGAAATTTGTAAATGTTTTTTTTTAAATTTTAATTTATAAATATTTTTACATAACGTATTATATATTTTTTATTTTTTATTTGATTTCATAAATCATTCTCGCAGATATATGACTCTGTAAATCTCTTTAAGTAAAGCAAGAATAAATATTTAAATTTATCCTTAGTTTATTCATACTATAGTTCGTTTGCAAAATTTAAAAGAATAGATTTAGGCGAAGAATAGGCGTTTTCAATATTACAGATTTGCAATACAATTAATTAACTTAGATTTCACTAACTTAAAAAAACAACATTGTTATTAGTTACATACATATACGACACAAGATTACAAAAGATTTAACATGCAAGCTGGCATTTCAAAAGTATGTAAATAAAAAAGTATGTAAAAAGTAAATAAAATATAAATATCTCACCTCCTAAGCATGCATGTCCATACTGTTTGCAAGTGCCTATAAAAAGGAAAATTTAAAAAAAATTATATTGTTGTACTGAAAATACTTAATATAAAAACAATTCATAATTTATTTAAAATCTCACATTTCTCCAGTGTTCTTTGTTAATATAAATATTTTATCATAAATATTAACGAAAAATTATATTAATATATATATATGTATGTGCGGTATTCTAAAGTAACTAAAAAAAAAACTGTAAAGCATAGCGTACTTTTTTTTTCTTTTAATTATCATTCTTTATCTTTTTTTTCATTTAAATTATTTTTTTTTTTCCTCCAAATTATTATTCTTTAACTTTTTCTCTTAAATTATTAACCTTGTGTTAAGACGAAACATTATAATTAAATTCTAATTAGTTCTTTTTAAATGATTTTCTGTCATCAGGCGCCATCTGGTAACTTGAATTCGAAATTTTCTTTAATTTTAAGTGAACTGTTAAAAAAATTAATTAAATTAAAGTTAATTGCATAAAATAATGTTAATTGTTTTAAATATTCAGTTTTTGATATTTATGCGACAATAATATTTTTAAATATATTTTTATTTCTTTCGAATATTCTGTTATACAGGCTTATTTGTATTTTACTTTCTAAATTTTTGGTTATAAATATTTATTCACAGTTATTTTTCAATTCCTTTTATTAGCTCACACTCTCCCTATATATATATCTTGTTCAAATTTTCAATCGTTAATAAAATACTTTTTAATCATCCACTCAAGTTCAAATAAAAGTTTTTGAACTTGTAGTGGATGACACTGGATGTTAATACAGTTTTTTCAAATATTAATTCACTAATTAAATTTTATTAATTAATTTTTTTTTTTTTTTTTTTTTTTTTTAGATTTAAGTTGTTTTTATGTACCAATAGATGACGCCAGATAAACTTAAAAAATGAATGAAAATTTTTTTGTCCTTTATAAATAAGGACTTTCTACAATATAGTGAAAAAAAAGTAGGAATTGACTTTAAAAAAAAAAATTTATATTACTTGTTTCTTTGCAATTTATCAAATCACAATTCTTTATCGTTTTTAGTGTTTTGCATCTACAGCTGGGTTTTTTTTACTTTTGATTCCTTTGCACTTTTCATCCTTTTTTTTTTTTTTTTTTTTTTTTTTTTTTTTTCTTTTTTTTTTTTTTTTTCAGAGTAAAATTTAACAAAACTAACATTAAAATAATAAAAATTTCGAAAAATTCTCGTGAATTTTCTATTCATCAGAACTTTTGATAAAAAAAGAATTTAATAAGAAATACGTAAAATAAAGAGAATTATAAATTTTAGATGAATTCATGAATACTTCAATTCCATGAATGAAAATGTAAAATGTTAGATTTTTTTTGTAGCTGTGCACAGTCGGATAAGTTAATCGATGGGTTGTCTGTCAGCTAACTGGATGCAAGTAATATAAAAAAAAAATGTAAGTCAATTCCTACTTTTTTTTTCACTATATTGTAGAAAGTCCTTTATAAATAATTTTCATTCATTTTTTTTAAATTTATCTGGCGCCGTCTATTGGTAGATATATGCAACTTAAATCTAAAAAAAACTAAAATTAATTAATTAAATTTAATTAATGAATTAATATTTGAAAAAACTGTATTAACATCAAGTGTCATCCACTACATGTTCAAAAAAATGTATTCGAACTTGAGTGGATGAATAAAAAGTATTTTATTAATGATGGAAATTTGAACAAGATATATATAGGGAGAGTGTGAGCTAATAGAAGGAATTGAAAAAAAGGACATCTCAGCTCTAGGCACAGTGATGTGATGTGATGTGGTGTAGTAGTAGCAGTAATAGTAGTAGTCATATTAGACTGAGACGTACGGATTAAAGTAGATAATGGATCTTTCATTCCAACTTTATATAAAGAAGATATAATTTCATTCGAATAGAGGATTTTGACAATTTCTTCTTCTATTTAACAATCTATTGCAAATTAGATAAGTAGATTAGAATTGGAATCTTCTGGCAAGAAGAAACTGACATCTGATTTTTATATTTCGGTGTCGTCCGTCGTAGATTACACTAATAGATACAGTTTACCCAGCTATTTCCCACAGTTTTAATACAATTTTTGCCGAGATAAAGCTATTTTTCCTCGTTTTTCCTGAAATCGTCCACAAAATAACGAAACAAATACTTGCTATGTTACCAGGTAGTATTTCAATACCGATCTTTCGACATCGTAGTAAATGTCGATAAAGTCGTCAATTACACACTAGATTTATTAAACTCCTTTGATCCTACAGGATTGCCACCACATCGTCCTCTACTTAAAGGTGGTATTTCCAATATTTTTACTACGGAACCTCGACCAGCCAAAACTTTGCAATAGCTATGCATAAACAAGATGCTGGGCAATGTGATTGAAGCTGTCATTTTAACATTAAGAAGGTGAAGGATCAAAGATTTATACCACTGATACCACGCATACCATGTGCAACAAATCCCAGGGGCAATCTATTAAGTACTGTGGAATGGATTTGTGATATCCATATTTCTCTCATGGACTGCTTTATGCTACTTGTCCAATGGGGAGTTCGCCCAAGAATTTATTTATTCTTGCAACTAAAAATGTTTGTGCTGATGGGGAAATTATAAATGTTTATAATCACATTTTGAGTTAAATTTTTATGTTGATGGTGAAATTATAATTGTTTATAATCAGGTTTTCAGTTAAATTTTTGTGTTGAGGGTGAAATTATAAATGTTGCTAATCAGGTTTTGAGTTTAATTTTTATGTTGATGGTGAAATTATAAATGTTTATAATCAGGTTTTGATTTTTTTATATATTTTTAAATACCTATCAATAAAATTACTTCAATTTTACACTATATTCATTCTTATCTTTAACAAAATAAGGAAAAATAAATTTACAGGATACTCCTCGTAAACAGCTAGTAAAAATTAAAAGCATCGATATCTCAAAAAATATCACATCAAGAAATTTAAGTTCAGTAACAATTTTCTCCCTTTTTTTTTACATCGTTGACTACTAACTCCACTAGTGATCCCAAGTAATGCGTTCTACTTGAGTGTAAAAAAGCGAAGATTCAATTTCCATTGAAGACGTGCGTCCCAGTCACTGTTTCAGAAAATGAGTAGATTTGGTTAGTATTATGCTGGATGATCTTGCTTCGACAGTCGCATTGAATAGTTTGGAATTTTCTGGTCCAAAAGCAGTATAATTATCATTAAATGTTTTCCAGCATTATAATCCTATAGATGGGATGAAAAGGTCACTTTTATGCACCTTACACCACTTTAATGGACCTTACACCACTTTAATGCACCTTACACCACTTTAATGCATCATCTCTCTTTCATTGTGTAATCTAAAAAAAAACTTAATTTGTTGCAGTTCCATGATTTCAATGTAGATATTGAAATTTAAAGTTCTTGACACCAACAAAAGAAAAGATAATCAAACAGCACAGCAACAATAAATTGAGAAATTTCATTATTGTTGTGAAAGATTGCAGAAATCTGCTAATGAAGAAAAAATCATAAGAAACGACATCAAAATTGCCCTTCTTGTTCAACGAAGTATTTTTTTCCGTGTTAGTAATAAAATAAAGTATGTCAAATTTCATCAAGAGTTCTTTATGCAATTAGTGATGTGAAAGAAGAAATGAGTTAAAAAGAAGAAAAAAAACATTCCAACGCAATATGATTTTCGATTTTAGAGAACTGGTATTTCTGAAAATTATCTCAAACTCATACTATTTCCAATGTCACAAAAGTTAAAATTCTTGAATTTAAATATTGTTTCTGCTATTTTTTTATTTTTTAACAATGATTTAAAAAACATTCATGTTGAACGTAAATTCCTAAATAAGTAGATGAATTGGAACAATTAATAAATATAGTTTGTAATAAAAATAGTTTAAAATAGTAAATATAAATAATACAAATAGTTTTTAAATATAAATAGTTTATTAGGACGAGTGAAACGAATCCCTGTACCATTTTACATTTTTGTCATACATTTTATATATATATATATATATAATATATATAATTATAATATTAGTATATAGATATATATATATAAAATTACTAATCTCTAGACTTGAAATTAAACATAGTAATACACATTAACGGGGCCTGATGGCTGAGTGACTAGCGCTCGGTACCACGGATCTCGGGTTCGAGCTCCAACGGTAGCATGGATGTTTTTAGGGGTTCGGGATTGATTTAAACCATAAGTTCTGGTCTGATATGACTGTTAGGTTTAGGCTGACAACCTCAACCCCTACCCCTACCTCATAAAAGAAAATTTCTGTTTCGAAATCTGCCAGAAGACAGACTGGCATGGTTCAACATGGACTGTAGTGCCAGGGAGTTAGTATACATTAAGATGTGTTACCGATCATTATTTTTGCAAAAGTTCTGTTTTAAAAGATAAAATTGCGATACCTTTTTTTTTGTAAACTCACATATATGTAGTATATATTAAGTTTAAATAGTATCCACAGATAGTAGAAGTTTTCTGAAATAAGTCATGTGATCTCCCTCGAACTGAATTCGAGGAAGAGGAGAAAAGAGGGAAAGCAGCGAAAATGGCGGCGGATAGCTTATTGCGATGTTAGCCTTTTTGAAAATATGTAAATAGATGTGATTACATTTAATTGCATTAAAAGAAATTGGGAAACGAACAGCCAGTTTGTGTTTTTTAATTGCTCTATACACCCTTACTTCCTATATGAATGGGAGATTCGATCAGGATGAGGTTGCGTCTTGAATCGAAGGAATATATGGGGATGCGAAGCAACAAGGACTATAATCCCCTAATCACTATATAGGAAAAGTTCGTTTTCCCTATTTATACGTCTCTAAAAAGGATGCGAGATCTATTTTCCGCTCGGTGAGGAAATTGGTACGAATAAAAACAGGGATTTATACAGGAACAAAAACAGGGATACCCTGAGTGCCGAGAGAATGCAGCTAATAAAACGTTTAAGGATTGGAGAAATAAAGTCAGATTTTTTTTTTTTTTTTTTTTTTTTTTTTTTTTTTTTTTTTTTTGCAATCAAGAATTTTAGATAAAAAAGCTTTGACTGTGATATTATTTTCGTCGAAATTCAAGTTCTGCCATAGATGGAATCTGGAGGTGGAATATTTTCTGCATCTTAAAAGAATGTGTAAAAGGTCATTTACTTCATTACATCTGTTACAGAAAGGATTGGAATCTAAGTTGAATCTATTTAACAGGGCGGGAGTAACGATCATTCTGCTGATGATACGAGCAATCAGTATATCCTGCCATCTATTCTGTGTCCATTTTGTGATAGTTCCAATATCTGGAAAGTTTCCTATCAAAATGAGGTTGCTTCGTTTGAACTGACAATTTGTTTTGTAATAGCTATCTTCGGATCAACTAGATACAGAATGTTGAAAAGGCCGCTGTGGTATACAACTAATATTCCGAAAGTTAAAAGCCACCCTGTCCAACAATTCATGCTCTGAAACTTGAAGGTCATCCTGGTATATCAACAGCCTCTCTAGCATATTACTAGTATTTCAAATTAAGAGCTACCCTGGTACACTATTTATTGTTTTTCACTATGGAGATCGTATTCAAATAAAAAAAAGTAGGTGTTGCCATTTAATATTTTGAAAAAACATGTCATTGTAATCGTAACTGTTAGAATTTAACAGTTGCTTTTCTCATGATTCTTGACCAAACATCTCAAAATACCTTAAAACAAAATTTCATTCAGTTTCTGCGAATGTATGATAAGTAGGAACACATATATAGAGAAAGTTTTTTTTTTTTTATATAATCACCCTGTATTTACTAAATCAAATGATGTCACACTATATTTACAGCATTTGCCAATCGTTGAACTTAACTCAATAAATTAAAATACGTTTTTATTTACTCACTTTAATATTACTATTTGTTCTTTATAGAACAATAAAAATTTTAAAGTCGTTTTAATTATTAGATTAAGTAGGAATTATTCTTACTATAAATAAGAAATCAGAACTCCAGCGATTTTATCTTTTTTATTTTTGATAATGAATCATATTATTAAAATATATTATTAAAAGCTCATTAAATTTTTTTTATTTAAATAAATATTGGTTTAAAATAGTTTTAATGATGAAGTTTTCGTAGAATAAAATTTTGTTCTAATTTATAGCACTCAGTTTGTTCTAATGTTTACCTTTATAATATAATCCAATCTCAATATTAGAGAAAATAAATAAAATGTTAAGCAACTCCGCTGACTAATTAAGTTTCAAAATAAATTTACACATTTGTTTTCAGTCTTTACGTAATTTTTTTTATTTTTAAATAAATTAAGATGAATAAATTTTAAATAAACTGACATAAATAATGGTGATTAAAGGCATTTCTACATTCAGGATATAAATATTTCTCCTCATATATTTATTTATGAATATTTGTATCAATAGAGACTTTCATATCTAGTTTATATACAAAATATTTTTTTATTATTGGTGTACTAGTAAAATTTTTAAATAGTAAATATAAAGTTATATTAACATTTTTCTAAACAGATAATATTTTCAATATAAACTATTTCTTAAAATGTATATTTCAAAAAGAAACACATAAACTGGCAAAGCAAGTTTTAAAATATAATAGATTTTTTAAAATACAATGCATAATTTTAAACATGTAATTTAAAACATTTTTTTTTTTTTCGAAAAATATGATGCATTCTAAGCAACTGTATTTAAAAAAAAATCAGAAAAATGAAAAACTCATCTATCCAAAGTACTTTTTTAAAAATTATATTACAAAAATTACTGTTTTATGTAAAGAAATTAGTAATTTTTGTAATCATAATTAAATTAATAAGAAGAATTTATTAATTCATGGATTACAATAGAAGAATTATTAATTTTTGTAATAATAATTGAATTAATAACAATTTATTCAATTCATGGATTAGAATTTAAATATTTAAATGTATGATATTATAATTTAAAAATTTAATTACATAATATTTTTTTAAAAATATGAGATATTCTAAATAACTGTATTTAAAAATAAAACTCAGAAAAATGAAAAACTTATCTGTCCAAAGTAATCTTTTGTAATTATACTACAAAAATAATATTTTATGTTAAGAAATTAATAATTTTTGAAATAATAATTAAATTTAATAATTTGTAACAATTCAGTGTTTTAAAATGTTATAACAATAACATTTGACACTGAAATTATATAAAACACGATGTAGCTTTTTACATTTTCTTACATAAACGAATGATTTTTTTGGCATCTGATCGTAGATCGTAGAAGAATTTCTTAATTTTTTTTTTTTTTTTTTTGTAAACATTTAATTTTTTAAGAATAGAATTAAATCAGCTTACTTTTTATGAATACTCTTGTCTATATTATTAATGTAAGATAATATATTATATATCATAGATTATAATATATAATAAGATATAATATATCATATATTATACAGTTATACAACACACGATACAATACGATATATACACAACATGTTTTATTATATTTAGAGAAGCATAAAAGCTTTAAAACTAGGTTTCTCAAATTTTTTTTTTAAAAAGGACATTATAAATTTTGATTATTAACTAAAAATTTAACTTAAAAAAAATATTATTATTTTAGAAAACTTATTACAAAATTACCTTTTTTATTTTATTTTCAAAGTAATGATTAATATTTTCAATAGGCAAAGTGCATAGGACTATCCATACTTAAAAGTTTTTTTTTTAATTCTATTTTTGATATTTTACGATTTATAGTTTTTTATATTTTTCTATATATTTTTTCCTATGAGCTTAATTTTGATGTTTCAATAATAAGTTTTATGTTTTTCTATAATAATGAAGATTTTTTTTTTAATAAATAAGATTAAAAATATAATAAAACCACTAAATTCAGGAATAAAATATTTTAGAAAGACAGAAAAATTTTGTTTTTTTTAGAATATAATTAGATCAGCGTACTTTTTATGAATGCTGTTGTCGATATTATTATCGTAAGATAATTATACAGCTATACAACACACTATATGTTATTATATTTAGAGAAGCTTTAAAATTCGAAATTTTTTAAGATTTTTATTTAAAAAGGAACATTATAAATTTTGATTATTAACTAAACATTTAACTTAAAAAAAATTATTATTGCAGAAAACTTATTATAAAATTACCTTTTTTACTTTATTTTCAATGAAATAGGATATATTACTAAGTATCATGATAATGATAAGTAATAAGTAAAAATTATTTATAATTTTTAAACCTAATATTTAATTTTAATATCCATATTAATCAGTCGATAACGGCCAGGCATAAATTTTACTTATTAACAAAAAATGTAAGTTTAAAAAATTTATTATTGCAGGAAACTTATTATAAAACTACCTTTTTTGCTTTAATTTCAATGAAATAGAGCATAATAATAAGTATCTTGATAATAATAAGTAATAAATAAGTATAATATCCATACTAACCAGTCGACAACTGGCAGGCATAAATTTTGATTATTAACCAAAAATTTAACTTTAAAAAATATCATTATTTTAAAAACGTATTATAAAATTACCTTTTTTGCTTTAATTTCAATGAAATAGGACATAATAATAATAATCATAATAATAATAAGTAATAAGTAAGTATAATATCCATACTAACCAGTGGACAAGGGGCAGGCATACATGACATGAATACTCAAAACCACCATCCCAAGGGCAAAGGCGACTATGGTCGGGGTGGACATGCTGCTGTTTGTGGAAGAGGCTTCTTGGAAAACCGGCTATTTAAGGAGTCCACCTAATGACCGGTGGACGCCCCGTAAGTCAACATGGAAGATCTTTTGGTGTATGTACTGGACCCTCACCACATGATACAGGGAAATGATTGAGCACACTCATTTGGAAGGAATAAAAAAGAATCCATTCAACAGAACGATATTCTAATTAAAAGAACTGTTTATCATGGATGATTAGAAGGCAGTTTGCTGATTCAGGTGTATAAGGAAGAATTCCCGTGGCTCAATCCAAGTCAACTATATATATATACATATATATATATATATATATATATATATATATATATACATATATATAGATAGATAGATAGAGAGTTATATAGTTAAAAATTTTAAATTAAATATTTACAGCAAATAATTTGGAATTTATTTAGTTATTTGATACTTGATAATATAAGATACCAATATTTTTCCACCCCATTCATTAGTAACCCAACTACTTTATCTTTTCCTACAATAACGTACTGTATACCTTCTTCTTGTAATACATATCACTTTGATATCGCATCTAGTAACATATACCACTTTGATATCGCAAAAATTGCTTGGCACTTATTATTATGAAGAATCTCGAGAATCATATAATGTGATTAATCAGAACTAAATTGTAGTATCTTGCTAATCAGTCAGCATATCTTATTTCCATACCTAAAAACAAGAACATAATCGCAAGATGATTTAATATCTGGAGATTGTGGAACATCATTGAGGAAAATATTATATAGAGGGACCAAGAATTCTTATGGAACTCCTGCCAAGATAATATTGAGGAGTTGAGTCAATATTATTTACAGTTACAACAAAATTGCAATTAGTAAGGTAGGAGTGCAGAATTTTAACTAAGAAAGGAGAAAATTTGTAAGAGATAAGTTTATGAAGAAGTACTTTTATTCATGCATGGTAAAAGCCTTGACGGCATCAAGAAAGATAACAGCAGTAATTAGTTTTTTTTATCAAAGCCTTCAAAAATAATTTCAATCAGATTTAGTAGCTAATGAGTAATCGAAAGTTTTTCAGTAAAGCCGAATTGCGGAAGGACCATGATTTTTTTCCTTTTCAAGTGTAGTTTGAGAGGATTTAGTATAATGTTTTCTGCTACTTTACTGATAGCGGAAAGGAGAGAAATAGGTCTGTAGTTAATGGGTTTAGTGGTATCCTTAGCAGGTTTAAAAGTATTTTTAACAAAAATTATTCAGTATATAGGCCCAAATTCATATTAAAAATGTTAAACATTGTTACTCAATATTTAACAGCAACAAAAAAAATGAAAATTGATTCAAATATAGAAGTCGGAAATTTCACTGCAGTTTTAAAATATGGATATTATTTTTGTAATTAAGTATTTATTTTAGTAATTAAAAAGCCAGTAAAACTCTTGTAAATATTAAAATTCACAGTATAGTAAAATATTCAACTAACAGTAATGACCATATTGTCGTTTACATAGGGTAGATATAAATTGAATACTAGATAGCATATTTATATAGATGTTACATGTTATTTAGTATCTACATGATACTAGATAACATATAATATATACTATATAATACATACTAAATAACATATTACATATAGATAGCATATTTATTCAAATTCTTTCTCTGAATTAAGTGAAAGTAAAAATGTATATGCTTATTGCTTAATTATAAACATTATATTGTGAAAAATAATACATGTGTTCATATACGCATTCGTTATTCAAATATATTTTATACTTGCTTATAGAAGATATACGCTTTTTATAATATTGTATAGTGCAATATTCAGGTAATAGTAACGAACAAACTGTCGTTTATAGCAGGTAGATATAAACAGGGTACTAGAAGCATATAACATATACTAGATAATGCATACTAAATAACATACGACATATAGATAACATATATGTATATGTATTACATGTTTATTAAAATTCTTTCTCTGAATTAAATGGAATTAAAAATGTATATGCTTATTATATAGTTAGAAACATTATAATATGAAAAATAATACATGTGTTCACACATACACACATTCATTAGTTAAATATATTTTATATTTGCTTATAGAAGATATACATATTTTGTAATATTATATAGTATAATATTCAGGTAATAGTAACGAATAGATTGCTGTTTACCGCAGATGGATATAAATTTAATACTGGATAACGTATAACATATATTAGATAACACATACTAAATAACATATTACAGTGTCCAAAAAGTAACATCAATTTTCAATTTAAATTTTCCGGGAGTACGGTGTTTCATTTTTTTTCCTTTTTTAGGTTGTTGACATTTTTTTTGACATCTGTGTAAAATTTGACGTCAAAATATTCTTTATTATTTGAGATACGCTTGGTTTTATGAGATGCTAAAACTGATTCCGGCGATTTTTGAAATGTCTCTTCAATCGACTCAAACCGGTGTCCCCGGAGTGGTCTCTTGAGTTTAGGAAATATCCAGAAGTAGCACGATGCTAAATCCAGTAAATAAGGTGGATGTGGAGCGATATGAGTTTCATTTTTGACGAAAAAGTCACGAAGAATCAATGCAGTGGGAGCTGGCGCATTCAGTGTTTTCGGTACCAATCGAAATTTGACGCGTTTAAGGCCCAAAACATCTTTTAAAATGGAATTTTAAAATTCCAACATCATCAGCAACGTCTCTAATTGTTAATAGACGGTTTGCAAGCACCAAATCTTTAATTTTTTGGACGTGAGCTTCGTCGATTGTGGTTGATGGTTGACCAGAGGGCTCTTCGTCTTCAACGCGCTCTCTGCCTTTTTTTAACTGCTTAGACCACTTCTAAACATTTCTTTCCTATATAGGAATGCTCACTGAATGCCTTCTGCCACATTCTATACGTTTCCGCAAACAAAATTGAATGCAAGTTCTTTGCTCAATTAATTAAGACACTTCAAAAATTGCCGGAATCAGTTTTAGCGTCTCACAAAACCAAGCATAACGCAAACACTAATGAATATTTTGGCATCATATTTCACACAGATGTCAAAGACAGTTCCAATAACCTAAAAAAGAAAAAAAATTTAAATACCATATGTTTGAGAAATTTAAATTAAAAATTGGTCTTACTTTTTGGACATAGTAGTATTACATATAGATAGCATATTTATTCGAATCATTTCCCTGAATTAAATGCAAATAAAAATTCATATATTTATTACAAAGTTAGTCACATTATTTTGTGAAAAAAATACATGTGTTTACACCCACATTCATGATTCAAATATATTTTATAGTTGCTTATAGAAGATGCGCTTTTTATTACAAAATGCTTAACCTTCAGAATGGCGAAAATAAAAAAAAATTACTTTTCATTATTTATTTAGATATGACATCCGGCGTTTCTGTTGAATATTCTTACTCAATGTGTGTTTTAATCAATCAACTTTTGTACTTTTTCATTTTTTAAATACGGAAATAGAAAATAATGCGAATCAAAGAGTTTTGCAATTTATTCGTTAAAATTGAACTGAAAAGGAATAAACTTACTTTAACCATAAATTAGGTTGTTTCTTGTTGTTTGATTCATAACTGTACTTATTATCCTCATTTACATATCTAACTACCACTCGTAAGTGTTTCACTGCCATGCCTAATAAAAAGTAAGTAATTCTGTTTTTAAAATGAGTAATACTTTGTTTCAATATATTTTAAACACAAATTTCTAAATTTAACATTATTTCTTTTCAAAAATCTTACTCATCGTTATGATAAATTGAAATTTAACTTCAGTGTGTTAAATGACATTGTTGAGTTTTATGGCATTCAACAGAAGAAAAAATGTTTTGAAGCCTAGGTTAATTCAATTCATAAAATACTTAAGAAATAATGTTAAGAACATATACTAAGTTTTTTTTCTTTAATTATTGTACTTAAATTTTGATCGAAATTATTTAATATAATAAGCAAAATGCAAAAAAAAAAGTTATACATTAGTTTTAGATGAATTTTATGTTTAAAAAGCATCAAATTTTACATATCAACTTTTTTTAAAGATATAGAAAGCGGTGAAAAGTTAGACCTTAGGTTTATTAGGATAGCTTGTTGGTTATCACTATTGGCACATATTTGAAATTGAATCTTTATCCCTGGATTGTGACTCATTCACAATTATAAAACGCCCCGTAAGCTCCCATTGTTAACAATAAAATACGAGTTTGTTCATCGTAGATCTTTGCAAAAAAAATTATATATCAGTTATAAACGAATTACATGTTCAAAGGGCATCAAATTTTAAGCAACATCAAATTTTACATATCAACTTTCTTTAAAGAAGTAGAGAGAGGTTAAAAAGTTAGATTTTAGGTTTATTAGGATAGCTTGCTAGTTATCACTATTTACACATATTATTATTATGTTATGTTTACCTGCCTTTATTAGGGAATTTGCTTGTTTTTTTTTTTTTTTTTTTTTTTTTTTTTTTTTTCTGGAAAGGCTAATACCATTAAAATGATTTAATTTGCTTCGAAAAATGTTTTGTTCTATAATAAAACATCAACATACCCTGTACTAAGCAAATGATTGATAAATTTAGCAAAGACAAATTTGAGATTGTTAGTGAAGAAGTATCATTTTAATATAATACTTCACTCTTTTATCGAATTTTTAAAAACTTTTTCATGTTGATTTTCATGAGATTGCCCAATGTAAAAACATGATAAGGATAGTATGTTGACATCATACGATTCTGTTTTTGAAAACATCAATGCAAAAATCTAATTATATATTTTAATTATGTATAATTCGACAAAAGTTAATTTCCATAATGTTAGATGTTAGATACTATTAGATGTTAAATTCTTTTTAATGCTATTTTCAATATTACCTTGATCGTACAACTTTCTCAAACGTTTAGAAAAATACTGCAACGATTCACTTTTGAACAAATAATAATAATAATAAATATTCAACGGATAAAAAAAAAGTTTATTTTTTTATGTTTTACTTTTCTTTATTCAATAAATATTAATTTTAAATAAAAAATTAATGTAAAATATTTGTTGTATACCACATATATATTAAATGCTAAATTTTTGTCAAATTAATAGATTATAATTAGGAAAGAAATTTAATTATATTAACAATTTTAGTAATTTGAAATATAATTTTTTTAATAGGACTACTAGAAGTAGGACAACGAGTTTAAATGTCCCTATATTATTAGCAAGTTTCTTTTTATTCACATTTTCTTTAAAATTGGAGACATCAGAAGACATGACAGCAGCAATAGAGTTTATGACCGAAGTGGATAGGAAGATCAACAAGTTAAATCGAATTTCAATGCATGCAGAATGGAGACAGAACACGAACTTCACTCCTGACAATAACGAAAAATTGGTACGTAACTATACATTCCTGTCAGATTAAAGCATTTGTAAAAAAAAAGTGTCTTTTAATGCATGTATACCATCAAAAATTATTTTATTACTATAAAATTGTACTTCATTCCAATTTATAATTTATCAAGGTAAAAATTTAATTCCATCATAAGATTTTCTTTTTTTTTTTTTTTCAACGGTGGTCTTCATGTTTCCCTTACATACAGCACGGACTACCCATAGACTGACAGGAATGTACACTGCCTTTATTGGGGATTTTCAAGGTTAACTGCCAAACATTTTGTATGTCGTCTATGTTAAAAGTATAAAAATCTCAATAAGCCGCCTGACCATCGATGTGTGACACTTCAATTCAGGGGTCTCCAAACTACGGCCCGCCAGTATCATCAATCCGGCCCGCGACAGCGAATAGCTTATTATTGCTGTAATAAGTTGGATAAAAAAAACACAGAATGATAATAACTCGGTTTTATTGACTTGCTAGGTAAAGCTTAATGACAAGCATAATACGCTGAAAATTTAACTTAAGCATAACAACTAACAAATAATTGAAATGAATCCTACTAAGATTATAAACTAGGGAACCTCCCGCGGTTACCCTCAGTAGTTATGTTGGGGTAAAGAGTATATATAGCATATGTATGTATATCGTGTTGTCTTCTTTTTCTGCTCTTATTAATTCACACACTTCCAGTTGATATATATAAAGTATTTATTCACATTCCAACAATACGTATTTTTGCAACTCCCGCTAACCACACTCGCGTTCCTTCTTCTGCCCTTGCTGTTACATTTTTCATCCCCTTATAAGCATCCGCCTTATATGGAGTTATAGGAGGAGGAGTTATGGCAGAGCCTCTTGGTCGTGGCGCCATCTATTGTCATTCACAATGACAAATAGTTTACATTCGGGCATCCTGACCAAGCAATTGCCCTCAATTGCCACACAAATTTTACTTAGTAATTACACTTTACCACATACAAAAATAAACACAATATATATATATATAGCACATAAAACATGTAATAATAAAAAAAAAGATGTTAAAGTTCCAATATGTTTATTGTCCAAATGAGTTCTAAAAAGTTCAGATAAAAAAAAGTTCAGGAACAATGTTTATAGTTATTGATGAATGGGGCACTAGTCTTTACATGGATTATCTGGAGAGACACTAGAAGATCCCAGGGGTTCCTCATCATCCGAGTCACAATCATCTTTATGAAGTCGCCATGGCTTGAGTTGACTCACGTGTGCTGTTGTGATGTAGAATCTGCCTCGTGTGCTTTTCACGAAAGGTCATAAATGGTCTATGTGAACAACTGAAAAGGGTCTTTTTCCAGGATTAATCAGGTGTAGATATCCTTGTTGTTTTCCACCTGGAGTCTTGTTGACAAAGCATTCGAAACACATTGAAATATGTTTTCGTAAGTAACGCTTCATGTATGGAAACGAGTATAACTCTTTTATTTTGCACACAGTCCTATCAACAGAAAAATGTCCCATAAGGTGGTGAAATTTCACAGCAGTACTTTTTCTCATACTTTTTGGAATCACATACAGAAGTTTCTCTTTTCCTTTTTCTTTGATTCTCCTATAGATTCGGTTTCTTTTGAAGGCAAAATTAACAATTTGTTGCTTTTCTTCATATGTTCTTTCATGCTCTTCCTTCTTAAAAATGTCAATCAATTTTCTTAAATCTTTATCAGCATGTTGAATGATCAAAATTTGTTCATCTTCACTTAGTGTTAGGCATACTTCAAATTTCTTCTCTATGAGGTTTGTTATAGTATCTTCCGATTCTGAAAAGGGAGCTCGACTCATCGCATCAACATGTGTCATTTTTATGTCTGGTCTGTGGCGAACTTCAAAATCATATTCCTGAATAAGTATACTCCATCTTGCTATCTGAGGATTACATGATTTTTTGGCATTCATGTAAATTAATGTTTGACAGTCAGTGACAACTGTAAAACTTATTCCCAATAAAAATTGTCTCAATCGTTCTAATGTCCATACAATAGCCATTAACTCCAATTTACTTGAATGATAATTCTTTTCAGCTTCCGTCATTTTCTTGCTAACGCAGTAAACTAGGTGCCACTTGTTATCACTTCCAACTTGAAGTAGCATGCCAGCGATACCTTCTGCACTTGCATCAGTATGAATTTCAGTTTTAGCTTCTGGATTATAGAGTGCTAAAGTAGGTTGTCGAGTCAATTCACTTTTCAAAACATTAAAAGATTGTTCTTGTTTTTCTCCCCACTTAAAAACTTCGTTCTTCTTAGTTAGGTCAGTCAGAGGTTTTGCTTTTATAGCATAATTTTGAATAAATCTCCTAAAAAAATTTGTTAAGCCGAGAAAGCGTCTAACTTCATGCAAATTTGTCGGTTGGGGAAATTTAGAAATTACTTCTACCTTTCTTGAGCCTGGTTTAATCCCATTCTTATTAATAATGAAGCCTAAAAATTCTACTTCGTCTTTTGCAAACTCACATTTAGACAATTTTAATGTTAACTTAGCTTCTCGTAAGGCCTCGAATACCTTACCTAATTTTTTAATCATTTCTTCCCAAGTTTTGGCATGTACAAGGATGTCGTCGAGATAGCATAAAACATCTTTGTTGCATAAGCCACCTAACGTATGATACATTAACCGTTGAAATTCTGCTGGTGCGTTTGTAAATCCAAATATCATTCTTTCAAATTGTCCAGTTTCATCTGGTGTGATAAATGCAGTTTTTAATTTGACTTCTTCTGTCAACGGGATTTGTAGATACCCATGAGCCAAATCGAGAGTTGTAAACAGACTGCAATCATGTAGTTGTTCTAAAAGATCATCAATTTTGGGAAGAGGAAATTTATCCTTGATCGTCTGATTATTTAGTTTTCTATAGTCAATAACTAATCGATTTTCACCAGTTTTCTTACGCACTAAAAGAACAGGGCTTGAATATGGTGAACGTGTTTCTTTCACAATACCATGTTCTTTCCATTCATTAACGATTTCTTTAATTGCTTTTCTTTCGGCTGCATTTGTTCTGTACGGTTTCATACATACAAGTTTTGAACCCTCAACTTCTTTAATATCCATTTTTATCAGTCCTGTACATCCTAATTCCGATATGTTTAATTCAAAACAGTCTCTATACTCATTCAGCAAATCAACAATGTCCTTCTGTTGTAGTTCAATTAAGTGTTTATTAACTTTTATTTGTTCTAAGCTTATAGGATTTCGCTCTACACTATCTGAACTAACATATAATATTCCTACTGAAGAATTGTCATTACTCAAATTAACATAATTTAAATCTGGTTCCAAGTTGACCTCCTCCATTAATTCTACATTTCCAACGTTCTGATTTTCTTTTAAAATTATTTCCTCACATCCAATATTAATAATTGGTATGATAGTTTTACCTTCTTTTATTTCTAACAAGGAATTAAAATTTCTTTCATTTCCTTGCATCATAATTAACCCATTATTTATTAGTTCTGTTTTCGCCTTTACAAAGTTTATGCCTTTATTTATTTTCGTAGTTTCCTCCACTTGCAATTTAATACGTGGCGTTTCTTCGATGCAGTTTAATCCAATAAATGGGTAATCTTTTGCATAACCGATATGCAAAATATCACCGACCCTAGCATACGCAATATATGGTAAATCTAAAAAGGTGCGCCCGACTAATAAATCAACTGGTTGAGCCGAATCTGGAACAATTAAAACGGGAATATCATTTCCCACTACTTCACCTATTTGAAAATCTACGACTGCTGCTCCTAAACTCTGCAAAACGGGACATTTTTGATTCCCAAAAGAATAAAGATCTTTTTTGCAAGGCGTCATATTAATTCCTAGACGTTCTGCAAGAGATTCTTTCAATAAACAAGAAGAAGCACCAGTATCTAGCAAACAACTAACTGAACGATTATTAATTGTAGCCTTTCTCAAATACTTGTCAGCAGTTACGGACGATTCATGGTCAATCACACTTAAACTAATTTCTTTTTTATTCTTTGAGCAATATTTTTTTGAATGTCCCTTTAAACCGCATAAAGTACAAGGGTTTGGGCAATCTTTTGAGATGTGTCCGAATAAATTACATGAAAAACACTTGGGTTCACCTTTTTCATTACGAATAGATGAATTAAATACTTTATGACTAACAACATATGTACGCGAGTTTTCTTTCTCATTTAGTTTATGACTTATCATAGCATTTTTGTTTTCCATCCTATTAGTTTGGAATCCACTTTTATGGGAATTTGATAACCGCGAATAATTTCTTGCGTCATCCCAATGACCTCCAAATTTATTATTCTTGCTTTCATTATTTATTTTCATTCCGATACAAACATTTTCGTATTCGTCTAATATTCCTGCCAACTCCTTCGGATTTACATATTTAGGCCATGTATCAATAAAATGTTCTCGCATAAAATTTGGAACCCGTTTTTTCAACTGATCTGTTATAATTAATTATTTTAAGGAATCGAAATCATTAATTTTTAATCCTTTCAACCATTCGTTAAAATAATTACTTATTTCGGAAACGAAATCTGTCCACGTACCTTTAGAATCCCTGGTATGATTGATAAATTTCTGGCGAAATATTTCTGGGCTTAATTTAAATCTCTTTAACAGTAGATTCTTAACAAATACATATTCATTAGCTTGTTCTTCAGATTCTCTAGCGATTAGTTGGGTAATTTCAAAGGGTAACAATCCTAATAAATGGAATACAAAATCGTTTTCCTCTATACCCACTCGCTTTGCCTGCCGTTCAAATAAAATTAAGAATGGCGTTATATCTCCTTCCTTCGGATTAAATCTCTGCATGAGATTTCTGAAATCAACTGATTTGTTTACTTCCGGAGCATTAGTATCATATTCAGTTGACGTTTGGTTCATAACTTTATTTTCGTTTTGCAGTTTTAATTTTTCCAATTCAAAAATTCTTTGCTTTTCCCGTTCCACAATTTCCATTTGTCTTTGCTTTTCTCGTTCCTCAATTTCCATTTGTCTTTGCTTTTCTCGTTCCTCAATTTCCATTTGTCTTTGCTTTTCTCGTTCCTCAATTTCCATTTGTCTTTGCTTTTCTCGTTCCTCAATTTCTATCTCTCTTTGCTTTTCATTTTCCTTTTCTAACCTTTCATTTTCATCTCTTTTAATTCTTTCCTCAATTATTCTTTCGAAAACTTGCTTAACAAATTCTTCGTCATAACTTTCACTGCTTGTTATTAATCTTTTAATATTAGCTATAACAGCTTCCGGTGGAATCGTTACACCGAGTTCTGTTCCTAATTCTATAAGATCACTTTTACGACTTTTTCCAAGGAACGACATTTTGATACTTATACTTGAGTATACTTTAATACTTGAGAAATACTTTAATACTTGAGAAATACTTTAAACATATATATCAACTTGAAAGAAATGTTCAATACTTAAAAATATCTATACTTTAAACTTCAACGTAGAAAGGAAATCATTTATCTTTTACTTCACTACTCAAAACGTAATTCATGTCAGATTGTAGATCCTAAATCCCACTTCTGATAATAACTTGTTGTCTTCTTTTTCTGCTCTTACTAATTCACACACTTCCAGTTGATATATATAAAGAATGTGAATTGTGAATTGTTGGAATGTGAATTTATTCACATTCCAACAATACGTATTTTTGCAACTCCCGTTAACCACACTCGCGTTCCTTCTTCTGCCCTTGCTGTTACATTTTTCATCCCCGTATAAGCATCCGCCTTATATGGAGTTACAGGAGGAGGAGTTATGGCAGAGCTTCTTGGTCGTGGCGCCATCTATTGTCATTCACAATGACAAATAGTTTACAATCGATGTTTGGAATGTATATATCCTGAATCAAACATATGATTTTTATCCTGAAAATCCCCCAGGAACGGAAAAGCTAAATTAACGCGAATGAAGCCGCCAGTTATCCACTTGTAAAAAAAATACTAATGAGATTTATGTAATTATATCGAAAATGGTAGAAAAATTAAAACGGTTTTGGCCCTTGGTACTTACTGGAGTAAACAGTATGGCCCAAAGGCTGGAAAGTTTGGAGACCCCTGCTTTAATTCATTAATGTCGCAATCTTTCTCAAGATTCCTCGTTTCTAAAAGCAATGGCTTCAATGGATTCCACTAGCAAAGTCAAATATGATCCCTCACGCCTTCCATATAGCCGCATTCCCATTACCACGAATCGGACTAATCCGCCAGCTTGAATGAGAAAAATACATCATCTTTATTTTCAAAGACTTTTAATCAAATCTAACCTTCATTAATTATCATCACTATCAATAGCACGTCAGTCCAGAATGGACCAGGGCTTTCCTTTGAAGAGATTTCCATGCATTCCTCTGGGTGACAAGGGTCCTCCAATTCTTAGCCTTTAGAAGAGCAAAATCTTTTTCAACTGCGTCTATCCATCGCAACTTGGGTCGCCCTCTTCCTTTTCGTCCCTGTGGCTTTGCCAAAACAAGTCTTTTTACAAGATTTAAATCATTCATTCTAAATACATGAGCAGTCCAGTTTAATCTAACGATTTTAATAAATTTTATAATATCTGGGTCTTTACAGCAATTATATATTTCTGCGTTGTACCGTCTTGTCCAACAATCACTTTCCTTAACACCTCCAAGAACAGCCCTTAAAATCTCCCGCTCAAATATGCCCAGTTGGACCTCATCAGATCTTACCAAAGTCCATGTTTCAGAGCCATAGACCAAAATAGGTCTAATAAAGGTTTTACATAACAAGAATTTAGTTTTTCTGCTGTGATTTAAATAGATTTCTTAACCCAAAAAATGCTTTATTGGCAGACACAGTTCTGTCTTTTATTTCAAGTAAGATATTATTTTGACAATTAATTTCTGACCTTGAATATTAATGATAGTGAAATTAAAAAAAGCAATGAAATCAACATTAATCATTTACTAAGATCATAATCTTTCTGATAGTAATGTACATGATTTATTTCCATTAATAAAGGCACATCTTAGTGAATTTTTCAACACTTTCAACGTTAAGAAAAAAAAAAGGCAATCGAAATCGATTAAGGTCCAACTTGACATGCTTTTAAAATATCTAATTAACTGTTGTGAAGTATGTGAGGAGTGATATAAAAATTTACATTTTTAAATAAACCACAAATGTGTTGCTGTTGGTAAATTCCTATTCATTGGTAGACTGTGTGGAATACAAGGCCATCGATATAAAGTTAAAGCACTATATATCTGACTCAAGTTCTTATTTAATTTTTGGTTTATTAATTCTTTTATTATGTTTTTATGAAGTAGTTGTTCATTTTTTTTAACTATAAGCGATTATTATAAACTATAACGAACGTATCTTGGCATCATGAGAAAAATTTTGTTTGATAAAAATATTATAATAAATTAAAACTAAATCTCTAGAATAACAAATTAATATTAAGGTTGAAATCTTTAACTTGCTAAGGCTTGAATAAAATATTTAATTTCAAAATAAAAAAAAACTGTTTCAAAAATTGCTTATTTTCAGGAGGAAGCTGAAGTTACGCGTGATAATTACACAAATGTTAGTTTTAGAAAAATCCGCAATTTCCCATGGAGATCCTATAAAGATAAAAATTATACTCTTTATCGTTGGTTTCAATTGGCCTCCATTGAACTACCAGGAAACGAAATCGACTCAGATGTAAGTATTGAATTTTAGTATTATTGTTCGAAATTGCAGAATTTGTTTGTCTATCAAGATTAGGGATTGCAATATCGGTCAAAAAGTTCAATACCGGTATTCGGTATTTTTTAGTTCTTAATACCGGGATACCGGTTTTAATACCTTTAGTCGAAATTTTAAAAAAAGAAAGAAAATACGGGTGTTTTTTTGTTTTATTTGAAAGTTTTATTAAAGAATGTAAATATTACAATAAACACTCGAAATGGCAAGCCATCTATTGCTGCCATTTTACTGATAATTTCGTCCAAATTATCTTTTTTTTTCAAAATAATTTAAAATCCCTGATGGCGGCTTAGAAACTGTGCTTAAGTTTGTATCTTCAACGCAATTAGATTCTTTCCTCTTTAACAAATTTGTATCATGTTTCGTTTTTAAATGTGTAGGGAGTCCTCTTGTACTTCCTCCTCCATTCACTTTAATAACTCTTGAACATTTTTTACATTGTGCCACCATATTCTTTTCATCGTATAAATAATGAACCCAAACCGAAGTATTATCAACTGATTTTTTTATGTTCTTTAAAGTTATTCTTATTCATTATTATGGGGTATTATTTATGAGTATATATATAATAAATCTGAAAAATAGTTTGAACTCTAAAGTATGATATGTGAATATGAATATCAAACTCACAAATTAAAAAAAATATCGAAATATTACATACTTTCTTTACAACTACAACCTTGTTTTCACAGATAAGAATTTCTATTTTTCAAATAAGAATTCGCAGATAAGAAATCTACATTTCTAGTAAATACCGAAAAAATGGTATTTAAACCTGTGAATATCGGTATTACAAAATTGTACAAATGGTTCAAAATACCGGTATTCGGTATACCGGTATTGCAATCCCTAATCAAGATATAACATAATCGTACTATATTTTCATATTTAAGTGATTTGTTTTACAAAACAATTTACGCTTGTGTATGTATGAAGGGAAATTTTGTATTATAATGTATATAACTTAAGTGGGTGCATGAGGTATTTCTAGGGCACACTAAATTTGAAACAGCTCGTTTTTCTATTTCATTTAGACTCCAAATTGCACAATCAAAAATCTTTATGGGAATACCATTTTTGTTATATACCTAGCATATTATCTCTTATGTAATATCTCCTGCCATTTTATTACCCTTACCCACCATTTTGCAGCAACTGCTGCTACCGTCTATTTATTTATTAGCTATTACTGTTTTCTAATTTTTCTAACAATTGATTTGATCTTCATTCCTCCAGCTCTCTGATCTTTATAATATCCTATGTAGTGTTTACTGTATTACATTGCTTTTAATTTTTTCTCTAATATCTTACCTAACGTTTTTTATATATTTTCGCATTTCATATTCATCCTTTTCAAGTTTTTCAATTTTTTAATATTCAATTCTGTTCTAGTATGAATTTTCCCCACTGTACAGCTTCTGTACCTCCAAAAGTGAATTTTGCAAATTTTTCCGCCCCCTCTTGTGTCCATTCATTTCCCCCACATCATTCCCAAACTGTATAGGGGCAACTCAGCTCTAGACACAGTGATGTGGTGTGGTGTAGTAGTAGTAGTGTCTATCAAGATAATGGGGTCTGATGCCAGAGTGGCTAGCTCTCTGGCTGTCGGTACCACAGGTATCGGGCTCGAATCCCGACGGTGCCATGGATGTTTGTAGTGGTTTGGAATTCACTTTAAGCCGTAGGTCCCGATCTCATATGATCGTAGAGTGTGACAGAGTCCAATCAAATTTCTTCTCACCCAAATCATTCCCAAACAGTAAAGGGGCAACTCAGCTCTAGGCAGTAGAAGAAGTCTATCAAAGTCTGGTGTAGTAAAAGTCTATCAAAATAATGCTCTCAAATGCTAATGTGATCCTGAAAATGGCAAATGGGTTTTATGAAATTAACCAATAATGATGATTAATTCTAAAACTATATTCTTGTAATAAAAAAATCCATTTTAATAAAAATCCCCATAATGAGAAAATATCCTTCGTCCTTGCAAATAAAATCTTTGCATGTTAACAATTGTAATTTGTTAAATTACAATTGTTAACATGCAAAGATTTTTATGATGTGGTGGGGTGTAGTAGTAGTAGTGTCTTTATTTAGCTTATTTGTTACTTTTCTTGCTACATACAATTGTATTTTTTGGGATAAATAAAATAAATATTTCATTATCTACTTAGTATTGTAAATCAAAATGATCAGAAATACTTTTAAGATATTAGCCTTTGCATATTAGTTGTAAAATATCAAATACAATTTACCGAAGGTTCACTTTTGAAACTTCTCTGAGATAAATATTTTATCTTTTCACTCGGAGCCGTTTAATTTTAATTAAATAAATAAATAAATTACATTCATTCATTAAGATACATTTTTGGATTTTAAAATAAATTAAATTATCGATATAAAAAAAATTGATGTGATATCCTATAATGATACAAAAAAGTTTGATTATATACTTAAGTATTAATACCGAAAAGTACATTTTACAATTATAATATTTCATATTCAGCTTACAACTTTAATGAATTCTCAATAAAACAATGACACTAATTTTATCATCAGAATTTTTTTTTTTTTTTTTTCATTTTTCAAAAAATTAAAATAAATTAACTTATCTATAGAAGAAAAATTGAAGTGATATCCTATAAGGATACAAAAAATTTAATTATGAACCAACGACACTAAATTTTATCATCAGAAATTCGTTTTCTGCATTTTCATAAAATTCTAAAAATACATTAATCAAAGTTTCGAATATAAGAGTAATTTTAAACTTTCAAACTGATTTCTTCATAAATCGATTTAGAACGTCACAATGAAGTATAAACTCCACAAAAATTTGTAAACTTGATTCTACTAAATTTAAACAATAGCTGTCTATTTTTAGGAAGTCTTTTTTTTATCTATTTTTCAAAAAATTTAAATAAATTAGCTTAAGAAAAATTGATGCGATATCCTATAATGATATTTTTTTTTTTCGTTATTCTAATGCAGCTGGTAAACACTTAGACAATTGTCTTCGATGGCAAGTGCTGCACCGACGTTGCTCACTTAGCACTACCCAGGAGGTGCGTGTATAGTTTGAAGATAAGATAGGGATGCGGAGTATGAATACCTCCGCAACGCTCTACGATCATGTTAGTCCAAGATCTACGGTTTAAAGGGAATTCCAACCCCAACATACATCTATGGCACCGCCGGGTCTCGAACTCGAAAACTGTAGTACCGAGCACTAGCCACACGGTCATTTAGGCCGCCTATAATGATATAAAAAGTTTAATTAAGTACTTAAGTATTAATACCAAAAAGTATAATTTATAATTATAATCATTTTCATATTCAGCTTGCCACTTTAATGAATTCTCAATAAAACAACGACACTAATTTTATCATCAGAAATTCGCTTTCTTCATTTTCATAAAATTCTAAAAATACATTAATCAAAGTTTGGAATAAAAGAGTAATTTTAAACTTCCAAACTGATTGCTTTATAAATTGATTTAGAACGTCATAATGAAGTATAAACTCCACAAAAAAATTGTAAACTTGATTTTACTAAGTATAAACAATAACTATCTATTTTTAGGAAGAAGTTAATTCAACTTCTTCAAAAGAAGAATCTCTTTCTACTTTCTCTGAAATGGAGAAAATTTTTAATAAGATAGAAATAAATTCATACAAGGGAAATAAATCAGTCTTAGACGAAACAGGTAAGTGATTTTTTATTATAGAATAGTTGAAATTCGCTAAAACCTAAATTATATTCATACAATTGAGATTAATTTATATATTTTTTTAAATCTTTATTATTACTGATATGCTGTGACTTTTTTGCATCCTAGTGAGTCTTACTCTGCGTTGCCACTTTGTACAGCAGTCGAAAAATAATACAAATCTGAAATTAAAAAGTGATGCATATTCCTAAAGTTAATAAATATTCCATTATATAAATCAATACTTAATTCGATAAAAAAATAAATACAGCTTGTAGAGTAATAAAGATAACATATTATTGTTGGTTAAGAAATATATTCTCCATTTGTTTAAAATTAATGACCATTGGTTAATATAAATGTTACCGCTAAAGTACAGAAGTCAGTTATTCTTCAGATTATCTAGGTAATGTGCAGATTAACTAGGTGGATTGATCCGTTAAAATGCCGAGAATTCTTTCATTTCTCAAATTACCTAGGTAATCTGCACATTATCTAATGGCACTCGTTAAAGTGAAAATTAGACATTTGCTGAAACAACAACGTTTCTGTACGCCTAAATTAACATAATGCTGTCTATTTTTCGATATCTAAAGAATCCAGTTAATACAATCAAATAATCAACAACTTATTTGGTAGAGCCAATCATCATTCAATTAAAAAACTATAATACAAAGAATCAAATGGTTTAAAATAGTGTTACAATTAAGGAAATGAATTTGCAAAACATATGATAAAATTATGCTTAACTTATTAATGCAATCTAAAAATTGGTGACACTTTGAATTACATAGCAATTGGATTTTGCGACAAGTACACCTATTTGTGGTACATTAAGATTCCCAGTCACATTTTTTGAAACCCTGCCCAATACCAAGGGATTGTTTTATTGCTTTTTGACGTAAAGATATTTCTACAGCAGGGACATCTTTCATTAAAAATCTCTTTTTGCAAACACTGAATTGAGATAAAAACAACCGGCGACAACAAGAAGCTGGAGAAACCAAACTAAAAGTGGAGGAAGAGGTTTGATTTGGTTTATCGCTCTACGGTCATTTTGTGCCCACTTTGGGCTAATTAGACCGGGACCTACAGAGTAGGGAAAGTAAATGAGAGAAACAAACTTTTGAACTTTAACGATACGGAAGGTAAAATGCGGAAAGCTCTTGATTTCGCACGTTAACGAAGCAAATTAGTTAATCTGTAAATTAACTAGGTATTGTAAACATTAGCAGCTTTCGAGTTTTAGCGGTTACATAAATACTAGTTAAAATAACATCAAATTTTTCTCATGTTACTGATTTTGAGATAAAAAATGAACCACAAATAGAAATTGTCGAAAATCGATTGAATGTAATAATCTACATCGCAGTCATTCAGGAGGACTTGTTATGTTGACCCTCACTGTAGAATATAGGTACAATGCAAAATGCCTTTTCCTGTACTACACTGTAGGTAAGGCTTAATCTGCAATATGCATACTGTTCGATTGACAAATAATCTCTGTCAAGTTCCTGGCATTTAAAAAAACATAATAATATAAACATCGAATGTGTTATTGTTACTGTCTAAATTAACGAACTAATCTCGTAAATGTTGTAGAAATATTCCAATAAACTTAATAAAATTCTAAAAAGATTTGTTTGTTGTATTTTTATTTAAAGTATTGATATGAAAATATAACATTCATCGTATGTATACCCTTTTCTGCTGTTGCTTTTTCAAATTTATCTCAACATTTTAAACCAATTATAGTGAAAAATGATCATTAAATCATCATTATTTTATGTATAAAACTAGAATTTCATATGAAATTTTTTCTAAAGCATAATTAAATGTAGATAGCTATCTGCATTATAAAAGATATATCCGGTTTCGAAAACAATTTCCATTTTGAAATTGAAAATTATTTTTAAGTTACAGTTAAATTTAAGGTATAATTTACTTTTACAGTTTTGGATTGAACCTTTTTCTATGTGAAATTATCAAAGTTAAATTTGAATTTATTTTTATTGAACTCGATTTTTCAAAATTTTAATCAAGAATATAGAGAGAATAAAACAAAATTTTAAATAATATTTGTGATTAATAATATGTCAAACTCTAGCATTTTATTTTATGTTAATTCACTGATTCAAACGCATTATTTCCGAAATAGCAAATTTCAAAATGTTTTACTATATTTTTCAATGAAATTGAGAATTTTAGGGAGATTCTTTTCAATTCCTGATTTAATGTTTTTAGTAGTATATTAATCAAAAACGATTGGATGTCTAGAAATTTGATTCACGTAATGAATAGAGTAAACAGAAATTTAATTCAGTTCTTATTTAAATTTCAGAAAATTCAATTTCCTCGAAATTTTACAATTCAAGCTTTATTAAATTCAATTTAAAAAGAATTTATTTGAATTCTGATATAAATATCTGTTATTGTGTCAGATAAAATAATTCATGAAAATTCCAGACAGAATTTTTATTCTTTATAAAATTATTAACTACTGTAACTTTAAAAACAATAACTTTAAATAACACTTTATTTTAACATTTTTTATTAAGGTGTTTATCACTTAACAAAACACTTTTTAATTTTAAAAATCCTTTAACTAACAAAATTAAAATCCATGTTATATTATCTAGAGTTATTTTTGATATTAAAAACTTAATAAAAATAACTATTTGATATGCTATTAAAGTAAATTAATAAAGTACTCTATCTTTACTCTGCAATTATCATTAAACATTTAAATTCTGGCCAAAATAACAACATACCACAAACTTACATAATTACAAACATTGATATATAAAATAAATTAATAGTTTAAAAAAACTAAAAAACACGCTTTTAGAGTTAATCAAATTAAAAAGTAAAAAATAATTGTTAACATAAGAATAAAATGACTGACGAGAAAATGAATGTCACTGTTCTAAAAGCGGGGGGTGCTCAATATCAATCGTTATAATTTTTCACTTGTTTCATTCCGAAATGCAGAGTTAGTTTAAAAATGTCATTCAAAGCACCCCACGCTTTTAGAACAGTGACATTCATTTTCTCGTCAGTTATTTTATTCTTATGTAAACAATTATTTTTTACTTTTTAATTTGGTTAACTCTAAAAGCGTGTTTTTTAGTTTTTTTAAACTATTAATTTATTTTTTACTTTTTAGTTTGATTAACTCTAAAAGCATGTTTTTTTAGTTTTTTTAAACTATTAATTAATTTCTTACTTTTTAGTTTGATTAACTCTAAAAGAGTGATTTTTTAGTTTTTTTAAACTCTAAAATCGTGTTTTTTAGCTTTTTTAAACTATTAATTTATTTTTTACTTTTTAGTTTAACAGACAAACAAGCATTCAGGTGAAACAACTGTTTTCTTTCTGAAAGATGCCTGTAAATGTTTCTTTGCAACTTAAATAGTGTATATGAGGAGAAACAGATCTCCAGGGCAAAAAATCAGTTACATACATACAAACATACAAACATACAGGTGAAGCTAATAAAAGCGTATTAAAAATATTAGTAGAATTACTTTTTATCTCATGTGAATAAAAGAGTGTTTCTTTACAATATTCACTGATAAAATAAATGTAAAACATCTCATAAACTTAAGTTGATGGATCTTAAGATATCTTCTTCTTTATTGGCGCAACAGCCCCAAGGTAGGCTAAGACCGTCTGCCTATTGCCAGATTTCTAGACAGAAGATGTTTTCTTTTTACGGAGTAGGATTGGCAGCCCTACATCTAACAGTCATATTATACCGGCACCTACGGTTTAAAGTGGAATCCGAACCGCTACAAATAACCATGGCACAGCTGGGACACGAACCGAAACCTGGGGCACGGAGGGCCAGAGCGCTAGTCACTCGGTCATTAGGTCCCATAACAGCAATTAAAATGATATATTTACATCAAAAACCAAAATATTGACTGACACGATGATTTTTTTAATAAATATTTTGAATATTTAAAATGAAACTTCTAATTTTAGCATATAAATGATTAATAACAATACCAAATTAACCTTAAGTTTGTTTTGATGTATCGCTCTACTTTCAATTATTTTGCCTTCTTTGGGCTAATTAGGGCGGGACCTACAGTTTAAAGTGAAATCTGAATCACTAACAGACATCTATAACCCGGCCAGGATTCGAACCTGATGCCTGTGGTGCCAATGGCCAGAGCGCTGGGCAATTGGTCATATGCCACTGTTTATTTGAAAACATTATTTAATAGGGGATAATAATTACTTAATTGATATTAATTACAAATAATTTTTCTTCTTCGCACAGCCCCCATGGTGGGCCAAGGCCGTCTGCCTACTGGCAGATTTCGAGACAGAAGAAGTTTTCTTTTTAAGGGGCAGAGTTGGCAGCCCTATGCCTAATAGTCATATTAAGTATGGACCTACGGTTTAAAATGGATTGCGAACCACTACAAACATCCATGACGCAGCCGAGACTCATCCGACACCTGCGGCACCGAGCACCATATCGCTAACTTATAGTATGGTATCATAATTACCAAATTAATTTAATATACAATTCTTTATGTTCGTAACTGTTAATGTGTCAGTAACTTCATTTGCAGCAGTTGGAAGAAATAAGCTTTTCTTATTTCAGCATGTCCTATATTAAAATGCTAATGTGTCAGTAACTTCATTTGCAGCAGTTGGAAGAAATAAGCTTTTCTTATTTCATCATGTCCTATATTAAAATGCATGTGCCTTTCTTTTCAATCTGCTCTGATGATATCAGAATTGCTGGCAGTAATGGGGGAGTCTCGAGATCCAGAGGAACTTAAATATTACTGGGTGGAATATCGGAAGGCAACTGGGAGAAAATACAGACATATATTCTCAAAGGCAATCGAAGAAGAAAATAAATGGGCCAAGAACAAAGGTAAGATATTTTATATTAAAACTACATTTAAAATTATTCAAAAGATATTAAAGACCACCCAGAGATCATGAAATCCTATTCTACGTTTGATACTGCAAGGGACAAAGCGTCAAATAAAACTCTAGTACAGGGGTAGCCACCCCAAATGCTCTTGCGAGCCACTTTGGAAATGTCTAAAGACATTATAGACCAACCAGAGATCATGAAATCATATTCTACGTTTGATACTGCAAGGGACAAAACGTCAAATAAAACTCTAGTACAGGGGTGGCCACCCCAAATGCTCTTGCGAGCCACTTTGGAAATGTCTAAAAACATTATAGACCAACCAGAGTTCATGAAATCATATTCTACGTTTGATACTGCAAGGGACAAAGCGTCAAATAAAACTCTAGTACAGGGGTGGCCACCCCAAATGCTCTTGCGAGCCACTTTGGAAATGTCTAAAAACATTATAGACCAACCAGAGATCATGAAATCATATTCTACGTTTGATACTGCAAGGGACAAAACGTCAAATAAAACTCTAGTACAGGGGTGGCCACCCCAAATGCTCTTGCGAGCCACTTTGGAAATGTCTAAAAACATTATAGACCAACCAGAGTTCATGAAATCGTATTCTACGTTTGATACTGCAAGGGACAAAGCGTCAAATAAAACTCTAGTACAGGGGTGGCCAACCTAAATGATCTTGCGAGCAACTTTGGAAGTGCATCATTAACTCCGCGGTCGTATATAAAATTATATATCCCCATATTAGATTTAGACCCACTATAGTCATTTTTTGGTGTGAAAAATTGAAACAGAATGAATTATTATTTTTTGTGATTACCATTATAAGAATAATGGTAATCACAAAAAATAATAATTCATTCTGTTTCAATAGATAACATAATAATAATGATACTAAATACACATTGTAAAAAAATTTGGAACACTAAAAATGAAATATAAAAAATATATAAATATAAACGAAACAAAAAAAAAATGAAATCTTTGAAAATATTTACTTTACTAGTGCAATATTTGTTTCTCCACTCTTTCATTTAGCTTTTACAAATCGAACTCATTTTGGGTATTTGCACATCGTAATCCGTGTTGCAGGTTAGCGTCCGTTATACTTGCGCGTGTTTTATTTGTGGTCAATTTCATTTTTAAAAAAAACGATTCTCAGCTGTAAGTTGAATCAAAAGCGCTAACAACTTCAACTCAGAGTCTGGTTTGCTCTGCTATCAACAATCTACTGTGCATATCTAGGGATGGTCACTGCGTCACTGAGATCACTTAAAGTGAAACATAGAGCCTGTTAAATTAGATATTCCAAGATTTACGTGAATCATGAGTTCGCAGAATATAATTTAATTATTCCGCGAACTCATAACTGTAAACTCACAAATAAAACAGGCAATATCTGTCATATATTCACAATAACATTATTTTAAGATCAAAGTTAATTTTCTCTCATAATTTCGATAGTTACTTTTAATTTGTGAATATATGGATACACACATAATGTATTTTTTAATACAATGGTTTTCACTACTTGGTCATTATAAAATTAAATATATTTTGTCACCCTTCTCTAGTAAAATTGAAAACAGAAAATTATAGCTATTAAAAATTACAGCTATAAGGCATATTTAAAAACATGATATACTTTATTTTATAAAATCTTTAATTTCTAATTATAATTTCAGGTTACGAGAACAAAGGGAAATATAATTTAGCCTCGTATGAAGATGAAAATTTTTTACATAATGCAGCAAAAGAAATAGAGAAGATTCTCCCCTTCTACAAGCAATTGCATGCATATGTAAGAACAAAACTGATTCAGTTTTATCCGAATGTTACTATCAAGCCGGATGGACCTATCCCAGCTCATTTATTCGGTAAGTCTTGCAGCCAAGGATATCCAAGCAACATACTACTGTGTCCAAAAAGTAAGACTAGTTTTCAATTTAATTTTCCCGGGCATATGGTTTTTTTTTTTTTTTAATTTTTTTTTTTTCTTTTTTAGGTTGTTGGCACTGTCCTTGACATCTTTGTAAAATGTGACGTCAAAATATTCATTAGTGTTTGATTACGCTTGGTTTTGTGAGATGCTAAAACTGATTCCGGTGATTTTTGAAATGTCTCTTCAATCGACTCAAAACTGTGTCCCCGGAGTGATCTTTTGAGTTTGGGAATAGCCAGAAGTAACACAATGCTAAATTATGTGAATGCGGTGGTTGTGAAACAATATGGGTTTCCTTTTTGGCAAAACGTCACAAAGAATCAATGCAGTGTAAGCTGACGCATTCAGTGTTTTCGGTACCAGTCGAGATTTGATGCTTTTGAGGCCCAAAACATCTTTTAAAATGGAATTTTGAAATTCCAACATCACCAGCAAGATTTCTAATTGTAAATCATCGTTTTGAAAGCACCAAATCTTTATATTTTTTTTACGTAATCTCCTGTCGGTTGAGGTTGATGGTCTACCAAAGGGCTCTTCGTCTTCAACGTGTTCTCTGCCTTCTTTGAACTGTTTTTACTACTTCTAAATATTTCTTTCCGATATAGGAATGCTCGCCGAATGCCTTCTGCGACATTCTATACGTTTCCGCAAACAAATTTTAACGCAAATTCTGCCTCAATTAATTCAGACATTTCGAAAATCGCCGAAATCAGTTTTAGAATTTCACAAAACCAAGCGTAACTCAAATACTAATGAATATTTTGGCACAAAATTTCATACAGATGTCAAGGACAGTGCCAACAACCTAAAAAAGAAACAAAATTGAAATATCGTATTCACGGGAAATTTAAATTGAAAATTGGTCTTAATTTTTGGACACAGCAGTATGTCAGGATTCAATTAAACTCAAATTTATTTAATCTTAAAAAAAAATATATAAAATAATAATTAAAAATAATAAAATAATTTAATAGTAATAAAAATAATTCATGTTTAACTCATGTTTTTCTCCACTGGAAACTCGTTTCTCCGTCGGACTGGTTTTCGACTTTCTTAATCAATGGCTGTTAATTATTTTTTTATAATTATCAATAACTATTATTCATTTATGTTTATTATCATGTGTGAACATAATATCGTGGGCAGAGGCCCATGGCGTCTTCAAAAAAGTGAAACCATAATTTAAAAAATAAGTGAGAATATAAGTTATTATTTAAAACAGATTAATTTTCCCACTTCCCTTTCAAAAATTTTTATTTAAAATAAACGTTGATTTTCACGTAATTTTGTTTATGTGTGTTTTAAAACTGGTATGAAATACGCGTTGCTAAATATAACGATTGACCAATATCAAGTCACGTGCTCTGCTGCTCATTTGGAATTACTGTCCAAATATAAGCAGATTATTATCTCAATGTCCTCAAAATGTTTAAGGATTAGCTTATACATATAAAAGTTAATTTTAAGAACCACTGCTTTAGACACACAGTTTCTATATTCAAAATATGATATCATTAATACTTTATGGTTTCTGACATTGGAACGGAAAATAAACGTTAAATTAAATTTTAAAGTAAAGCTTTGAATGAAAGAATAAATAAAGTTTGCTTTCATTTAGGCAATTTTTGAATTTGTAATCGTTGTTTATTTTCTCAGGAATTTTTCATATACTAATTAAATAGTTCCTAACAATGAATGTGCTTATATAAGTTTAGAAGCCGCAGTTATATAAGTTTAGAAGCCAGATTCAGACAAAAGTACGAGACAAACGTGTAGTTCTAGTTTATAAATCGGTTTGTCCAATCAACTGCCTCACTCCTCTCCAACCAGAACCATTTATTTCATGCGCATCAAAGAGATTTTGGTAAAAATCAAGTCCTGTACCCTTTGTGCCAAATGCATCGCCAGGATGCCAAATCACCAAGTAAATAAACAAAATGTCAGCCAAAATTAGGTGTTGTTGTAAAAAACTATTTCGCCAGAATTCATCTCCAAAAATCGCTATTACACCAACATTAGTAACTATACAGCTATTACGTCAAATATTATTCCTCGAATTGCTTTTATGCCAATTATTATCACTATCATGCCTAAATTATATTCCTGAAATTCTTTTACGCCAAAATTTATCGTTTTATCGGCGAATTTCAATCAGCAAAATTTTATTTTTTTTGCTCCAAAATTTATTGCTTTATCGCCAAATTTTATCACTAAGAGAAATTTTATTTCTAAAATGCTGCGCCAAACGTTTAAGCTTTAATGGCAAATTTTAGCACTATTATGCCAGAAAATTTATGCTTAAATTGCTTTTACGCCAAAATTTTGTCACTAGTAAGGCAAAATTTTAATGATTTGCTTTTACACCAAATTTTATCGCTTTAACGCCAAAATATATAATAATTTTGAAAAGTTTTATTCTTAAATTGCTTTTACGCCAAATTTTATTGATAACGCCAAATTATAATGTGGAATTTTGTTTTGTTAACTCACTACAATGTATCAACATCGATAATAATCGCTATTACGATAAAATTAAGCCAAAATTATTCGCTACTAAGACATTTTTTTTTTCTATTATATCAAAAAATATTTCATGTTATTTACGATACCAAATTTGAATGATAAAACAACATTAATAAATAAGAAGATACCAAAGAATAACTTACATTATATTCTGATATATCCTTTGTTGGAGTTGAAAATTATCTTTTTATTGCCTCGCTGAAATCTGTGCATATATAGCCATATCAAATGAATGAAGAAAGCAAGAACAGGATCACAAAATGACAGAAAAATTTAATACGTTCCAGAGTTTCTTCCTTCCATGAACTAACATATCAAAAATTAAAAAGTTCTACCGTTCTACAGTGCTACTTCGGCCGTTCTAAAATTCAAATAACGGTTGCCACAAAACCTTAACTATGTCAACAGCATTAATTTCCTTTTATTTGATAATCAAAATTATTAATAAAGTAAAAAATTGTTTTTGTTATTTGTTTCGTATTTTCAGGAGTGGCAACATCATAAAAAAATTTTATATTCTCTGTCAGTGGCCGATATACGTTATAAGAACAATCTCGGAATAATTATTTAACAAAATATATATTTTTGTTCTTATTTACTATAAATAAAAATTCTGCAAACAACAATAAAATTAGCAATAAAATAGTCATATTGTTCAAAAACCGAAGTTAGGAATTCCTTTAATTACAGTATTGTAACCCTAAAAACATTAGCGGAACATTGGCGAAATATTCCGGGTTGCAAGATTGGCTACTACTTCAGGGGTACAGTATTCTAGAAATCTAGAAAATTTAGCGTAATTTTATCTATTAACGATAATTATCGTTGTTAAAATGATACATTTTTATGTGTTAAGAAAACAAAATTCCACATAATAATTTGACATTAAAACTATAAAATTTGGCGTAAAAGCAATTTAGGAATAAAATTTTGGCAAAATAGTGATATATTTTGGAGTAAAAGTAAATCATTAAAATTCTGCCATAATAGAGGTAAAATTTTAGCGATATAATTTGGCATAAAGGCAATTTAGGCATAAATTGTCAGGTATAATGGTGCTAAAATTTGGAGTTAAAGCGATAATATTTGGCGAAAAATCATTTTAGGAATAGAATCTCTGTTGGTGATAAAATTTGGCTTAAAGCAATACTTTTTGGCATAAAAGTAATTTAAAAATAAAATTTAACTGAGTGAAGGAATTTGGCGTTAATTTTGGCGTAAAAGTATTTTTAGAATAAAATTGTGGCAGGATTGTGATAATATTTGGCGCTAAATCAATAAAATTTGGCTTAAAAGCAATTTAAGGAATAAAATTTAAAGTAATAGCTGTTTGGCTACTAATGATGACGTAATAGCGATTTTGGGGGAAATAGCTTTTTAAAAAAATCACCGAACTTCGGCAGCCATTTTGTTTATTTACTTGGCCACTTGGCATCCTAGTGAAGGATTTTAGCGTAATATCATTTTACCGCGAAAACTACCTGGTGCTTTCATTATTATGCTTACTTGGCGACTTGGCATCCTGGCCACGTATTTGGCACAAAGGGTACAGGATTCTAGATTTTTACCCCAGATTTCTCATGGATGATATTTCAGACCAGATGTTACTCACATCGAGAGATAACGTGGTTCGTTTCTAGCACTCGGGGAAGAAGATGATTAGCTTGTTTCGTCTGGATGCGATTTGTACACACCCACAGAAGTGAAGACCGAACATTCACCAACAACGGAGCTATTGTAGGATCGCCGGCAGTGAATGTTAATGTAACCAGTTTTACAATCAATCATACAGATATAGAATCTAGTGGTTTTACACTACTGAGACAGCAGAACTCTTAACTTGCCAATGGAACGTGGTATACTCAGGTGGTCACCCTCCCAAGTACTGATGATGCTCGACTTTGGTGCTGGAGATATGGCTTTAAAAATGTTCGTTACCTCTTGAATGCCCCTTCCCCAATTATTTGACTTCGGTAATCAAACGAGAATCGGTATATTAAACTTAATATGGCAGTTGGCGTCTAACAAGTTTAAATGTTTATATTCATTATATTGGCTAACTCAATATTCTTCGAAAATATTTAAAATTTTGAAAAAAAAATTTTTTAATATTTTTTTTGTTTTATTTTATAAAAGTTGTTATTATTATATAGAAATTTAAAGAATTCAACACAATAGTTAAATTGACATTTTGTTATAATATTTACAGAGGGATCTCTTTTTTAGGTGATATGTATGGGCAAGAATGGGATGCAATATTTCCCATAGTAGAGCCATATCCAAATCGCACTGGCCTTTTTGATGTAACTGATGTCATGAAAGAAAAAGTAATTTGAAATTAAGTTATTTTACAATTTTATTGAGCATTAGAAAATATTTTAAGTGTGCATAAATATTTCTTATTCATATTGTCCATTATGATATATATAAGATTATCTTATTTACAAAAATAGCTCATATTGTAAAAGCATTTTATACAACAAATAAGTTCTGTAGAAAATAGTTTAATGTTATATTCCCTATTTATAAAAAAAAATATACTTTAACACCGTAAAAATAATATCCATAATTCAATATAAATATCTATATTTTAAAATCCTTCTTAATTCATAAATTTAAACTACGAAATAAATATTATTATTATTATTCTCTAAATTAAATTTAAAATTATTAATTGTTATTAAAAATTATTTTGTTAGTAGTACTAAGTTTGAAGAAGAACTTATACAAATTTTTTAAAAGTAATAATATGTAATAAAATTAAGAGTTTTGTAACAATTTTAATTGCACTTTATTGAATGATGATCTAAAACGTGATGAAACATTTTTAAAATTAAGAAAACATTTTAGGAATTATGCTGTTTTTGACAAAACATAACTAGATTTTAATAAACCGTTTAGAAAAATACGATACAAAACAAAACATAAAATTAAAATTTGGTATTCCAGAAAATGCACAATAAAATGAATTTCATATGATTCTTCTGCATAAGGAACGCGTTTAATATATTAAATATGTACATATTTCAAACACTTATTTTAAAAGAGCACAAGATATAATTATTTCTGTAGAAATTGTAAAGGAACTCTCCTTTTTTTTAACAAAATAAATATTACAATATATAAATTTTAAAATAATGAGCGACTAAATAACTTTTGTCATGTCCTACTAGACTTTTTATTCAAAGTAAGTTTTATACTAATTGAAACATCAAAGAAATAAAGGTGAAACAGTATTTTCTTATATTTTGCATCAAATTACTAATATTTCCCCACCAATTGTTTTTGTTTCTATTGTTTATTTTTTTATTACTTTCTTAAAAATTATAATATTATAAAAAATTATATATGCATAATTTTTTATTAGTCAAAAAAATATAAATAATTAATAAGTTAATTTTTTTAATAAATTAATAATATATATATATGTACTACTGTGTCCAAAAAGTAAGACCAAAAAAGGTTTAAAATTCCCGGGGTTTATGGAATTTCAATTTTTTTTCCCCTTCTTTTAGGTTGCTGACACTGTCCTTGACATCTGTGTGAAATTTGACGTCAAAATATTCACTAGTGTTTGAGCTACGCTTGGCTTTGTGAGACGTTAAAACTGATTCCGACGATTTTTGAAATGTCTGAATTAATTGAGCAATCAACTTGCATTCAATTTTGTTTGCGGAAACGTATAAAATGTTGCAGAAGGCATTCGGAGAGCATTCCTATATCAGAAAAAATGTTTAGAAATGGTACAAACAGTTCAAAGAAGACAGAGAATGCGTTGAAGACGAAGAGCCCTCTGGTCGACCGTCAACCTCAACCGACGAAGCTCACGTCCAAAAAATAAAAGATTTGGTGCTTGCAAACCGTCGATTTACAACTAGAGACCTTGCTGATTATGTTGGAATTTCAAAAGAATCGGTCAATTCCATTTTGCGCCTCAAACGCGTCAAATCTCGATTGGTATCGAAGACACTGAATGCACCAGCTCACACTGCATTGATTCTTCGTGACTTTTTCGCAAAAAAATGAAACCCATATCGTTCCACAACTACCATAATAACACCGTGCGATTGCTGGCTATTCCTTAAATTCAAAAAATCGCTGCGGAGTCACCATTCTGAATCGATTGAAGAGATTCAACATGAATCACCGTGCGTTTTGTAGGCCATCCCTGCCGATGACTTTTTAGCATGCATTGAGGATAGGAAAAAAAGTTGGCATAAGTGCATGGTGTCCGAAGGGGATTACTTTGAAGGCAATGAAATAAATTTGGAAGAATAAATAGAGTTTTTGAAAAAAAAATTGGTTTTACTTTTTGGGCACAGTGATATATATATATATTACTCTTTTTCTATCTAATCAATGGGCTTAAAGCTTAAGAAACTTCTCTCATTCACAAAGCAGGAGATAGAGATTACTAAGCAATTAAAGCTATCCGTCAATCTGGCAAGTCGTCGTCAAGTTACCAATTTATGAAGCTGAAAAAGAATGATACTGAAATGCAAAATTTAAAATATTTTCAATGTTATTCATTAGAACTCAGTCCTGACGCAATTAAAGAATACATACAATGTTTTCAAAATTAAACGAATGTACATTATAAAAAGAAAAAGTAACTGATGAAAATTGCTAATATTTGGCACATTTTCTCCCTCTTTCTATACATAACTGACATCGTTTTGGCAAGCTGTTAAAAGCCTTAAAACATTCGCTATGTAGTAATTTATTTTAAAAGAGCGGTACTACTTAAGAATCATTCATTACTCGTCTTAACGCAAAATTCATTTTAATTAGTTCGTTTTAAAATTAGTTCTTTAATTTTGGGCCTTTGCTAAGGATCTTTTCAATGTAGGAGTTCTATCTTCCAACTATTGACACATTTTAGAAACACGTTCGTTTGCACCTAAACAAAATAAATATACATTTAAATAATCTAAATTTAAAGACATCTAAAAGCCATTTCCACTTAATATCATCGTAAATAACAGTGTATTGTTTTGGGCAAGGATTCTTAACTTAATTTGTGCCACAGATGCTATTCGCCAATAAAATGAAAGGCATAGATCTCCTTCTCAGAATTATATTTTTAAATGCGCAAAACAGAGTCACAGTTATATTAAAAACAAAAACGTGTAATAATTTTCAAACATACATAAATGCAAATATTTTCCTGCATTAGAAAGTTTCTTAAAAATAGCTTTTGGATTACCTAAGTTAGGGGTCTTAGGCATTTTGGTCCACGGACCTCTATTACCAGTAAAATGATGTCTACAGGCATTCTTCTTAAAATAATACTTTTAAATTCATAAAATATAATCAAAGTTAATTAGTTACATTAAACGTAATTACCAAAGATGTGATACATAATGTTATATCTGTATCGTTCTAGGCGTATTAAATAACAATAAAATACATTATGAAGTACAGTATATATTATTAAGAACTTTCTAATGCCAATATTGATGCTGCTTACTTTGAAGAAAATTGTTCTATGATTGGAAACACTGTTATTTCTATTGTTAATCACATATAAACTATTATTGCATACATTCATATACGGTATGTTAGAATTACTTAAATGTCAGTGAAAATAAAGGTGTTGGTTTATTTTTCTGATACAAACACATAGCACCCTTAAAATGGGATGATCACCAAGTGGTCCGCCTAAATCCATAATGGGCAATTTTCTATGGCGGCTGGCCAAAAAACGAAGGGGGAAAAAATTAACAAGCCACTATAATTTATTCTAAAACTTTGAAAAGATTATGCAAATCTTTCATTACGAATATTAAAGCGATGTATAAAACTGCAAAGGCATCTTTAAAAGTTTCTTAAATTCAAGATCTGAGATGTACTAGTTTTGTGAAATAATGCTAAATGCTCCTCAATCGAGCATGGATGTTTTTTAGTGGTTCGGAATCCACTTTAAACACAAATCCTGATCTGTTTAGCCCTCGTGTGCGTAGGAAAGGGGAAAAAATGACCGTAGATCTGTAAATCAAACACTAATGAAGGTAAGTGATTATTTAGTATGAGATTACAGCTACGCGATATAATTTCAGTCGAATAATAAAACTTATATTTTAAAAATTGTGATTTTTGACTTTTATTCTGGTTACCTCTTTAATAAATTCTGCACGTGGTAAATGATTTTCTGGTAATAACTTCACTTCACTTCAACCAACGCCCGTTCGGACATTCGATGCCGTGCCGTCCAGTAAAGATTTGTCATCCCCTCGTATCTTCTGTCGTGGTCGACATCGTCAAGTGTACTGCAAGATGGTAGGTGTCTGCGGTGTTGTTAAGGCTCGTTCCCACAGAGGCGTGAGGCGGCGATGCGTCATGCGGCAGGCAAGAAAATTTTTTCGACACATTCACAGTGAAACGTCAGAAATCGCTTTACGCCTAGTGAAGTTCAGCTTCGAGTTGAAAGTTGGTCAACTCGAAGCGGTGCATTTCAAACCGGTTTCAGGCGGACGGGGTGAGGCTAGTGATTGGTCAACGCTTCCCGCTTCAACGCCTCACCCCTCGGGGGGAACGAGCCTTTAGAGTCGGAGTAAAGTGGGTAGGTTGGCGAGTCAACAATACCGATACGGCTAAGATGTTCTTGTAGGTAGTTGTTGGAATTTTTATGCTTTAGTTCGCGCTACACAGCATCACGTGGTAGTTTTATAAAAATGGTTTGGAACCGATTCAGAATTGCACTGTTGCCGTGGAGACTAGCTGTTGCTGTGGAAACAAGTTGTTTTATTCTAAAAAGAACATTAGTCTTCCAGTTTAGCTTTTGCCTTTGAATTGTTACCGTCAACCCTGTATATCTTTGTAAATATTGTTTGTAAATAAATGAAGATTCCATAAATGATTGAATGGACTGGTCAATTCTTCTCGGACCACTAGAAACCTGCGGCTAACAAGAAAAATAGAACCACCGAACGAAAGAAACAAGATAGTCGTAGTGACAGTAGTTGTGCCCCGTAGCCATTCGGAAGGTGGCAACCGCGACTCTTCTTGGAAGGTCCTTCGGTATGTTGAGGTTCTCCCACCTTTTACCCTTGGCGGTCTGCTTTCTTGCATTATTGACATAATTGGTCGCAGTTCTGTTAATGGTGCTGCAGCTGTACTGTAAGTCAGAGGACGATCTGTCTGGTTCATATTGCATCCTTGCTTGGCCAGAGCATCTGTCTTTTCGTTTCCCTGCACATCGCAGTGGCTTGGGACCCATTTCAGCGCGATCTCCTTTTTTCAATTTCTTCTATTAGCTCGCACTCTCCCTATATATATCTTGTTCAAATTTTCAATCGTTCATAAAATACTTTTTAATCATCCACTCAAGTTCAGATACATTTTTTTTTAACTTGTAGTGGATGACACTGGATGTTAATACAGTTCAAACATTATTTCATTCATTAAATTTAATTAATTAATTTTAGTTTTTTTTTTTTTTTTTTTTTTAAGATTTAAGTTTCATATATCTACCAATAGATGGCGCCAGATAAACTTAAAAAAATGAACGAAAATTATTTATAAAGGACTTTCTGCAATATAGCAATGGACTTTCTAGCTTTCTGCAATGGACTTTCTGCATGTATCTGCCGATAGATGGCATCAGATAAATTTAAAAAAATGAATGAAACTTATTTATAAAGGACTTTCTGCAATATAGTGAAAAAAAAGTAGGAATTGACTTAACATTTTTTTTATATATAACTATTACTTGTTTGTTAAGCAGTTGTTGTAGTTTTTGGTACTCGGCCACCTCTAGCCCTTCTTGGATAGTGGGGGAACATATGGCCTGCATTGAGTCCGACAGAAACACCACTTTTTTAGTACCAGGAAAGGGGAGCTTTATCCTAGTTGCCTTGCTGGTCGCTACTATTAATAATCACATTTATTAAATTTTAAATCTACTATGTGTAATAAATCGGGGGTTTTTTATTTTCAAAATAAAAATAAAAAAAATTATATTTATCAAATGTCATACTGAGTATGAAAAGTAAATTTAATTCGAATATTCTTTTAAAAATCTCGTAAAACTACATTTTTAAAATTGAGTTAAAAACAAGTAATATAAAAAAAGAAATTTTAAGTCATTTCTACTTTTTTTTCACTATATTGCAGAAAGTCCTTTGTAAATAAGTTTTTAATTCATTTTTTTAAGTTTATCTGGCGCCATCTATTGGTAGAGATATATGTAACTTAAATCTAAAAAAACTTAAAATTAATTAATTAAGTTTAAATGCTGAATTAATATTTGAAAAAAACTGTATTAACATCAAGTGTCATCCACTACAAGTTCAAAAAACTTTATTGAACTTGAGTGGATGAATAAAAAGTATTTTATGAACGATTGAAAATTTGAACAAGATATATATAGGAAGAGTGGGAGCTAATAGAAGGAATAGAAAAAACAACCGAAAAACCTTTTTTTACGAATTCCATATCAGTTACTTCGATGTCAAACTTAAAAATGTTAATGATAAAAATAAAACAACTTTGAATCAGTGATGAAATCTGTTGTTAAAAAAATATATACTAAATTTGGATTGGAATTTTTTTTTTTTTTTTTTTTTTTTAATTTTAAACTAATTTTTTTTTTTTACTTCAGAAAATGAAAGCAATTGACATGTTTATAATGGCAGAAGACTTTTTTACTTCAATGGGCCTGATGAAAATGAAGCCTCATTTCTGGCGCTATTCACAATTCCAGAAACCCAAGCACAGAAATATGTCTTGTCTTGCTTCTGCTTTTGACTTTTATGATGGAAAGGATTATAGGTAAGCGCTTCATTTCGTATTCATGGACATTCACTGATTTAAATAGTGATATTTGTTATTAAAATTAACATTTAGATAAAATTAATAAGACAATTCAGATAGTCAATCTCGAGAAAAATCAGATTGCATTTAAATGCATTAATCACCTCGCACTATTGATAATTTACACGGTGATTATAATTAAAGTCCTATTTTCAAAATGTTGTAAAAAAAGAGCCACTCGTCAGACTGACTTCAAATTTGAACTGAAGATACTTGAAGGGGGAAACGGTATGGCATCAAAAAAAAAAAGTTCCAAAAAAAGCTCCACCGATTTTTCTCTTCCAATTTGGTATGATCTTGATGTGGTGGATTAGCTTTCCACTAATAGTATCACAACTGTTGAATGACTTTGAAGTCATTTTTTTCCATCAAAAAACGAAACAATCAAGCACATTGAACACTACAGTTGGTTTGATGTAGAACTCCTGCCAAATACGTTGTCATTTCGATTCAAAATATCACTGACAGCCGAATTCACTTTCTTTATGCCGCTTACAGGGCCATCTATTAATACACTTTGGAACTTTTTTGATGCCGTACCGTTTCTCCCTTTTCAAGTATCTTCCGTTCAAATTTGAATTCATTGTGACGAATAATTCTTTTCTTACAACATTTTAAAAGTCGGACATTAATTATAATCCCCCTGTATAATTTATTATGCTACATTTTAAATAATGTAATATATCGTAAACAGCATTTTGAACTATCGAATTATTACTTTATAAGGGAATTTAATTTTGTAGTGTTCTGCAGCTCTGGATTGCAATTGGGTGTGGTTGGGTTGAAACTTGAGTCACAGGTTTGAGAACACACAGCTTTATTTACACTCTCACACACCACATACACAAAATTAACTGCAGATAATATTTAACACATTTAAAGACATATAATTATTTATAGATTCGAGGAAGGATTCCACTTCTTAGTCGAAACTAAAGATACTCAGGTACGCATAGGAAATATACGTCTTCTCCGGGTGAGAGTCTGCAGGCCAACACCTACGAAGGATGCGTAAAATATATCTCTCGGGAGACAGTAAACTAATCTTTTCTCAACAGAAGGCGTGATTTAGCTGTACTAAACGTTTCTCAGCAGTACCGTCGGTTGCGCTGTACTGCCTCTCGGATGAGAGTTTGGAGGCCTACTAACAAGTTAAATGAAACATAAAGTGTTATGGGTTGGAGCATTTCTGGATTGTAACTGGGTGTGGTTGGGTTGAGACTTGAGACGAAGGTTGGAGAATTCACAGCTTTATTTACACACGTGCAAACACCACACATGTACAATTAGAGACAATATGTAACATATAATTATGGATATATAATTATAGATTTGTGGAAGGATTCCATTTCTAAGCCGAAAGCCTAATACTCGGATAAGTGCGGAATGCGCGAAAGATACTCCCTCTCCGGGTGAGAGTCTATCACTCAACTTATGCACAGGGTTGTGCTAAATTTTCTCTCGGGGTGAGAGACTGTATTTAAACGTTTCTCAGCGGGAACGCTGGTTAAGGAGGTACTTCCAATCGGGTAAGAATGTCGAGGCCTACTGAACAGTTCTCCTAAGCGCCACAGGGGAGGCTCTTGCCAGTGCGTGGGAGGAAACAGGGTTATAATTTTGGTATTTCTATAAGAATAAACAATTTTAAATTAATTAAATTTTTTATTTTAAAAATGCATTGTCATTAACTGATATAGTATAAAAGACAGTATCACATTTCTTTGAATCGTTTGAGTAGGTATGAGTATGTATTCAATGAGTAACAAGTGGGCTGAAAAGTTCGTAGGCTGACACATAAATGGCGCTACTAGTATTAAATCCATATGATTTTTAGTTAGCCCTAACCTTCAAAAGACACGTGTATAAACTTGACAGCTGTTGCAACCTACAAACTTTTCAGCCCACCTGTTATGTATATGTTTGTTATGAATAGGTATTCAATTAGCTGTAACTCAGAAAGAAATATAAAGAACAAACTAAAGAAAAAAAATTATTTCTTTCATAAATATAAAAGTCAGGTTAAACTAGGTTCCATGTATGATATGCATTGTTTTATTAATTACCAGAAAATTTAGATAATTGTTAATTGTCTCATTTAGAATTAAAAATTAATTCGCTTTAATTCAAGTCATTCAATTTAAATTAAAATTACCCATTCTTATTTAAAAATAAGTCTCTAAAAATTTAAAAGATCAAACTTAGGTAGAAATTTTAAACTTGCAATTCAATTTTTAAATGATTTCAGACCAATTTGGTATTAAATATAATTTGTTTGTTAACCTTTCAAATGACTCCGTGTAATATTTAGATTTCTAATAGTCCTTCTAAGATTAGTTGCTTGCTTAAACGACATCTTATACATAAAACGTTCCTAGAATTCAAATGTGTGCGGAAGTGGATGCTGACTCATTAGAGACGATATATCATGAGATGGGCCACATTGAGTACTACATGCATTACGCCCATCTTCCACAGCTCTTTAGGGAATCTGCAAATCCAGGTGTGATTTATCTGCTCATTACTTACATTTAATCTGCGATCGATTGTCAGAAGAATTAAAATCCAAATATCGCTGTACACATCAAGCAAGAAATTTGTGTGTGTATTTGATTAAATGACTTAACTAGTTATTTTTTAATTAAATAAAAACGGCTCGTTTTCATTGAAAAATTACGCTTTTAAAAACTCTTTTCAAGAATCTTTTGTTTTTGTCAACATGTTGTTACTACTCACAAAAAATAGTTAGAAAATAAACAATAATTTAGATGATGCTACCGGGGTTCCACCTACACAATTATGTTTATATTGCAAGAGCGCCCCTTTCGTCGTACAGAAGAAATCATCAATAGGCCAAGACTCTCGCCAGAGAGGACGTACGGCAAAACAGGCATTGTTGTTAGTTGCGAACTCTCATCCCGAGAGCTAAAAGTGGAATCATTCCACAAATGTATAATTAGATGTTTTAACCGAGATATATGTTGTGTATTATTTGTATGTGAATGTGAAATTTATGAGCCTAAAATAAAGTTGTGAATTCTTAAGCCAGACCACACCCAGTTCCAGTTGCACAAGCAAACCGACATTAGACTACAAACTGGCCCCCATCGTGGGGTCTCCCGTACTTGTAACGACTACAAATGTACTACAAAACGGGGGGCGCCAATTTGTAGTCTCCTTGCTAGTAGTCGTGGTGTTTTGTAGTCGTAGTCGGTGCCCGTATTTGAATATTATAAACTGGCTGTTTGTTTGTGCAGATGGAACTGGGTGTGGTCTGGTTTAAGAACTCACAACTTTAAAGACACACCACTTTTATTTATACACGCACAAATTCCACATTCACATACAAATAATACACAACATATATCTCATTTAAAACATCTAATTATATATTTGTGGAAGGATTCCACTTTTAGCTCTTGAGATGAGAGCTCGTAACTAACGGCAGCCCCTGTTTTGCCGTACGTCCTCTCTGGCGAGTATCTTGGAAGCCTACTGAGGATTTCTTCTGTATGACGCAAGGGGGCGCTCTTGAAGTGTGTAGGAAACATGATTACGTAGGTGGAACCACGGTTACAATGATAAATAAATTAAAATTTATGATAGAAATAATTTTAAAACTGGATGATCTTTTTTCTTTATGGATTTATTATTTTTTTTTTATTTGGAACTTTACTGAAAATTACGATAAAATACTAATAAGTTCTTTTTTATTTAAACAAAGCTACAACTTATTAAAAATAAACAGCATACAAATAAACAGAAAAATAAAATTAAGCAAACCTTAAATCTTTTATTTTATTTATTTTACCATTTTAAGTGTTGTTTTCTAAAAAATTCATACTTTACGAAAATTTTCTGAATTTCTTTTATGATTTTTTTCACCTTAAATTCTTCTTATTCTTCATTGGCGCAACAGTCCCATGATAGGTCAAGGCCGTCTGCCTAATGGTAAATTTAACTAAAATTGCCTTGGTAAAAATACAATAATTACATTGAAGACAGACAACGCCAGATCATATCTGCTACTTTAATACATATCAAGTGATTATAAAATTGGTTCCATGTATGATATGCATTGTTTTATTAATTACCTGAAAATTTAGATAATTGGTAATTATTTTATTTGGAATTAAAAATTAATTCACTTTATTGATTAAAGTGAATTAATTTTTAATTTTATTTTAATTAATTTCAAGTCCTTCAATTTAAATTAAAATGACCTATTCTTATTTTAAATTAATTAAATAAAATATGAAATTTTTCAATAAATTAATATTTATAAAATAGCATTCCTAAAATATTTGTTTAAAAAATTTCTAATAAATGCTAGTTAATTCAGCCTGTAATACATCTTATTAAAGTATCTCGCTTTAAAATAAATTTATTTTAGTAAAATAAATTATTTAATGCGCAGGATTTCATGAAGCTATTGGAGACACCATATCACTCTCTATAAGTAATCCTGAATACCTACGATCTAGAGGTCTCTCGAAGGAACGGGAAGTAATGGATGAAAGTAAGGCCACGAATATACTCAAGAAATCTTGATAAGTTTTAACAATTCTTTTAACTAAATTTTTTTTAATCTTTATTTATGTTTATTAAGTCTGTAAAGTTTTATGACCAACTCTGCTCAAAATCAAAATTTGAAAAAAATATATATATTTACTTTTCAATTTTCAGTAAATATTCGTTCTAAATTTATGCATCGTTTGGCATTTTTTAGAACTTTTCAAGAACTCATTTTTAAGAACTTTTCTTAGAACTCATTTTTTAGTTACCTAAGTGAAATGGTTCCATGGGGATTAATGAATTTTTAGTATTAATATTTCTTTAACTGTGCATTTCTGTCCAAAGTGGGCCTCATAGAACTATTTAGAAATGTTAAAAATGAACAGTCGAATACTTGGGAAGTCAAGGGATTTCCTAATATCCTCGGAGAACTGGTAATCATTCGAAGAACTTTATTTACATACCTTTCAATGATTTTCCTAAACTTGGCTGCAGAGGCCCAAACTGGATTTGCATATGTGATCGTGGGACTTATATAGTACATGTAAATTTTTTTTTTTTTTTTTTTTTTTTTTTGAAGACAGATAGTTTAGAATTTCTTGATATGGCCGGCTAAGAGTGAAAGATAGATATAGTAAATTTTTTTCATTAAATTATTAATATGATTACGATAGGAGAGAGATTTATCTAGAGTGATTCCTAAATATTTAATTTAAGGGGTTTAATTGACAGTGCTATCATAAATAGGAATGTTAGGATAAATAAATTTTTTAATAAAATAGGAATAAATTTTAGGTGAAAAAAATAGCTTCTGTTTTATCAGTATTTAAGCAGATTTTCCAATTAGTCAGTCAATTTTCGAGGTAGTAAATATATTTTTGAAGTATGTGGGTGATGTAGTAGGAACTTTTATTTTGACGAAGTAATGCAGCATCACCATCATGAAGGGTAATTTTAACATCAGGAGATTGAGGAATGTCATTGATAAAGATATTATAGAGAAAAAGTCATACGAGAGATTTCTGAGGAATTCCAGCTTTAAATATTTCTAATCTTAGAATCAATTGTATTACTCGTAACAGAGTCGATGAACTTTCTATTAGTGAAATAAGAGAGAATCATTTTTATAAAAAATGGAGGAAAATTAAAAGTAATTAGTATATGATTGAGCCCTTTGATTCATGCTCTGTCAAATGCTTTGACAATATTGAAGAAAATCGCTGGAGTGTCAAATTTATTCGCCAAACCTTCAAACAGTTTCAGTAATATTTAGAAGTTGATGGGTTGTCAAAAGTTTTTCATTGAAACCAAATTGTTGCGAGATCATAATTTTACTTCTTATCATATGAATCTTAAGATATTTAAGAACAGAGTTTTGAGAGATTTTGTTTCTTGAAGAAAATAAGGAAATATGTCGATAGCTAATTGGTTTAGTGGGGTCTTTGCCTGACTTTAGAATGGGAATGAACCTGGCTGTTTTCCAGGAGTTGGGAAAATAACAATGGTCAAAAATAGAATTAATGTCACAAATTTTAAGAATAATTTTAAAGGAAAATTTTTTAAGAATTGTGTTGATAATATTGTCTAAACCAGAAGTCTTGTTAATCTTTAATGTACAAATATAATTTATAATAATAGAGACTTTAATATGAATTGTTTTAGAGTTAGAATGACTATGAAGTTGCTGATAGTGTTTTCAACAAGTAGAAGTACATAAAATGTTATTTCAACGAACTATTCCTGAAGGTTGTCAGCAATAACTTCAGCTTTAAGATCATTAGCAACGATCGGAGAATTTTGATCAAGATAATAGTCCTAATGTTAGTAGTTTTATGCTCTTCCTCCAGACGGAGCTATGAGCATCATTCAGTTTACGTAGTTGGTTTTCTCAGGATTCTTACATGCAATGATAAATTTATCTACGGAGGAGCCATTTTTTTTTTCTTGCTTCGTTTCTATTGGTGATTAAAGTTTTGATATAGGGCGGAAGAAAATTTCTTCTATCTTGGGAAATTACAGGACGCATGCTACGAATTAAGAACGTTGTTGGTGAGTGAGATATCTTCAAATACTAATTCTTGATAAGAACTATATAAAGAAGGAAAATAATTAGTATTGATGTCAAGATGTAAATTAAAAGCAGCCCAATTAGTAGGCAAATTACATTTCTGAGAAATTCCAATGACGTGCAAAGAGATATGGAAGTTAACAATTACTGGGTTGTGATCAGAACAGAACTCAGGGATAGAGTTGATATCATAGGGACTATATAGGATCTCATTACGTTATTTGCTAAAAAGATCAATAATGGAGACATAATTTTGACCAAATCTAGTAGCAATGCTAGGTGCAAGAATGTCGAGATCATAATGATTAGCAATTTTCTCAAAGATACCAGTACCGTTATACCTTGCGCAGCCCACGAAGCGTGGTGAGCGTTAAAACTTCCACATAAAATGATTAATGTAATAGTGGACAAAATAATATTAATATCATGATATTAGTTTTAGTTACATTATTAGTTTCATAGATGGACATTGTTAGTGGAGGATGATTAGGAAAGTTTATAATAAGGGTACATTGCATAGCAGTTTTAATGGTCAAGGATACGAAAACTTCGCTTCCCAAAACACATATTTTATGGATAAAACTGCTTGTACTCATATATTGCAATAATGTGAATTTTAACTTTTTAAATTATTATAGTGCTGTTTAATGGGGTGGAATATGTTAAAATGCATTAATAGTGCAAAACTGATATTAAGGTCATTAATGCATCAAAATACTTCAATAATTTTAAAGCAATGATCCGCATTAATTGATTATAATTTTTACTTTTAATTTTAAATTTGTTATTGAAATGTTAATCATGATAGTTTAGTAATTCGTTTTTGATTAAATCCATTGCAGAAGATAACATAAATTATTTAATGTACATCGCTCTACGGTATGCAGTAACAATTAATTATGCTTACATCATTGACCATTGGAGAATTCAAGTATATAACGGATCTTTGAAAAGTGACCATTTCAATGAAAAGTATTGGCATTACAGGTAAGATAAAACACATTATTACGAAAACTACTAATTAAAAAAAACTCATACCAACATAAATTTCTAAAACAAATGTTTTTACATAAGTTTTTTAAATATTTTCAGGCGAACATTTTCATTGATGTATATTTTATCTTATATATCATTAGCTTATCAATTCAAATAATATCAACTATGCCCGTTAAGTTGAAGAAGTTTTAAAGAAAATGATTTCTTGAAATAATTTATTTCCTGAATTCAAATAATTTCACTTATCTGTATTACTATAATTATTTTCACGATAAGTGGTCTATATATTAAGAAATAAACAAAAATTAAGCTGCTTTTAATAAAGTTTTCTCATTGTATTTTATTACCTAAGAAGAATATTTTAATCGGCCAAATCGCAATATAGGGGCGAGTTGGGATTTGGAGACTTTTTTTATGACGTCAACTGAGCGATATATCGTCAAATGCAGTAACCTGGATTTCTTGTACTGTTTACAATTCACTTCACTTACAATCGTAACCGTTTTCTTGACACAGTTTGAAGAAAAGAATTTTTGACTCCAAATCCCAAGCGATTCAGAGGTTTGGACTTTTACTCTGATACGAATAAGCAGCAGAATTAAAATATTTTCAAGAAATTGACAGTATCCACATTTTTTACTGAATACTTTGTATGTAAAATGTTAGAATTTCGCTTTATAAATCGTGTTTATCAAGTAATAAACATCTAATCATATTTACCATTTTATACGTCATTACAAACTAATGAATTTCTTCAATAGTTATCTATTATCAATATTTCTGAAGGTTTGTCAACTGAAATTATACGTCTTTATTACCTTAAATATTTCTATCACTTTTTCTCTCTCTTGATTTAAGGAGATACAATTATTAAACAACTGTACAAATAAGAAAACAAGACCAAATCGCAAAATAGGGGCCGTTGGTATTTGGATATGTTTTTGGTGGCGCCAACAGGGCGATAAGTTGTCAAATGTGATAACCCGGGTTTCTTGCACTGTTTGCAATTTACTACACTTGCAATCGCAACTTGTTACTTGGCGCACTTTGGCGAAAAGATTTTGACGCCAAATCCGTACGGTCCCATTATGCGATATTACCAAAAATATAAAGTCCTGCCTTTTTCTGATTTATAAATTTATCAATGGAGATGTTTAAAAGAAAGAATCTCACTCTTGAATAAAAAATTAATTTTATACTTCAATTTCTGAGCATTGCCATAATATTTTAAAATATTCAAAGGCAGAAGTTACCCAATATTTTTAAAATCTTTAAAATATATTTTTATTTTGAGTTACGAAATAATGCTTCGTTAAAACGAAATATTTCCTTTTAATGGTATTATTACAGACATTTTATTATTAGAACAAGAGGTGCTTGGATTTTGTTAGAAACAAATAGTGATAAATATTTTTCAACGAAAGTGTTGGTTCTGCCAAAATTAAATCTTTAATGCATTGAAGCCTCCTTCACACCAATGCATTAAACGGCGAAGCATCAGGTGACAAATATTTTTTCGACACACCGAATCGATAGAAATCGCTTTACGCCGAGTGAAGTTCCGGTTACTCCTACGATCTTTATTAGTTCTATGCAAGATGCCACATGATGCATCAAGCGTTTGAAAATTATAAGAGCGATCGTTTCGGGCATTTCGTGTTAAGCCTTTTGATTGGTCAACGCTTTATGCTTCACCGCATTAAGGCTCGTTCCCACCGAGGCGTGAGGCGTTGACCAATTACTAGCCTCACAGCGTTCGCCTGAAAGTGATTAAAATCCACTGCTTCGAGTTGACCAACTTTCAACTCTCAAATGCTTGCTGCGTCATGTGGCTTGGATTGAGCCAATAGTAGATCTGTCATCTAGTAGAAGTAACTGGAACTTCACTAGGCGTAAAGCGATTTCTGAAATTTCGGTGTGACGGGTCGAAAAAATTTTCGGTACTTACGTATTAACGCCACCGCAGCTACAGATTTGGCGGTTTTTAAGTGGCGCCAATCTACACTTAAAATTTTTGTGACAAATCATAAAATATATAAAACACTTTCAAAATTCAAAATACTTTATTTAAAAACAAAGTAGTCAATCGGATTTCGGTGGAAAATGGGCCGATATAGAGTTTAACATAGATTCAAGATAGTCTCTATTTTGGCGCATTGGCAGCTCTTTATTGGCGCATTAGCGCAACTTCTGCTGCGGTGTCGTTAATACTTAAGTACCAAATTTTCTTCCCTGCCGCGTGACACGTCGCTGCCTCACGCCTCGGTGGGAACGAGCCTTTACGCCTTGGTGTGAAGGAAGCTGAAAAAAAAAATGAAATACAAATACAAATTTATACCTTTGTAAGCTAGTTAGTAAAGTAGAATCCAGTTTTTAACTACAGTTTTATTATAGAAAAAAGTACCAAGGTCTTTGCCCACCTGTCAAAAGAACAGAAAAGGATTTTGATATTGGAGCCAAACATCATATTGCATTCAATGTGGAATATTTCAGGTAAGTATGCTACTTTCTTTAAAATTTTAAATCGCAAAATTCACATTTAAAATGTTTTACATTTTTAAAGACGTACAGCTGAAAAAAAATCAATAATCTACAAATTAATCTGTAAAAAATTGGAAATTACACAAAATTTTTGACAACTATTTTTCACCTGCTGCATAACTAGTAATTAGCAAATATTAAAAGAAAAAATAGGGAAAGTAGTAGAAAAAGATTCAATGGAAAAATTACCATTAATTAATTAATTTTTTTAACTATATAAGTTAGGACACGACAAAAAATTTTAAAAACTCATAACCATAAATAATTTGCTTTAATACATAAAAAAAATTTTCAACTGAGCCAATATAGTTAAATAGAGAACTTGTAAAAAGCAAAAAAAAAAAAAAAAAAAACCCATAAGGCTTAAAAATAAACAGTAGTAATTTTTAAAAATACGAAACATATTCTCTTTTGATTGGAAAACGTTAAAAACCAAAAATTCATCAAAAGAAGTATATGGGCATGAACCTTTCTTGGGCATTTATATTCAGCTGCATATATTTTTTAATGATAAACGCTTTAGATATACCCTACAAGATTTTTATTAAAATATTGAACAGAAATAAAATTTGACTCGTATAATGTTTCGTAAAAATAGAAACATTACAATTTATTTTAATGTTTTACAGGTACTTTGTAGCAAACATTCTGCAGTTTCAAATATATAAAACTCTTTGTAATGAAGCAAATTACGAAGGATTATTACATAAATGCAATATATATGGTAATAAAAATGCTGGAAAAGCTCTTGGGTAAGTATAGTTATAAAATTAAATTTTTAAAATGTAACTCGGTATTTAACTATAATTGCTGCAGGTATCATCAAAACTATAAATTAGATTGATCTCATAATAGAATACACAATTATTATATATATAATTATTGAGGTGTTAGCCTTTCTGTATTGGAAGGTTTGCAAAAGTGCTTGAAAAACACAATGAACTAAGAAAAAAAAAAAACAACAAGAATGAGACAATGTTGCTGCATTGTACCATACATGAGGGGTGATCAATCAGCAGCTTGCATTCAATTAAAGTTATTATACAATCACCAACAAAATATTTCATTTCTTCCAATCTTTGAGAAAGATTTCCATCAAATAATTTTATTTATTTATTGAAAATCTAACAATATGAAGATGCCTAAAAGTAATCAAGTTAATGAAATTTTTATTTTATTTAAATACATTTCCTATTTTTTATTGCAATTTCATGTTCAGTGATTTTAAAAATAAATGCATAAAAAGAAATGAAATGATAGATTGGACATTTTTTCCATGCTAAAGTGAAGGCAGCGATCAAAATGTACCTTTTTTTGTACAAAATGATTAACTTTAGGTAATGCTGTAACATGTACTATACATCAGGGAAGTTCAATCAATGGCCTGCATCCAATTAAAGTTATTATGCAATTTACAATTTTATGACTAAGGCGAATTTTTCATTTCAAATGTAGTTACAAAAATGTGATCAACTCAAATATAGCCAGTGTTCAATTATGTTTGTTTACAAAAAAAAAGAATTCAAACAACTACTGTAATGAAATAATTTTTAAAAAAATTCTAAACTTATAGTTAATAAATTGTAAAAAAAATGTGCTAAAGTATATATCCTATATATAATAAGTGTATAGCATAGCAGGGTTTAAAAGCATCACTTTCACTTTCAATGTCAAAAAAATCTTATTTATCTACAATTTCTTTTTATTTAATTATTTATATACTGGTTACTTAATCACTCTTACCTTTCCAGAAGACTTCTGAGAGAAGGAAAATCAAAGCCTTGGCAAGAAATTTTAAGCATATTTTCAAATAATATGTATAATAAATTAGACTCATCTGCAATGCTGGAATATTTTGAACCTCTCAAACAATGGCTGAAGAAAAAGAACAAGGGAGAGTTTATTGGATGGAAAAGTAAAGACTCAATGTCATGCCCCAGATAAAATACAGATATTTGAAATTTATCAATATGATTTATAATTCAAAATCCTACTGTAAATTAAAATTTAGTAATAGTTATGTTACTCAGCATATAAAATGTTAATTATTTTATAAACAAACAATATAGGTTTATGAAGCATAAAAATAATTATGTAACAAAAGTGTGAAAACATAAATGAATTAAAATCATATCTACTAGCATTAATATATTGTTAAAATAATAAAATACATTTTTTAAAAGAATTTTCCTTAATTTTTTCGACTACATGATGTTTTCCGCTTTTGTTAAAAGGTTTGTTTTTCTTTTAATTTTTAAAGGGTAATTTATTTATTTAAATTTAAAATTCTTGATTTGCAATTTTATTTCATTGACACTTTTTTAAATTCTAAAAAAAATAAAAAGAAGAAGAAATCTCTGGAATGATAAAAACCAACTTTTTTTTAATATACATAGTTATCCCATACTAAAGAAAAAAGTGGCAAAAAAATTTTCAAAACATTTATTCAAAAAAAAAAAAAAATTTAACTCCTTGCTTTATGCATAAGTATTAAATATTTTTATTAAAATTATTTAACAAATATATATATTTAAACTTAACAAACATAAATTACACAGAAATAATACTTTCAAAGAAATAAAGTAAACACAACTATTATTTACAAAATATTCCATGATCATAAAATACTTCACAAAAATTACTATTTCAATAACATAAAATTAAAGCTTTTTTCAAGACTCACTTAAAATTTGATACAATATATCACATATAATGCAGTAATAAAATAAATAATATACAGTATTATTAATTCATATATATATAACATTGTTTCAAGACAATATTTGATATAGCTAATCAAAAAGTTTACAATACATAAATGCATCAATTTCCAATGAAATTAATTATGCAAAATAAAGATTCTTTACACAAATATATTATATAGTTCATTTATTATTTTATATGTCAAATATAATAATAATAAATATAAAACTTTAAAAAAAAAAACATCTTGTAAATTAAAAAATCAAATATTTTTTTCATATTTATAATCAACTTTGTTATTCACAGAATAAAATCATATTAATGATTTAATATATAATATAATTAATTATATATAGTATTTAATATATATTGATTAATTTATATATAATATATATATATAAAACATATTATTAAATGTATAATAAATATGGTAAAATTTTCAAAATAAATGAAACTCCGGTACCCAATTAAAATAAAACTGACAATAAATGTACTTTTTATTTTATCCCATTTTTTTAAACTTTCCAAAAAATGTAGTTTTAAAAAAATACAATTTTGATCATTGCAAATCTTATGAGTTTTTATTTTTAAATTATTATCAAATTAGAACTCAAATTCAAAATTCTTTTTTGCACTCTTAAATTTTAACAAAAATCATTCTGAACTAACTAAATATCAAGAAAATGTAATTGTGCACTAATTTAAGAAATATATAATTAATGAATTATAAATTTTTTATTTGCATAAATTTATTATCTTAATCAGAAAGGTCACTTAATATAATTGTAAATGTCATAAACAGATACTTATTATTGTACTTTCCATAACAGTTCCTGAAAGTTGAAATATAGGGATAAAATAATTAACAAAATAACTATAATTATTTACAAAACAGTGTGATGAATGTAAAAAAATTATTATAAATTTAGTTTAAAATAAAATGCCAAATATCTAATTTAAAAAATAAATATTACCAAAAATAGCTTCTTTTTTTTTTAATAAGTGGATATGTCCAGATTTTAATTTACGGTAAGATGGCCTCACATTTACAATATATTGGTTAAACTTGTACTTGGAGCACATCAGTTCCCCTTTATTCTTCCAATTCATTGCGTTGCACCCTAAAACATTTCATATAATTCAGAATAATGGAAAAAATAATTTATAATTCAATACAAATTTTTAAAAAATCATTTATTGGATTTGAAAAGTTTAAATTTTTAACAAATGTAATTTTAAAACATATTTATGAAGTATTTTTTTACAAAACAATTAATAAACCGTCTATACTTATATTTATATTTGAATAAATAGCATCTTTCAAAGGTAGTGTTAATTTATTATGATGAATAAAGATGATTTGTAATTTATTATATGAAGAAAATTAAATATTCCATTTAAAATTTTAAATTATGATTAAGTTCATTTTTCAATTCATTGTATTTGTGATAATATTATTGATTTAATATATTTTTAAATATTCATCATGTTTCATAACAAGATTTAATATTGTTAATGAATCTATCGATCTAATTGTTTGCTTTTAGCACATGTAATATTTAATTATAAACATTTTATTTAAAAACTATTACAGAATTAAAAAATAAATATGCTTTAAAATAACTATGAAAATAGATATGCCTTAAAATTATAACAAGATATTCTAGTTTTAATTTTTCTTTTAATACAAAATATATTGCTTTACTCAATTTCAAAATAGTAAAGTGAAATTATTAAAAATATATAAAAAATATACAAAAAAGATTGGTAGAGGATAATAAAGATCAAATTTAATTATTGAAATATATACTTTAAAGAAATATTTTCAACTGGAAATTTAAAAATATTTGGAAGAAAAAGGTATAAAATTTGCGATTTTACATTAATTAAGTATAAAAAAATTCTATTTATCTATGAAACAAAAAACATTTATGTTAAATAGTTTTTATTAATAATGTCAAATATGCTTTAGATAAATTTACTAACAAAATCAACAATGTTAATGAAAAATGCTAACATTTACCTAATAAAATGAACAAAAAAATATCCTTAGGTAAAATTAATTAAAATCAAGAATAATTAAATATAAACCCTAATTAATACTGAACATGAAAGAAATACATTAATTTAATATAGAAAAATACATAAAAGAAAAGGAGAAATTTTCAAAGTATATAGATTTCATGACGAACCAAAAAAAAAAAAAATGTTAATTTAAAAAATATTTTTTAAACAAATTATGAGCCTTATTAATGAATAAAATTGAAAAACATGAATAAGAAAGCATTTCTAATAAAAATGTTTTTTTTCATCAGATAAATTTTGAATCAGATAAATAATTTAAAAAATATTTTTAATTTGAAGATACTATAACTGTTAACAATTATAAAACTAAGCATTACATTGTTATGTAATTAACTTATTTAAAATATTTTCAGTTAGTTAATTTTTAAAGAAATTTAATATCTGTAGGATTTTTTTTTTTCCCCATAGTGAAAAATATTGTCAGTTAAAACTTCAATTATACTTACATAATCTCTTTGAGTAAGTTTTAATAAATGCTTCATACTATAAAATTTCAAAATGAAAAGTTCAAAAAAGTTAATATAATCATCATACTAAAATATTGCGCACATTATTTTATAAATAAATTATACATATTTTTTAAGTTGAACAGAAAAAAATCTCAAATGGATTAATAAATATTCAAAAAATAATTTAAATTAGATTTTTGAAGAAAAACTACTGCATATTAAGTGATGTAATCACAGAACTGTTTAGTTTAATACTCACTTATATAAAAAAATTATTCATAGATTAGAATTTTTTTATGTTAAATAATTAGTTTTTAATCACAAATTTTAAACCTTTTCCTTTCATATGTTTTTAAATTTCTAATTGAAAATAATATTTATTTTTATATCCTCAGTCAAACTTTTATGTAAATGTTTCATATATTTTTAATAATTTTATTATCTTGAAATTGAATAATAACAATATATTTTTTTAATAAAGAGAAAAATTAGAATTAGAATATTTTATAATTTTCAAGCATATCTATTTTCATATAAATAATTCATTATTTTGAATAGTTTTATGCAGATTATTCTTAACATTAGAATATGTGAATTCTTATAGGTAAAATCACAGCCTTTTATTTTAGACAAAATCACAGTAAATACAAATTTATTTCTTTTAATTACTTAAAGGAAGATCCAACTGTAGAATTTCTTACTGGCATTGCTGCCTAACAAATTCCTCATATAATTGAATAGATTTTGCTGGTGGCATTAAGGCTCCCTCAGAACCTTTTATTACATAAGCTGAGTATATATCAAAGGATTTTTTTCTCACTGTTGGAACAGCTGTACATCTTGTAGAATCATTAGAAAAAGTGCTTTTTTGGTTCCTAAAAAAATATGAAATCCTTTTAATTTTATTTCTTTAGATGATAGAAATAGTACTTGGATAATGGAAAATCTATAAGTATTTAAAAGAATTCAGAAGCATATTTTTTTTGTTTTTTTTTTTTAAATTTTATTTTACTATAATTTTAGTGTTTTATTATTTATTTATTGTGTCTATAATAGTGAAAATAAAGTCATTAATTTTTTTTTTTAAATTATAACTTTTATGTTATAATTATTAGCACACTTAACACTTTTAATCGATTTTTAATTTTTTACATAAAAGCAAGATTTACAAACAAAACAAAATTAAAGTTTTTACTTAAAACAAAATCTACTTTAGTTATTTGAATATTATTAAAAAAAAATTCTAAATAAATTTCAAACCCTTTTCTTATTTCAAGCTCAATGTTTTATTGAATTTTTTTAATAAAAAGTAATCAATATTAAAATTCGTGAATTTTGGAAATACTGAATTATTACTATTTATCATCTTGGCTATTATAATGAATCCAAATAATAAAAAAGACAATTATTTTATTATAGTTAAGAATAAGAAAATTTAATTTATATATTTAAACAATGGCTACAGTAAATTAACTTTCAATATCTTTAAATATATATATATATATATATATAAGAAAATTATATCATATTTTAGAAATGAAATAAAAACAGCAACATTGTTATATATACTCACAGCTTAAAAGATACACTTAATGATCGGGAATCAGAAGTGATAAATTCATACATTCCAGCATACTTTCCAATATTAACAAACCTATAATTAAAAATACACAAATTGGACATCAAAGGGCAATTTAATCAAAGTTAACAAAAGACTGGATGCATTTTCTTAGAAAATAATTTATATAAAATAACTTTATTCATATTATTTAAAAATATTATCTAAAAATTAATGGATTTTTAAAATACAAGAATTAACAAAACAGATCAAATAAACCAATTTTTATAGATTTAAGTTTTTAAAAAAAAAACAGCTTCTTACTTTTTATATTTTTTCATATCTTTTTCAGGAGGACTTTTTAATTCTATACCATAAACTTGCCCCATCTTAGAAAACATATTCTATAAAATATAAAAAAAATTTAAGCATTCCTTTAAGAAATTAAAACAATTTATAAATATTCATATTTACATGGTAAATTAATTTATCTAAATTTCATTTAACTTCATAATGCATTCATGTAAAACATTTTCTTACACTTAAAGCCTTTTACAAGAATATCTCTAAATACAAAATTAAAATTAAATGTCAAGTTCTGAATATAAATTTAATCTCAACTTATAACTTGAATAAACAGTATTTTAAGGCTATATTAATCTACATAATTATTTTCTATTACTCTCTAACTTATTTTTTTTTTCCTTCTAAATTTTGAAATGCATTTTAAAAATTAAAAAGATAATCAGATAAGCTGATTTAATTAGTATAATTGAATGAATATTATATTATATAAAATGCAATACGATGATATGAAATTATCTTTGAAATGAAAAAATCTAATTCTTAAGATTGATTTTAAAAATTCTAAAATAACATCAATAAAATAAAAATAATAATTGCAGAAGAATAATTGATATGTTTTGAAATACATTCATATATAAACTGCCTTGGTTTTACAGAAAGTGCTCTTTAATCTGGCACATTCACGACCACGGACGTGCTGGATTAGCGATGTTGCACGCTAATCGAGTGTCTACAAAGATTCAAAGAGGGTACTAAAAATGAATCAATCTAGAAACAAATTTAAGCATGTACATAGTTAATGTGTTTATGCACATTTTTAACATGTTAACAATATAGATTTAGCAATCCAAATTCACCTTTTTTTTTCAAATCATATTCACCCTTTTCAAAATTAAGGTTTTATTATATGTTAATATTTGTACATTGTTGTTGTCAATAGCACTCAAGCATCTTATTTAGCGGACTGTATCACACTCACACACTAACACAATAAGTAATCACAATGAAAACTTAACAATACACTTTATTTACACGACAGTCACAGCCGCTCGCAGCCGTGCTGTTCATTCGTGCCTCTCTGGCGTTACACTGCTCAGACTCACACTTATGCGCTCGCAGGCGCATGCGTACACAAACTTTTTTCGCTCCATTGAAGCTACTGCCGATACCACTTATGTGAATGTATGATAATTACAAAAGTTATTAAGGATGTCTTTTTTTGACTTACTGTACATTAAGTACTTTTATAATAATTAAAACATTTCCTAAATAAATTTTAAATTAGTTAATTTTTGTTTTAAATATGCGAACCTCAAAAGTTACTCCATATGAAGAAGATAATGAGTAACTAGATTCTTCACTGTCCAAGAACACAAAGTTGTCTTCGCTGCTTGAATCTGCACTGTCTGTATCACTAGTTTCACTAGATGCAGAGGCCGTTGAAGAAATACCAGTTACAGAGGGATTAGGGGGCTTCTCTCCAATGCTTTCACTTCTACGACCTGGTCTTACTCGTACAGAAAAGGGGCTGTAATCAGAAGTGAAACTTGGCATGACATCCCTGGAATTAAAAAAAGCATGTATGCGTATACTGGTACTGAAAATAATTTGAAACTACTACTACACAAAAAGTTGCATACTAGCACTCCTTTGTGAAAGATGTCCTTGAGTCTGAACACTCAGTTTATAAAGTGCATATGAATACAGAAAATGTATCTCAATTGGTAACAGTTTTTGACAAAATTCCACTTTAATATAGATTAAATGATAACTGTATAAGAATTAGATAATAACTTTACATTTTAATTCAAACTTTAAAATAGCTTAAGAATGGGGGCAATAATATAAGATGTATTAATTTTAAGAGATCTGAACTGTTATGAATTTATATCACTCACAACAATAACAGCTAATTAAAAAAGCATTCTAGGGTGGTGTTAAAGCAGCCCAAAGGCAATGTTTTTCATACATTCAAAAGATGTAAAATAGTTTTTATTATTGTCCATTAAAAATATTAATTTTGTATTAATAATGTAATTATATTTTACTGAAATAAAAATAATTTATTTATATCATTTGTTAGGATTTGATAAGGAATAAATTTTCAAATCTTTATTTTTTATTTATGCTTTTAGCTATTAATCAGTTTAGTTTAAATAAAACTCATATCAATACAGTGAATTTTTTTCTTCAACATTTTACATGTATTACTAATTCATGTTTAAACATTTCTTTTAAATTTTTATGAATTTTCATATATTTTATATTTAAAAGAATTTTAGTAGCACTATTAATATTTTTCAATAGTAAAATACTTTAAAAAAGTTTCTTAAAGGATAGTTGTTAAAATAAAGCTTTAAATTAACACATATAACTTTTTCAAAATTATGAATTAAATATATAGAATTTTAGAATATCATAATATAAGGAATCATACAGTTAATAACTTATGTCAAAAGTGATTCTGTTTACTGATATATAACTAATATATAAATTATTTTAAGCTCATCGAGATAAAATGACAAATACATGTACAAGGAATCATTAGGAGATGGAGGATTCATAACTATTAGTAGACTAACACTTTCAGGGGTGGAAAATCAAAAAATTATTTTCGTAGCAGCTTTAGGGCAGTTTTGTAGTAGCTTTCTCTCTCTCAGTGGTTTCAAAGCAGCATATTTTTACATTAAAAGCTCATCTTCAGACTATAAGGTATATTCATATTATAAGGCCAATTAAATTTATACTATTTAGCAACCATATGATTTGTATGAAATAAAATTACATGATTTGTACCAAAATTAAATTAAACTCAATGATTTTGTATGGTATCAGAAATTCAATACAAAAATTTATTGATATATTACATTTATTTCAAGAAGAAAATTAGAATTAGAATAGAAAGTTTAAAAAATTTTTATTTAACATGCAGATAATAAAATAATTTTTACTTAATGTATATTAATAAATATGTTCATTACTGAATTGGAAACACTTTAATAATGGATGTATTTACTAATACATTTTGAATTTTTTAAAAGCTGAAAATTTTTCTTTATCCTTCTTGCAGTTTCAAATTTTTTGAATTATTAGCAATGAATATTTTTAATGGAAATATTGTGCAAATTTTTAATGAATTACTTAAAAAAATTAAATTATTAAATTATTTAATCAAAAAAATACATTACACTTTTCTCATTTTGTTTTGGCACATTATTTTTGCATCAACTATTTATTTAATTGAAATACAAATTATTTTAAATATATTGTAGTAAGAAATAATAGATTAATTTAAAATTTAAATGTATCAAATGATATGAGTTTTGATTGAGTAAGAAAAAAATGATAATACGTTTACTATTAAGTTATTTCTAATTTTTACGGTGAAAGGTATTTCAGTTTTAAAATTAAATCTCAAATTATATGTATACATTTTTTGAAAAAAATACACAAAATATAGCACAAAAAAAAAATATTCCTGCATAAGGAGAATGAGCAATTACATATAGGTAAATAACAGATAAATGTCATAAATATGTTCTTAAATAAATATTATTTAACAAATCTCATTTTTGAGAATTTTTTATTTTTATTTCAAGTTATAACATAACGGTAAATTTTGTGTGGAGAAAGAATGCTCTTACGAAGTCCAGTTCACCTCATAAATATGAAATAAAGAATTGCTTCAAATCACAGGCTACAGCTAATTTATAAATTTTTATTAAAAATAAAATTATTTTAAAATTTGGATATTTAACAGGATAATAAATAAAAATGGGGAAAATAAAGCAGATTAGTTATAGTGAAAAATTCAGCACTTCTTAGAAATTTAAAAAAATTAGCAAGGAAGTGGAAAAACCATGCATGGTGGAGCAGAATTTACAAATATAAATATTAATAGAATTTTAAATTTAATGCATTTATTTGAAATAGTTATTGTAGAAATATTTAACAGTACATGTTAACCAATAAATTATTTATTCTATTTGTTCCTGTAAGGAATCGAAGATCGTGTCAAGGTATAGAACAAATCTTTTGACAGGAAATATTTTTTTAAATTTTCAAACTGTTTGAATCATTAAAACGGTCCGAATCTCCATCACCAATATGAAAACCTCAAGAAATGCATGATGAACATTGTTGTTGACATAACCAACAAATCCTATCGCAAGTAAAAATGTCATGAAAGCAGAACTTTTACCCCTCTAGTGACGATCTTAAGTGAAGGCTAAAACTTGGCTCACTCATTTATGGCCATTCTTTGGGGGTAACTATTCAAAATATACGAAATCTCATTTATGGCAGAATTTGGCATGAAAATACAAAAAATGCCTTTTTTTTTGTTTTCATCCCGGCACTTTGTTAAGCAGATTTTTCTAATCAAGTGAATAAAAATTAAATTGATATAAATTTTTCTAAGCCATGCAATGAACTTCAAATTTTGAGTTTGAGAAAGATATTATAATCAAGAAATCATCATTATGCATGATTTCATTATGTAAGTATGAATGTATAAAACATTTTTAATGTATATATGTATAACAATGTAAACAGCATAAAAGCAAACATATATTTGCAAATATGATGCATACATGATAAAAGCATGATGTTTTTGTATACATGAAACGTTACCTCACTGAATGATTCATATAGAAGGATAAAAGGTCTTCAAGTGATGTCATTTCAAATGGACGGTAATGGTCAAAGAAACCATCAGTTCTTGGATCCATAGGATGAGTTTTAACTATTTCAGTTAAAGAAGATTCCAGTTCTTTCTTTTCTGAAATAAAACAATTAAATACATCATTAAAAAATTATAGATAAATAAATTCTGAAAAAATCACCATAGATATCTCTATGCTAATAATATAAATTTCTATTTTTCTATAAATTTCACTTCTTTTTTTTAACTTTAAGGCAGTCATAACAATATTGTACTAGAAATATGTTATATCATAAAAAATTTAATTAAATAATATTTTTTTAAAATACATGTGTAAAATAACATACCTTCAATTACAGGAAGAGGGAGGGAATTCATAACATTGTAATCCCACCAACAAGTATATCTACAATTATAAAAAAGTCAGCAACCTACACATATATCTAAAACATACATAAGATTTCAAACCAATATGCTTTATGTAAAGAAATTCTAAATTTAAAATATATAATATAGAATTTTCATTTTAACAATTCAACATTTAAACAATTAACTAATCAACATTAAACAATTTAATTAAATCAATTACTTATCTATTTATGTTAATTACGAATTTAAGAAATTGTAGATTGTTTTTGTGATATAAACAAGATTTTAGGTGTTAAATAACTAAGCAAAAAAGAATTTATTACAAGTTTCTATGGCAAATTCTTTTTCCGGCAGCTATAGAATTGTGTAAATAAAAATCTGTCATAAGATCCCAAAGAGGAGTTGCTGTTTTACTAGGTTTGTACATTCCAAGAAATAAGTTGATAGCATTTTGTTTATCAGCATCTGCAAGTCAAAAAATTATCCTAAACATAACATATAACTAATTAAAATATAATCACTTGATCACTGTATGCTATTTTTGTACAATAGATAATCCATTAAAATGAAAAAATGTAACAATTCAACTGTCCATACTTGTACAAAGATATTATTATTAAAAACCAGATTAAAATTATTTATAACAGATTAAACAAATACATAAACATAAATAATTTCCTCCACTTTAGTTGTGAAAAAAAAAAATTATTCAGAAGCATAGAATATTACACTACTTAAAATTTAAAAGAATTATCCATTAAAAGTAAATTATCTTATTCACAAAAAATTTAAAAGTCAAATATGTTAGTTATCAATGTTATATTATATGATAATTATATTATCTAATTATGTAAAATTTAAAAAAATAACAATTTTAATTTCAGCTAGCACTTTCCATTTTGTTATAAGTAAAAACGAAAAGCATTATTTATGAAAAAAAAAATTTTTTAATTAACCTGAAAAGGTGTTGCTGTAATATCTGGATAAAGTTTGCAAAATATCACGTGAATGAGAAGAGAGGGGTGAGATCTTTCTGTAGGTCTTCACTCTATGTACAAGTTGTGAACCTCCATACTGTAATGCTAATGTGTCTCCATGATCTTCATATAGTTCCTCCAACATTCTAAGCAATAAATTTGAGTACTTAAATACATTTTTCTAAGTTATTAATTATTTTTGTTTTAATTTTTCTTTGTAATTTTCAAACATATCAAATAGAATCCTTTTCTCTTAACTTGTTTTTACAATCTTTAAAAGCGTTATTGGTGAAGCTGATAAAAATAATGTCTCATCTCTATTTAAAGAAAATTATAAGTATTTTAAAAATCAAATTTTGGAGATAGTATTTTTAAGGGCAATAGTTTTCAATGATTATTATTTACAAACTCTATATAGATTTTTTAAAGAAAAGAAGGAAGCATTTTTTTTTTTTTTTTTTTTTTTTTTAAATCTTTTCAGAAATTAGATACTGCATTAATAAGAAAACATTTGAAACTGTCTCATATAGGCAACTTCAAAAAGGCGAAGAAAGATTATTAATTTAGATAATGCCAATTAAAAAATGTCATGTACATAATTATTGAGCTTCTCGAAATAAGTTACATTATGATGACAATCACAATGACAACAAATTTAGATTTCATTCAAAATACAAAACATTTAGTGAAGTACAAAGAGTATAACTATTAATACATTCCTGAATAGAATTTAATTTAATGCATTCAATATATATATATATATATTACTTAAACTAGAATGTAAAATCAAAGAACCAAATAGTAATTCCATTAAAAGTGCACAAAAGGATAAAATGTACACAAATTTTGTGAAAATACCTATAAAAAATAAAATATTAAACACTCACCGTACACAATCAGTATCAAATTCTAATTTAGGATTTTCTAAAACTCCCAAAACATAGAGCTATAAAAAAAAGTAAGAATAAATTGAATTATGTAAATTTTAAATATATTAGTGTTTTAAAAAGTAAGGCAATTGTAATCTTAATTTAATACTAAACTAATAATTATAATTTGTTTATATTAATTTATAATTATTCTGGTCAGCTAAATTTTCACTGCAAGAATAATTGTAAATCAAATATGAAACAATTTATAGTAATATTTATTAAAAGAGAGAAACAAATATTTAACAAAAATTATCTGCATATTATTAAATAATTTTAATAAATAAATCTATGTATATTGATATATCTGTCTTTCAGAAAATATATGGATAAAAAGAGCCAAGTTGGTGTAGCAGTGCCAATTCTAGTATGAAAAGAACAGGGGATGTTTATCTCAACATACTGCTTCTTCGAAATAGGGAAAGTGCTCTTTATTTTATTATTACTCTATAGTTCTGTTAGTATTATAAATACAAGTAACAAATTATCAATTATAACCATTAATTTCTTTATAAAGTTGGCAATACTTTGTTAAGCAAACAAAAAATATATATTACTGAATTTAAAACTATAAATATCTAAATAGCTTAATTGTTTTAAAGAATGAAAATTAGGCAAAATGTAGATTTTATTAAACAAAAAGAAAAAATATCCCAATTCATTTTTACTCTCAAGCTTTTTAATAATAAATAATTGTTGAAAAATTATTTCAAAAAATTATTTCATATAGTTTTAAAAATATATAATGTACCAAAAAGTAAAATAAAACATTATAATTTTCCAGCCATAAAAAATCAGAACATCTAATTATTTTACAGAAAAAAAATTATTTTATAAATTATTAACATATTTAACAAATATAAACAGATAAATATCTATAAAAAATTATTCTTTCTGCATTACCAAATAATAAGCATTTTTTTTTAATTCAAAATATCCACAAAATTCAAATCCTATACATTTTTATGATTTTGATGTCTTCATAGAACTTTATTTTTAAATAAAACTATTATATATTTACATATCTGTACATATATATATATAAATATTACAAAGAGAGAGAGAGAGAGATTACCTGAAATGCTAATGCAGCTTTGCCCAAGGCAAATTGTGCTGTATTTGTGCGATCCAAGCAATCAACACAATTCACTCTCACAATGCCAGTCTGAACTCTGGAATGGTCTTCTTTCAGATAGCCACCAAGAGATAATTTCCTGTAAATATGAGGGTTGACTTTTTGGCTATAGAATTCCTTTCTACTGTGAAATATCCCAGTTTTATTCAAAACCCGATAAGCAATATGGGCAAGGCGGGGCATAACTTCAGCTGTTTTCTTCCTGAAAAGAGATACATTTAAATCATATTTAAATTATAAAAAGTTTTCAATGCAGACCTTTACATTTAAGTTTGAAATAAAGGATATACCTTACTTATGTTCGTAAGAAAATAAAATTCTATTTTAGTGCAATTGTTATTTTTTGTAGTAATACTGAATACATAAACAGTTACAAAATATTTGACAAAAACAAAAATGATCATGATGAATGATATCTTGATCTTAAAAAATGACCCAGATTTTAGAATAAAATGCATTTTAAGGATTTAAATACTGAATTTGTTATTATTAAATTTATATCTTTTTAATAACTGAAATTATAAAACTTTTTTATAAATGATAAGGAGATATTAAGATAATTGTACTTTGAAAACTAAAATAATATTTAAATATTCATGCTCTCGTTAGTAATTTTAACACATTATTTTATTTATTATCTCTTATAAAAATTAAAGTTTAAAAATTTTTATGATAGTGTTCATTTAAAGCTTTGATATCTGAAAAACTAATTCTTAAATGAAATTTAAGATGCTTGTAAAAAGAAAATAATTGATATTATGCATCATGGACATTAATTAATGCATATAAAATTAAACATTTTCTTACTTTTTATTAGTGTGGGCCATGTCAAAACCAATGTTAATAATTTGGTGCTGAGGAGGTAAAAACTGATTGAGATAACTAATAGCTTCTGAAAACTCTTCACTTAGAAGGCTTTCATGACGTTTCTGCTCTCGTCTTTTAACTAAATTTAATACCACAATAGGTGATCCATAGCGTCGAAGTAAGCCATTGAAATGCTGACCAGCAACATAGCAAAAAGGATCTGCAATATCCACTGCAAAAACAAGTATGATTACCATAATTTACAAGATATAATTCTCAATGACATCTAACAAGGAGTCAAAGTTTTTAGCAAGAAATTATATATCTATGTTGATATATATAATTTCAATAAATTACCAATAAAAATAAAACCCTTCATCTTCTTGAAAACAATGGATAACAAGCTTTCTGTTACAAAAACATTTCCAAAATTACTTATTACTCAGTTTAAGACACTTTACGCTCATTAAAAAAAAACATGATTTATACATACATATAATTACTATTATATTATGCTTTAAACATATAATTACATATATATTATATGCTTTAAATTTAAAGAATGTAAATATATAAATTAAACACTCACAAGTAATAGCAGGTTTGGGAACCATCTTTGAGATATCTTGAGACCATTGAGATGGAATAGAACCTCTCATTTGGACAAATGATGTGAAATTACCGACAGTTAAGGGTGAAACAGTCGAATCAAATACAATTTGTTCCGTTTCTACTTCATTTGCAACATCTCCCTGAAAATTACAAAAAAAAACCATTTCACAATTTATTTAGAAATATGAAATATATATTTTACATTTTATTATTCATTTAAGAAGTTAAATTCCAAATTTTAGACAGAAAGTAAAAGTAACTCACTCACTTATATATATTTTTTTTAAATTAACTGTTAAATATAATTTACAATAATCATAAAAAATAATTAAGAAGAAAAATTCTACATAAGTATCCTATTTTTTTAATAACAATTATTTCAGCAATTTTCAATTATTTTCTCTTTTTTCAATCCTTAAAAAATCAATAATTATTTAAAGCTGAATTAAAATTTACTTTTAAAAGTTAATTTAAAATGTAGTTTAATTACTTTTCTTTCATTTCAAAATCAAGCAATTACACCATTTTCATTAAATTTTGAATAATCAAATCTATAAATACATGCAAATTTGAAGAAAATTTACTTTATCATTAGTTCCTCTTTTTAAAAATCTTGTCCCTGCGAACATCTGTGAACGTCGAGCAATTAGTGTTAAATAGATAGAATGTCCATACACACTTAAATCTGAGTTATGTTAAGATGAATATAAAGTAAAAACTAAAGATTATATCCCTTTATTTGATTTTAGATTAAAAAAATTTTAACAGATTTTATTTAGAAAAGAAAAGAATAGAATAAAATCACATATACATTAGTCAAATATAGATCAGACCTCAACTCATCTATACAAAGCATAACATCTTTCTCTAATTTTATTTGATCTTAAAATTTATTCTTTATTCTATAATAGATAATCAAAAAATTATATATTCAAATCCCGTCATAAATGTTTTAATTAGAAATCTTCTGAAAATACAATTTTCGTAAGATGAGAGCAAATTACTGTCCAATAATCATCCTTTGACATTGCATCATATTAATCATTGTTCACAGACATTAATCACAGAACATCTATAACAATAAAATGATTCTTTGATAATAAAAATTTTCTCTGAATTTGTTAGTTAATTAATTAAAAACTCATTCAATAATTATTTACCAAAACTCAGAGAACAAATTTTAATAATTCATACAGTAAAAAATAATGTACTCTTAACAGTCAAAATACATTTAAAGGATATTAGCTTGCCCAACAAAACCATGTGTTATATATAAAAGCCAATCTGGATGCAAATCAGCAAGTTCTAATAAATGGGAATTCCATACAAATCTTAAATGTGGCAGGACCTTCACCCCATAAGTAGCCTGACCTAGCATATGAAATATATATATATATACATATATATACCATAATTTGGATAACATTACATTCTATTGCTAAATCTCATACATGGTTGAGGTCCTTAAATAATTCTTTTGTTTGATAAATGCAATCATATTTTATATAGCTATTAAAGAAGAAAACATCTTAATTTTAATGATCAAATATATCTGAATTTTTTTTTTATTAATTAGTAATATTAATTTATATGTAATTTTTCAAATAATAACACATTAACTCCATAGAGCTGTCATTTATTGCACAATGTTTAACAATGATATAAATAAATAAACCTTTATAAAGACTTTTTTTAAACACAATTCAAATCAATTTTGAAACACGCTACAATATGGAAAGACTACAGATTAAAGTAATAATTTCTGGTATGTCTTATATATATATATATAAAGACATACCAGAAATTATTATAGATATAATTGTTATTTTTCTCATATACTTAATTGTTACAAATAAAAAAAATTAATAACTTCATATAAAAAAAAACAGCAAAAGAAAATATTGTCTATTAAAAGCTATGAAAATAAAATAAGAATCAGGGCACTTATTTTCCTAATTTTAAATGATACAATTTTGAATACTAAGAGTTTTCAATTAATTTAGGAACAACTACATTGTATAAAAATAAAAACACTAACAAACCAGATTCTTTAGGTAAATTTGCCAAATCTTCATTTGATCTTAATTCTGACCATATAACATTTTCTCCTTCAGATGAATTATCAAATTGAGATGAAGTAGTACTAACTCTAACTGGACTGTCTTTATCAACAGAATACTAAAAATAAATAAATAAATAAACCATTAAATTACTTAATCACAAGTATAGAAAACAAACATTTCATCATGTTTGCTTTTGTATTATGCTCAAAAATTTAAACTTCAAAATTTTTAAGTTTTTTAAATGCTCAAAAAGATTATACTGATCATCAAAAAATTAATGTACAAAAATGTTAATACAATTAAAATTAAAATAAAAAACCCTTGAATTTTAAGACATTTTTTAAAACTATTCAGTGAGTTTAATAAGATATATACAAGGTGATTATAAAATAATTTTGCTGATATGATTCCCTAGTAGTCCCCATGTTCAATGAATGAAAATGAAATTAAAAATATAGGTATTTCAAATTATGTGCTGAAGGGCAAAAAGAACATAAACTCATTTCATCCAATTATAGTTACAAAATTTCAAAAAATTAAATGACAATATCAAATTTTTTGCATTGCTAGTCATAATGCATTATAAAAAACGGTATATGTTTTTCATGATATATCATGTAAAATGGCACTAAGACAAAGATAAATGACAAATAAGGAAAAGGCAGAAGTAGCTAACAAGGTCAGAAAAGCAAAACATTTTATTGTATCTTATAAATTTTCTATGTACCAGCCTTCACAAGTAATGACACTTTGCATGTGGTATAGTTAGTGGAAAGCACTAAAGTATGTATCATAGCAAGGGAAACCTGCTGAATCTCATGCGATATGGTATTTTTGAAATTGGATAATAACATTTCAATTTTCTAAATTTAATAATATCCATTTTCCAAATTACTTTAGATTCAGGTACTTATACAGAGTCAGAAATCCAAAAGAGTGAGGATCAGATACCTCCAAATAAAAAAAAATCATGATAAAGCCAAAGAATCATGAAATGGCAGAGTTAATTCTAGCATTAAACTGTCTTGTTAAGAAACATTTGAAAGACCCGACATAACCCTCTTGCAACTTCACAAGGTCAGATACAGTATTTCATTGTCATGATTCAGTGATTTAATCTGCAAATATTACTTCACAGCAACCATTTCTAACTGTATACATTTACCGACTTAATAATATATGCTACTTGCGGAAATAACTTGTTCAAAGTAAAGTCTGTGAACTTAGTGTAAGAAAGCAGGGTGGCATTGTTTGATAGATGCTTCTGATAATTATCCTTCTCTGTTCTTATTAATTGTTTCTACCTTTTTATTTATGAGAGATTATGAACTTGAATCACCAATGGATGTTAACTGAGAATAAGTCATGACTAGGATATTAACTGACCGAAGTACGACTCACTTCAGAATAATTTTTGAGAAAATCGAATTTGAAAATTTACTATTAAAGCACTACACAAGAAAACTATCTTTTGGCATAATGATTCAAACCATAAGTTGGCAATCCCCACTAGTTTAATCTTTCCAGTTTTCTTTTTCATTTTAATTTCTTATGTTATATCCATTGTAAGTAATACAGGAAAATTATATAAATAAATACATATTTTCCACTTAAAAACATATTTTTCACATGTTTTTTCCCTTTTATACATTTTTTTATTTTATTTTGTGAACAGCCTTGTTAAACATTAAATTTTTATTATGGCTTAATTTTACTTTTTCAATACTCAGGATTGTAGTAGCCAAAATAAAACAATCACATTCTACCAGAAGAGAAAGATTTATTTAAATAGGTACAGAATATTCTATATAAACCAATTACTCCATTAGAATTTTCTTATAGATGATTTACTAGCAAGGAAATGCAGAATTGACAAAAAAAAGTTACAAGAAAGAAAATACCCTTTTATTTTCCTATACTAAAATTATTTCTTTAATGGGACAATAATTATACAAGAATTTTAGTACATCATATTATTATTATCATTTAACATATTATCTAATGAAATATCATAATGAAAAAACAAAGAATGGGGCTAGAAAAAAAATATATTCGTACAGAAGACATTAAATAATTTTCAAAGAGGTATTTAAAATTTCCTACTTTACAAATTTAAAAAATCTGATGGTTCATTTAAGACCTGTCAACCACAGTAAAATTAAATGAATAGAAAATCTTAAATATCACACTTATAAATCATAATTTAAGGAATATTTATTACATTTAAAACTGTCAAAAGTCAAAAAAACTTTTAAAAATTCAATAAATCAAAATTTCAATAAAAAAAAAAAAAATTTACCCTTAAACTTTCAAGAAAATTATCAGCTACTTCTTCTGTCGCCCCTTCAATAGTTTTCAATTGAGGATCCCAAAATGGGACACTTTTAGATTGATCTATGTCTTGAGAAACATTGAAAGAAGACAATTCTTTCAATACAGCCATATTATATTGGAGAGTATGAGTCAAGTCATAGCTGTAGCTACAGAACAAAAGTAATGAAAATGGTCAATAAAACATCCAGAAATTACTTATATTTTAACTTATTATGGCACATTTATTTATTTTGGATATTTTAACATTTACAATTTCAAAAAGAATCAAACTAATAACAATGTGAAGACAATGTACTGAAATACAATAAATACTGCATAACATATTTTTACTGAATAACACTAACTTTTAAATTTAAATAATATACAAAATTTTAACTAAAGAGAGAATTTCAAATTATAGATATCTGAATTTTTGAAAATTATTAATAAAAAAAAATAATGAATTATTAACGAAAAAATGGTTTAACATATTCTATATCACAATTCTACCACCAATAAATTTTCTTTCTTTGATAATGTGATTTTAAAATGAAGTATATTAATGATACATAAACATTTGCTGTATTGAAATTTTCAGAAGCTATAATAACTATTGCAAAGGTGCAGACTAGGTAAATTATACAGTAACTAGAGGGAGGGAGGAATCGCCCAACCTGCTGTTACTTAATTAAAAATATGCACAGTAATTACGAAAGATTTTTCCCTTTACTGTATAATAAAATAAATACTATAAAATATGATAATGCGATGTAAAAAATGTCTAACTGGTTATGATATAAATATGAATGATTCAGTCATTCAGTATATTTCACTAACAGACGGAATTAAATTAAAAAGGATGAGTTGATTAGATAAAAAAAATTAAATTCAGGATTTAAAAACATTTACATATTGCAATTATTACTAAGAACATAATAAAGAGAAAAAAGGGAAAATAGTGAAAAACAGAGGTGTCTATCACCACAAAAAAGACAAAATTCTGGATGAGTAGAGATTAGATGGAAGACATGAAGATGAATCAGTGATTGGTCAAATTAAAAGAATCCAAACAACTTTAAAAAGTTGCAAGGGAGATTGTCATTGAAATTACCAGAAGTTGCCAAGAAAGCACAAGCCTGAACATTCAGAAAATAACTAAAAGAATGATGTAAAATGGCACAAGACCTTTTGTAAATAGTCACACAAGACTAGAGGAGTTGAAGATGGAAGAATGGGGAGTTGGAGTTAGAGATACTTAGAATTTGAGAATTTTGAAAATATGCTGTTTTCACAGTTTGGCCATGGTGGAAGTAATCCATATCAGAGAAGCATATAACAGAATAGGATAGGTGATCAAATTATAAAGGTAGAGTTTATCTTTGATGGGGAAAACTGAATTCGAAATTAGTAATACATGGTAAAATTTGAATGATAGAGGCTTTTTAAATGGCATTTTGAATGTGTTTCAAAAATGAATTCAATATCTAGAATAAGGCCAATATAATTGTGCTTGTTAATTTAAGATAAAGGTTAAAAGACAGAGCTATTTCTAAAGTCAGATCACAAACTTTTGTAATTATTTTAAAACAAAAAACAGAACTTTTATTTATGATATGCTGATCATCAGCACATCATCTGTGTATATAATATGGATAGTTTGGAATTTCAGGAATCCATTTATGTAAATACTAAAAAGGAAGGAAGAGCATCTCAGTGAAAATGATTGATAATAGGTTGAGAGGTAGAAATAGCATAGTTTAATTTTATGTAGAAGCTTTTGTTATAATAAAATGAAATTCAAAAGGTGAGGGAGGAAATTAAGTTTGTTAATTAAAAAAATGATATTTTTCTTTAATTAGTAGAGTAATATAAAAATGAAATGAAATCAATCATAATAAAGTCAAAATATTTTTAATTTTGAAATACTGTGTATATTTTTTAATTTATCACTTTGATTAGTAATAATAATACATAATGCTCTCATATATTGCTAAATAATGTAATTTTTCATATATCAATAAATTACTGTTTCAAACAAGAACAACTAACATTACAAGAATGGGAAACATACCTGAAATAGAAATCACTAGATAAATCCATGCTTTGAAACAGCTTCACATATCTAAAAAAAAAAAGTATTTAAGCTGAAAAAAATATGAAATTGTGGTTTCAATAAAAAAAATAATTGTGTTACCCTATTCCTTTAGTTCTAAATAATAAATGGTTTCAACAAGATGTTTAGCATTTATAATAGTGGACATAGAAAATTACGAGAAGAAAATGTGACTATTTAGCTCAGAAAGTTAAAGTGCATTATTAATCCTGCATTAATGATAAAATATAGCTCAAATTATTCCAAACAAATGTCATGATAGTGTAATAAAATTGGTTATTTTATTAGTAAGTTGATTTTTTTAGCAATTCCAAGAAATTCATGATAAATAATTTTTATTCTGTTAGATATGACTTTAAAATCTAATACTTAATTATGGTAAATGATAAAAAAATCATATAAATATCAACAAATTTTAACTTTTGATATTTCCAATTTGACAACTGTCATTTATAGTGGATTGATTTATTTCTTGCAGATTTCTTTTTAAGTAAAAAGATAAAAATAGCCATTAATTTACATAAAATAATATGAAAATAGAAACCAGCACACATACTTAGCTTCATGTGGATGCATATTTTTTTCTCCATCATTTGGAATGTAAACCATGCAAGTATCTTGAATTTTATAAATGGTATGATGGCCAATATATGCTACTCTTTTCCTCTTGGTTATTAATATCAGATAGTAACCTTCCAGAAATTTGATAAAACCTTTTTTAAAAAATGTTAATTAATTAGTCAAAAGTATTCAATTACAAAACAGTTTTTCATCAACAATTTTACAATATATTGCAATCATATTAAGATTTAACATAGGCAGTATTATGCAATTATGATTTCTGTTACACAGAAATAATTATTTAAATTCATCTCTAATACAAGATGTTTTTTTTAATAAAAGTATAAAAGTATAATATATATTCAAGTATAATATATATTATAAAAGTATAATATATATTCACACAATCTGTGTAAAAGGCTACAATTCCTCTTACAAGAGGATTTAAGGTAACAATTGCCCTTATTTTTATTTATTTCATTTAAACAGTTGCATTAAGTAAAACAAAGATACAATATTCGAACATTTTCATTATCTACTATGGCAATACTGAACATTGAAAATTTTAATATTTTATAAATAAACTTAACTTGTCACAGATAACAGAGAACTAATAATAATAATTTAAATTAGAATAATGGATTGGCATATATATATATATATATATATAAACACTTTTTAATGAGAAAATATTTTGAAAATAATAGGGAAAAACAAAATAGTTCTTTCATGAAAATCAAGTTAAATATGTATGTATAATGAACTGAGGTTTTAATCTTACTCAAAAACTTATTGACATCATCATATTTGACTTAAACAAAATTTTAAATCTAAGCAAAATTATAGATGAAATGAATAAATAAAAAGATAAAATTCTATATATATATGATTCTTCAAAAATTATGTACGAAATACTTTCATACCTACAATTCCAAAAGATGAAATAGTTCCTTTTAAATCTGTAACAAATTTCTGTCCTTGTTTAGATCTATTACCACATTTGATCATATTCAACAAGTCTCGAATTTCTCTTTTACTATATTCCACCTAAAAAAAATACTTTGTTTTAATAGAAATAAAAAATGAAAACCTCAATAACTTAATAAAATATGCTAAAAATTGTAAAAAATTTTTTTTAATTAATTAAAGAAAAATTATAATCAATGAGAGTTAATACTATATTTTAAACTGTGGCTATTAATTAATGTAATATTCTTTGTCATAATTACATAAAGAATGCTTATAAAGTCTTGTCACAGAACAGAATTCATACATAGTTTGTTAAATTATTTCTCCAATTGAAATTCTCAAAATAAATTGATTTTTTGCTTCATATTATTAGCTATAGTTATAATATTAAAAAAATTGTTTAACATTAAAAACCTGAAATAAAATTTATTTGATTTATTGTATTTTAATCAACTTAACATTAAACTGAAATAGATCTCCAACAGCAATATGGCAAAATTCCTCTGGGTAATTTCAATATTTTAAGAAAAAAATTTCTTTCATTTCTTTAAAATTTTAAAACAATTTTTTAATTTAATGCAATAATGTATAATATTTCTTATACTTTCCAAATTGTTATGAAGGATGGTAATTTGATATGATTTTTTATACATAAAACTTTACTAAAGAGGAGATTAATAAGGATCATTGTATTTAACAGGAAGTCAAATTTATTTAAATTTTTTAATTACTGTATATGTCGGGGTATAACACGCACCTATACTTTCAAACTGCATTTTTTTATTTTTAGATATATTCACCATATAAGGCACACCTTACCTTTTTTTTTTTTTTTTTTAAAGAAGAAACCTGAAATACACATGTGCAATGCTGTTATCTTTTGAAGTCATTTATTCGAAGGTTTTTCCTAGGCTTTGACAATGGTATACTTCTTTAACTACAACCATAAAGAGTAATAAAAGAGTGGGGAGACAATATAGGCACCATAGTACAGACTTTCCCCACACATTTCTACAGACTTTGTTTCCTCCCTCCCTTTTGTGTGATGTACATGACAGACGATTTATTTTGGAACAAATCAGAAAGCTCCAGAGACCTATTATGCTTTCTGTAGCATATTCAATAAAGTTCATAGTATCCCTTTCAGTGCTAAATATGGGTCCTGCGAAACATAGCAAACACAGTGTTCAAAATCAAAGTGATTCAATTTGCAAAAGAAAATGGAAATCATGCTGCTGCAAGGATGTTGGATGTTAGCGAAAGCTCAATATGTGAGTGGAAGAAAAATGAATTGACAATCATTAATATGCCAAGGAAAAAACATGCTTTGTGTAAAGGAGTAAAAAAATGGCCTATCCTAGAAGAAAATATTGAAAACTGGGTCCTAGAAAATTGCCAGAATGGATAAATTGTAGCAAGAAACATTAAAGTGGGCAAAAAAAGAATGCAAATTAAAGTGAAAATTTTAAAGCAATTTTGAGTTGATGCAACTGATTTATGACATGGAACAATTTAGTTCTGGGAGAAAAAAAAAAAGTTTCACAAATCCTTTCCAAAGATACTGGAAATATGGATGAAACTCCAGTAATGTTTGATATTATAGGAAATAAAATAATTGATGTGAATATAACAAATGTGAAAGGAACAAAAATGGTTCACATAAAAACAGGTCATGAAATATCTCATTTTACAATAGTCAGTTTGTGCACTATTGTGAAATAGTGCAACAAATAGTTTTAATTCTGTATTGTCCTGTTGAGCCGACAATACAAAATTAAAACCCATGGCCATTTTTAAAAGAAAAAATGAAGCTAAAATCTAATTTTCCAAAATGTGTATCAATTTGTGTGCATAAGAAAGGATGGCTGGATGGAAATGGTGTAAAATTATGGATAAGAAATATTTGGCAAAAGCATTCCAGGTGCCTTATAGAATCCAGAAAGTCTTAGTTTGGAACATGTTCAGATCCTCTCTAACGGATAATACGATTTGGTTTGTCGCTCTACGGTCATCTCGAGCACTCGTTAGGCTAAACAGACCAGGACCTACAATTCGGATAATATGAAGAAATTGCTAACACAGACATGGCAATTATTCCAAGCAAATTAATGCCATTAGTTCAATCTTGTATCAATAAGCCATTTAAAGCCAATTTAAAACAACAGCAAAATATGTGGGCATTAGAAGGTAATAAAACATTTACAAAAGGAGGCCAAATACATCATGCTAGTCTATAAATAGTATGAGAGTGGATAATAAAAGCATGGAATGAAATTAAACTTGACATAAAAATGTAGTATATCTAACTATCTTGATGGAACAGAAGATGATTATTTATTTACCGATCAGAATAAGATGGTGAAGATGAAACAGAATTCAATGATGTACCTGAAGATATAATGGAAGACGAATATGACAAACTTTTTATGTTATCCAATAATGAAAGTTCATATGGTATGCCATTTCTTTTAAATGACCAGCATTAAAATATATGTAAAAATTAATATTAATTATTAATTTCTAATTAAAACTGAACTATTTTATTAATTTTATATAAGCATATAAAGCGCATATTTAAATTTGTATCTTATTTTTAGTGTTGAAAGTGCACCTTATACGACAGAATATACGGTACTTCATTTGTGGTATATCATATGTAAAAACCTTTATCTTATCTTAACAAGATAAAGGTTTTTATATTTTAATGCCACCAATAAATGAATTGATATACAAATAAGTTTGATAGATATTTGAATATTGCTTATTTTTTATCATTTTTCCCTTCTTTTGTTAATAAGAAATTATCTAACTTAATTAAAAATGTTTATAGGTCAAAATGAAACTTTACTTAATATTAGATACAGTAAATATAATACATTACATAACTTTGACAGTTTCGAATATATACACCTCTTGCTGTGGCAGGCAGTGACATAATTTTGATTAAATAACAATCAATCATATACTTTTTTTTTTCATTTTCTGATATATTTATATTTGCTTTTATAGTGGTATATTTACTATAAAGCATATTTACAAATAAATAAAAAAATTTAAGCATGAAAAATAATGTTTGATTCATCTCCATTTTTCAACTTTTTTCCCATCTATAAATAAATATAAAATGACAAGAATAAATTGATAAAAAAAAAAAGGAGAGAGAAGTACAAATAGGTTACTTTTCATCTGTCTCGCACATTTTTAAAAAGGTAATAAAATTAGTATAATAACTGAAAGACATAATTGGCTTAGTTTAAAAATAATACCTGTATGTGCATACCATGTATACACTCATGAAAATTGCTTAAATTATTTTAAAAAACAACACTTATCAAATTATAATATATTTAAATCAAAAAATTTTTTAATGAGTTAATAAACTCAAATATATTAGAATAACAAAAGTTGCGAGAAAAACTTGAATAAAACTAACCTTGTCATCAACAACATTTAGCTCTTTCGTTTCAGTTCTATCAATTTGCAGAACACGGAATTTACTTTCTGTATTGTTGCATCCTACTAAGTAAAATCTCTAAAAAATATATATAAAAAAAAAATATTTTCTTCATAAACTTGTATAATAAAAAAGGTAATTAATCATTATATGATTTAGTAACTTTAGTAGGGTGATAATTGCTAACAGGTAAAGAAATTCCCATGATCTAATTCAATTGTGATTAACTAATTAAACGGTATATAAAATTTAAAAAGAATTTCACAATTGTATATTAAAATCAAGATTTAAAACTTTACAATAGACATTAGACACAGACTTTAGACTAAAACTTTACAATAATATATTTAAATATTATATATTTGTCATATTCCTTTCTGTGTTGTCAAAAGTACAATTTATATACATAGAAGTCTTTTGGAAGAAACTTTCTGTAGTAAACAAGACTTTCTGAAAAATGAAGTATTACTACTATTGTCAAATTTAATCAATTTTGAACTAAATAGTATTTGTCCAAGGAATTCTGATTCAATTAAATACAATTTCATTTGATTTTCTTCACATAGTTTTAACTCTACTAAAATTTTCTTCTTTTTCTTTCTCTTTTTATTTCAACTTCATTTATAAATCTTATGAAATGCCATTTAACTTTACACAAACAGACATTTCATCATTAAAAGATGAAATTACATTTTATGTATTTGATAATAACTATATAATTTAGTTAATATTTTTTATTTGAACCAGAGTCTTATTCAGAGTCATCATAACTTTAAAAAAATTAAATATATGTATATAAAAATTTTCATGAGGTCAAAACTATATTATTTACATTACATTATTTATTTATTACACTACATTATTTATTTCAGATTACATATTTATTATACATGTATTACATTATTTATTTCAGTTGCCATGTGTTGGCCAAAAATGGTTCAGTCATTCAATGCACCAATTTGACATCCTTAATTAAAAAGTCAATAAAAATAAAACCTAACTATTTTTAAACTAACAGAAATCAACAAATTGGTATAATTTTGAAAAAAAGAACAAAGAAAATTAAAAACCTTAGTTAGCAAAGTGTTCAAACAAAATCGGAAAAAACATTGGTTTTTCTTGAATATATATTTTTTCAAAACCAAGTGATCCAAAACAGTGAAGTACACTACCAACTAAAAGATAGTATGTTTGGAAAATGAAAGTGAACATATTTTAGAAAATTGACATAGAAAGTAGTGTACACAAAAATAGTGTATTTGTACTATAAAAATTAAAAACCACTTTGATGATTTTCCATTTAAATAAGAAAGAAAATAAGTTTACAAACAATAAATAAAGACATAAAAATTACTATGTTGCTATCAACTTACCGTTTTAGTTTTATAAAGAATTATCTTTTGTACTAAACTAATGATAGGATATGCAACTGCAGATTTGTTAGACATTTTAGAAGATTCCCAATTTCTCACGCAAAAATCATCAATAAATATGACAAAATATATATACTTGAAATAATAGTTACGTTTAAATATTACGGTATAAAATTATTGACATTTATACATATCTTAAAAAACAAGCATTATAATTATTTTAAATAAAATTATAACATAAGTTTAAAATTTATATAGAACATAAAATATAACTTTGCAGATAGTCTCTTTAATATTAACACATTTGAATGATTTGGTTTCTATTTGAGTAGGTGCTTTGAGATGAGATTTATGCTCGGTGATGCTGCTTTATCTCAATTTATCCAAATGCTAATAAATACTATATAAAAAAGAAATGAACAAACGTGAAAATTAAATATTTATACTGCAACTATTCTAAAACTCGAAATTCTTCATTTCATTACCTATGGTAGATCACAAATTCAATTTTAAAAGTAAGGAATCGTTGCACATACTTTCCAGTAACCAAAAAAAAGGAATAAGATGGATGGATCTGAAAATGAAAGAAATGGATAAAACAGTACATGAAATAGACTATAATATTTTAACAGTGGAACGCATATAAGAAAATATGAAGTGCAACTAGCATTGGAAGTGCAACTAGCATTGGAAATTAAAGAGATTAAAAAGTAATAATCTCCAGGAAGAAAAAGTGGGGTATTCCATAGCGTTACGAGACTTTTCATAGAAATTTAAGCATCATTGCTGTCTTGTAAGATGCATCCTCCAACATATCAAAAACCAAGAATACGAAAGTATTTTATATTATACTGAAATCAACTGGACCTGAAAGCCATCAGTTCTATAATTTAGTTTGCCGGGTAAGTGAAACTGATCTTCGGAATAAAGGAAGTTTTCCTGTATTGCTAAAATAGATACAGAAGAAAAAATTGAAGCAGAAAGGTTCGTTTGGCTCGGATACTGTGAGAGTTCCATTGTAATATTTTAAAGTAATATTCGACATGAAAAGAAAAGTTAATAAAAATTGAAAAAAAATTAATCAAATAGGAGCCTAAATCGCTTATTAAGTATTCTGGTTTGATAGTTATGTCAAATGAAAGGTAAGGAAAGTTAAAGACTGATTATTATGATTCGTTGTCACTGTGCTATCAACTTCTTATAAAACCTCGAATCCCAGTTTTTTAGTTTTTATTATTATTTTTTCTTTCTTATCTTTAAACTCAGGAATCGGGGTTGTAACGTAGGTTGGTTGGTTGAAGTCAGATTTAGCCATTCTGCGCCAAACAAGGTGGTAAAACGCAAAAAAGTAATTGGAAATAAAATCAGTTTATTTCGCGATTCTGGGAAAACATGACTAAAAACCACGATAATATATGTAAAAAAAATAGGAAAGAAGTGTATGACATTTAAAAGACAAATGTGGGGCTTATAAATGAATATTAAGACGAAAGATATGATTAAAAATTTACACATAAAAGGCCTTAAATAATTTGTTCAAAGTTAATGTAAAAACGATGTAATGTGCATGGCACATGGTTAAAATATTAATTGCACTGAAATTTAAAAAATAAATCAGTCAGAAATCATCTCCGTCTCGTTGTATTTTACAATATCAGTACCTGTGCTGTTATCTGTTGTTGATTCTGGTGACTCTGAGGCGTTCTATTTTTATTCTAGCGGGAAAATTCCCTTTCTAACAGTGAAAGTAGAAGTCGTTCAATTTGTATTCCATTTTACATCAATAGGTGTCGCTACATCACTCCCCTACCAGTAACAAAGTTACGTTACTTTGAAAATGGTAGACGAATTAATATATCAATACAAATAATAGCGAACAAATACACATTGATACAAATTGAAATTGCACAAAATAATTACAAATACAATTACATTTAAACAATTACATACAATAAATCAAATTAATTTTTAAAATGGAATGGATGAATTATAAGTTTGAAGAAAAGTCAATAATGTCATTGAAACGAACAGGAAGTTTTACTTGTCTTCCACAACGTGTTGTTGTATTTGGTTGTGCAACTTGCTGACTTGGTATAAATGTTTGTTCACTCGGCACAGATGTATGATCATTTGATGATGTTGGATTCAGAAGTTCATTAGGTTGTAACACATATGCCGGTTTTAATCTATCCACTGAAATATTAACTTGTTTATTTTTAATTGATAGAAGAAAGTTTTTCGGGATCTTTGCAATACCAAATAGGGTCCTTCATATGGGGGTTCTAAAGGTTTTTTAACTCTGTCAATTCGCAGAAATACATGTGAGCATGTGTACAAATCTTTTGGAATGAATATCTTTTGTTTACATTTGTTTTTGGATTGGTATGGTTTTAAGTCAGCCATCTGTTTTCGGAGATTACTTACAAAATTATCATCAGATATTGGCAATCTGGATTCTTCAAAGAATTCGCCTGGTAATTTAATAGTTTTTCCATAAACCATTTCAGCTATTGTATACTTAGAGTCCTCATGTAGAGCAGCTCGCAAACCCATAAGAACCGTTGGTAATGTGTCCGTCCAACGAACGTTGTTATGACATCTAATAGCTGTTTTCAAGGTACGGTGAAGACGTTCAACTTTTCCATTACTCTGAGGATGGTAAGAAGACGTATGGTTTACTTTAACACCACATAGCGCAGCTAAACTTCGAAATAGTTCTGAAATAAATTGAGTGCCTCTGTCAGTAATAACACAAGTAGGTACACCAAATCGGGTAATCCAATGCTCATAAAAAGCTTTTGCTATACTTTCTGCAGTGATATTTGATAACGGTACCACTTCCATCCAAGAGGTAAACCGATCAATACACGTCAAGCAGTATGTGTATCCATTAGAAGGTGAATAAGGTCCAATTAAATCTATATGAACGACACTAAATCTCTCATCTGGTGCTTGAAATTGTGAATATTCTGATTTTGTATGTTTAGTTATTTTATTTTTCTGACAGTTGATGCAAGTTTGAGTCCACTGTTTAACATCTTTTTTCATATTTGGCCAAATGAATCTTTTAGTTATTTCTTTTACAGTAGTTCGAATTCCAGAATGAGCTAAACTGTGAATTGTATTAAATATTGTCATTCGAAAATTTTTTGGTATGAATGGTCTGATACTGGAAGTAGAGGTATCACAATACAAGAGCTTTCCTGATGGCAATTGGTGTTCTTTAAAATGTAATGATTTGGAATGTAATTTCAATTGTTGCAGTTCATCATCATTAATTTGTGCATCAGCTATCAAGTCATAATCGACAATAGGTGAATCGATGTCCTCAATTCTAGACAGTCTGTCTGCTACCACATTGTTTCGACCACTGATATGGTATAGGTTAGTAGAGAATTGTGAGATATATTGTAGGTGTCTTAGTTGTCTGGGGGAGGCTTTATCATTGTTTTGCTTAAAAGCAAATATTAACGGCTTATGATCAGTATAAATATCGAAATCTCGACCTTCAAGTAAATGCTTAAAATGTTTAATGGATAAATATATACCCAAAAGTTCACGGTCATAAACGCTGTAATTTTTCTGAGCATCATTAAGTTTTTTAGAAAAAAATGCAATTGGCTTCCATCCATTTGGTTCTTTTTGTTGAATAACTGATCCAATAGCCCAATCAGATGCATCTGTGAGAAGTGCCAGAGGGTAATCCGAGTTGGGATATGCCATTAACGCTATTTGAGCAACATCTTGTTTGCATTTTTCAAAACTTTGTCTAGTTTCATCGGTCCATGGTATTTTGCGTCGATCTTTTTTTGTAGATCCTTTCAAAAGTTCATGTAGAGGGGCTTGAGTTTTTGCGGCATTATTTATATAATTACGATAAAAATTGATCATTCCTAAGAAGGAACGTAATTCGTGCATAGTTTCTGGCAATGGATATTCTATGATAGCTTTGATCTTTTGAGGTTGAGGTAGTGAACCTTCCGCAGATATTTGATAGCCTAAAAATCTATTACAGGTACTCCCAAAACTGATTTGCTAATATTAATCCGTAGACCATATTTATCTAAACGCTGGAAAACTATTTTAAGATGTGAACGATGTTCTTCCTCGCAAGAAGAGGCGATCAACACATCATCTAAGTATGGAAACACAAAGTCTAGACCATAAAGAACTTCATTTATAAACCTTTGAAATGTTGCAGGGGCATTTTTGAGACCAAAACTCATCACATTGAATTGATAAAGTCCAAAAGGTGTGATGATGGCAGTTTTTGCCTTATCTTCATCTGCTACAGGAATGTGATAATATGCTTTAGTAATGTCAATTTTAGAAAATATAGTTTTATTAGTTAAAATATGTTGAAAATCCTGGATTCGAGGTATGTTATATCGATCAGGTATAGTTAAATCATTCAATCTTCTATAATCACCACATGGACGAAAAGAACCATCTTTCTTTGTTACTATATGTAATGGACTTGCCCATTCTGAGCTAGATGGACTAATGATGTTATTGTCTAGCATATATTTAAATTCTCTTTTAGCTATTTCCAACCGTTTTGGATCTAATTGTCTTGCTTTACAATTTATAGGTTGTCCTTTAGTTACAATATGATGTTTTACATTATGTTTAACATTTGAAACAAGAAAATTTGGTTTTGTTATATTGGGATACATAGAAAATAAATCAGAATATTTACATAAGCTGCTCGTTGTATTTACACTTTCATTAATAGAGATGGGTGCAATGTTACCATAAACTGCAAGGTTAGTTACACCATCAATTAATCTTTTATGCTTTATATCAATTAATAAATTGAACTTATTTAAAAAATCTGCACCTAGTATAGGTTTACTAATTTTGGCCACAATAAATGGGAATTGAAATTCTCGGCGTAAACCTAGATCAAGATTTAAAATTTCTGTACCAAAAGTATCGATTGCAGTATTATTTGCAGCATATAATTTATAGTCACTAATAAATTTGTGTTTAGAAGTATAAGAAATAAGACTTACGTCCGCTCCACTGTCAACCAGAAAGCGTAAACCCGTTTTTTTTTGTCGTTGACAAATAGACGGTATTGACGGCAATATGTTGTATTTTCAGCAGCAGAGTCTGCCGTTAATTCTGTTGCTGATTCTGGTTTTCCGAAGGATTGTTTTTCCATGCACATGGAGCTTTGCATTTATCAGGAAAACATTTTTCTCGAAAACGAAAATGGTAATAACAATATTTGCCAGAAGGATTGTCAGAGCGATTGCGAGACTTACTTCGATGAGAAGAAGAGTATCGACCGCTATTTGTTGTTTGGGAACGAGAGTTCCTTGTGACACTCAGTTTTTCAAGTTTATTTTCCAAAGATGTAATTTGTTGTTGTAACTCAGTCATGGCATCTGATCCTGATGAAACATTGCTTACGCGGTAAAGTTCTTGTTTTGGTTGCATTTCAAGAATACGATCCGCCATTAATGCCAGTTTTTCAATTCCTTCATCACTAACTAGTAAAATATTCCGCACAGAATCAGGCATTTTTGTAGAAATAATGTTGTTAGTACCTTATCAGTTATTCCATCAGTAGCCAGGTTTTTCATTTTTTGTAAAAGTTGACTGGGTTTAAGATCTCCCAAATCAAGTCCTGTCAGCAGTCTCTGAAGACGCTTATTTTCGCTTTCTTTAAAAGTATTCAGCAAACGTTCTTTAGCAGCGGTATATTTTGTTCTATTATCATCACTTATAATGTCCCACAAACTTTCAACAAACTTCGGTTCTAATTGCGAAACTAAGTAGTTGAATTTTGTATCCTCGGCTGTTATTCCACAAATTGAAAACTGTGCTTCAACTTGAAAGAACCATATTTCTGGTTTTTCAGCCCAAAAAGGAGGTATTTTGACACTTACCCGCGCTACTTCATCTTTTTTCGCCGATTCATTAGATTCAGTCATTTTGTAAATAATTCACTGTTTGCAAACAATTCACGGGTCACCAAGTATGTGGCGGTATTGTAAAGGTTGCGTAGTGTTATTAAAATCCAGACGGCAAAATAAAAGACGATAATCAATTTTCACAATTACGACATGTTTATTCTACTTCGAACGCTTACTACGTTCTATTTTTATTCTAGCGGGAAAATTCCCTTTCTAACAGTGAAAGTATTTTACTGCGCAGTGATATAAGTTTTGATAAGGAGGTTACCAGATTTTAATTTTTTGGCAGTTAAGGTCACCGCCTATAGCCTGAACTTTTTTGTAATTTAAAAGGGGAAATAGTATTTAATTACTTTTTAGGTGCAGAAATAATGACAAATGTGACAAATTTCGATGTCCATTCATGATAAGGTATATAAGAATCTGGTCAGGAACAGTTGATGATAAACTTGTTAATGGCGAATTTAGGCCTTCGCCAAGGCACGAAGTTTTAGAAAGTGAAGTCATGAAGGAAGAAAAAATATATTCGAGTCCCAGATCCTACCGCCCAGCATGGAATCCAACAAGGAAAAGCATATTCCTGCTTTAGTGCTGACCAGAATACGGTCAAAGCCACTTCCAGGAACGGCCTCCACCCTTCGCGAGACACCCAATAAGTGACTCATCGCTTGAATCCAGAGCAATTCTAAACACCAGGGACTGGTAATTGCGAGCCGAATGATGCACCCGGTAACTAAAGTCTACTGCCCGTCTAGAAGAAGCGGAGGCCAAAGGGACATGTTGCCCATACGAGAGTTGCAATTCTAGCTAGACTCAATCCCCAGGATCCTCTTTTCCTGTGACACGGGTCGCCACACACGGCAAACACGTGGGTCAGAGAACTGACATTGTTAAACACAAAAATAACTTGAAAATGACAAAAATGAGACAATGTTAATTAAATCGTGATATATCTGAAAATCAAACACAAGGACAAGTAAAGAACAATGCAAAACGCAGGAGTTTATAAAGTAATGATAGAAAAAAAAAGAAGCAAACATATGAATGGGTGAGGCACAATGATCTGAGCGATAACAATGATGTCTGAGATCTCTAACGATGGAAAAGGAAAAAAAAGGACAAAAGAAGGAAGGAAATGATCACTGTGTCGCACCGGGATCGTGAAACCCGTACACAGGTAAAAAAAGATGCTCCCCTGAGGGGTTGAAACATTAGAGAAGACAGTTTTTTTATTGCTTGACATAAGGAGGCGAGACTTGTTTTTATATTTTCAGTCAGCGTTTTGAGAGATTCCTGAAAAACGGATACCTGTTCCTGACATATTTCTTTAACAAATTGTCGAGTTTCTATGGCTTGTTGAAAACAATTTCATAATTTCAACCTTTGTGATGTAATTGGAATTAGTGTCTGCTCTTACTTTAGAAGAAAAAGAGGGATAAACAAGAGTAAGAAATAAAATTAGAATTACAGAAAAAGTCAGAGAGGGATAAACAATAATGTGAAATAAAATTAGAAATACAGAAAATCAGAGTGTGAAAGTGTGAGAGAGAGAGTGTGTGAAATAAAATTAGTATTAGAAAAAATTAGCCAAACTTGAAAAAGAACTAAAACTTACGAAAATGAAAGGGGATTCAGTAACGTAACGTAACGGTAGGTATTTAGTTGGAGTACCAGGGAATTTCCCGTACCTCCATATCTATAATTATTATTAAAACATAATTTTAAATCCAGAAGATGAGCTAAGGAAAGAATATTAAACGAGCCCATGCTCGGAGAGAATTTACAGGATTAAAAAGGTTAGTAAATACAAAATTTAAAACAAAAGTATTTAAAAATAAAAACTGTGGCAATTAAAAGGAGTTAAAAAAATAACCGTTACGAAACCACGAAAACTTCTGGCTGGCTGAAGAGAAAGAGAAAAGGAAAGGGGAGGGCAGAGTTATAAACAAACCAAAACTAAATCGTTTCGAAGTTCTGCGTTGGAGCGACCTTGAAAGAAAAGAGCGATTCCGAAGCTATCAAAATAAACTACAGTGGTGGAAAAATGGTTCTAAACTGAAAATGGATCTTCTTTGTGGAATCGGAGAATGAAGTTCGCGTCAAAACGAGAGAGTGAAATGTCTGGCACAGAGCTTTCTCACACCGGGTCAAAGTGAATTCTTTTAGCCACGGGGAATGAACTGAAGTCTTGAAAGTAAATAGAACGCGGGCATTTTTTCGCATGACGCGTGGTCGGATCATAATACGGGAGATTTAGCAACGTTGGATTTGTAGATGCATCAATTTTTAGAATGAAATTTTCGGTAATCTTTTTGCCAAGGTCTGGAATAGGATCAATTTTTAATTCGTCGTGAATACGATGGCGGTTATAATGAAAAGGCGCATCCGTTATCGTCATTAAGAACTGATTTTGAAGAACCTGTAGTCGCTTCAAATGGATCATTGTTGAATTTATCCAGACCGGAATCGCATAAAGCAGTATAGGTCGGATAAGTGAGATAAAGGGGATTCAGCTAACACATCTCTAGCTAGACACAACAAAGAACTGAGTGATGACTTAGAAAGTTTAATCAAATATGTCAGATCAACTATTCAAGTGCCATCAAAGGCAGAGTCTTTCAACATTTTCTTTAATTCATTAGAAAAAGTTTACAGGATTAAAAATTAAAAACGGAAATTCTTATAAACCTACCGGGCGAGAGAGTAGAAAACAAACTTATTAATACCCTGTTCTTCAACGTAAACAAGTACGAGAAGATTAAATCCTTGGTCCTTAAAGAGTTTCAACCAGCCCCTTCCCCTTGAGTGCTTAAATCAATAAAAAAAATCTCATAAGTTACCATCCGCAAATTATGTGCAGTTTGCATCCAGAGTGGGTGCAGCGTTTGGGTATTATTGTCAATTGAGAGGGGTAATGAAATTTAAGAAGCTATGCGATTTAATTGTTTTCGATCAAATTTTAACATCCCATGACAGAGAATTAATGAGGCACATCAGTACCAAACAAGAGGAAGGAGGTTTCAAGTCTCAGTCACATGGAAGAGAATTAGGCCTGTACATAGCTTCAAAGAGTGAAACAAATCATAACACCAATTATAGTAGATCTGTATAAAATAATCATAAGAAACAAGCTTTTAAAACTACCGCTTTTTGAAACTATCAAAACTTCAAAATGCATATTGTGCGAACAAATTTATCCTCTTTACAAATGCCACAGCTATAAAAACCTTTCAATAAATAACAGAGTTGCAATTATTTTTTTTTTTAAATCTGTTTTAATTGTATTTTCTCGAATCATAGAGTCAAGAACCGTAAATCAAGATATACTTGCTCGGGGAGTGAAAAGAGGCATCATGTTTCCCACCATTTCAATCGGAGCCGAGTACAATCAATTTAGGTAGAAAGAAAGAAGTAATGGAAAGTTAATTTTCTCCCTCTGCAAATACGTTTATTTCAAATATGAGTTAGGAAAATAGTCTTTTAACAGCAATTTACACTTCAATCAGAAAGAATGTTTGAGTACAGCCATCTACTTCATTTTTAATGAGATCGGAAATTTTTTTCTAATCAAAACCTTGCTGGATTCGGGAAGTACATCTTGTTTTTTTAACAAAAGAATATGCAGACAGATTGAGGTAGAAGAAAGAGAAAATAAACATAGCTGTTTCAGTTTGAGCAAATTTCAATTAACCATTAAATCAAGAGTTGCTGCATCTATTAGCAATAAGAAAAGAAGTTTAATCGAAATTTGGATTTTTTAGTAGTTCCAAAGATTTAATTCCATCAAACAAAATAAAAATAAACGAAGATGATTTGTGTAATATTAATTTGGCTGACAAGAGGTTTAATGTTCCTAAGAGCATTCAAATGCTATTGGGAGAGGACATATTTCATGATGTACTTTAGCCAGATCAATTAAGGACAGAAAATTCTAATCTTACGTTTCAAAATACTGTATTCGGCTTTATGATATACTGTTACTTACGGTACAGTTAGTACTCCATATCTAGCAATGAGGACTTTTAGAATCCAGATGAAAATTGTTTTTAAAAAATTGGTGGTTAGAAGGAATTTAAGACTTGCATTTTGTTTTCATGATTCAAAAATAAGTTCCATATTCTACATTTTAAACCTGTATAAAATGGACATATCGCGATATTAGTTGGTCAATATATCTTTATTTTTTAAGTTCTACATCATCCGTTACTAGCTCATACACATACAGTTTGCTTTTCTGAGATAGTAACAGGTTCCCAACCCCTGCCTAACAATCTTAGTCATTTTGCAAACAAAATCTGGATTATTCAGTAAAGATTACAGAACTTCATTGACTTTCATTCTAATTTTGAATAAATGCTCAATTAAACCTTTTATTTCTGTGGCGTGGTGTGCGAAAAACATACAACTCTTCTTCATGAAGCCTTTGGAGCACTGTTGATCCAGCGTCTCTTCCAAGAAAAGACCTGAGGTGTATGGTCGCAACAAAAGGGGACTGAGTAGAGCTGTAGGCTCAGGGTCTACGCCTGAATTAGGAGTTGGTCTTCTCTGCATAGCCCAGAGGACGGAGTGAGAAGTTCAGATGAGCTGTGAGATGGACGCGTGGTTTGCACACCTGTATGGTGATTATTACTATTAAAGCTAAGGGGTTTATACTTCAAAGGTTCATGTAATCTTATTTGTCAATCTATACTCACCAAGTATTCTAGAAAGTAAGTTACATGTAAAATTGTTAGATTTCACAATTTGTAGTTTAAGTTGCTAGGCCTAATTTAATAATTTTAGATACGAAATACAATCATGCAAGTACATTTATTTTACACATCTTTTAACATTCATTAAACCAACAAATTCAGTTTACAAACCATAAACAAATCTCAAAATGCTTAATCAGTAATAGAAGACACTACAGTGTGCCAAACAGTCAAGTGTTGAATATTTGATAAGTAATTTATGAATAGGCAATATGAGCTTTTTTGGCATATGAAAACTGTATAATACAAATAATTTTTTAATAAGTACAAAAAGTTATTTTCAATGTTGCAAACTGCAAGTTTTATTCAATTAAAAAACTCTGCGAGTGACAGTGGGAAAAAAAACAACAGTCAATCTGTCTGAACTTCAGTAGTAGATATGGCTTAGAAGCATGATGTAAAATATGTTGATCCCAGTGCTTACTCCCAAATAATATTAACTATCAGCCTTCAAGAGTTCAAAGACATTTGTAAGTTGCTAAAAGATTGTAATTTGTTGCTCTGCACAAAAATGGAAAATAAAATAAGAGAAAGTTTACCTTGAGAATGGTTAACATGGTGTCAAGCTTAAATCATATACCATCTACTTACCATGTTGTATTTTTTGCAGTTAGTTTAAGGCTTTTCCTCTAAAAATTAACCTTAGAAAAGTTGAGTGCTATTTTGTGAAAAAGCATACATTGTTTAACATAAAAATTCCTTTTGAAGTCATTAAAGGGCCACAAATTCATAAAGACAAATACGAATTCAATGTAAAACTAAGCAGAAATCACTTCCAAGAAGTATTGTAGACAAACGTTAAATTCTCATTTAGAGATTTAGTTTTTCAATAAGAGTGCATAAAGACTGAAGATAGTTGTATGCTGTTTTGTTAAATAAAGTACAATGTTTGATATAAAAATTCTTTTTGAAGTCATTAAAAGGCCATGAATCGATAAAGACAAATACAAATTCAATACAAGACAACTAAGCGGAAATAGTGTCCAAGAAGTATTGACTTTGAGCAGAGAAGTTGTTCAAACCTTTCTAGACCAAAGAAAAGAAATTTTCTAGTAGAACCAAAACCAGATTTTTTCACAAATGTTCCAATAGTCGGGTACATACCTATACCAAAACCAAGGCTCATATGAAAAGTAAATTAACATTTAATTTAACTTATGCACTTTCTTTAAGCTGATTCTGTTTATAGAAATTTCTTTCACAATCTATGAATTAGAAAAGGGCTTGCATTCAACCAAATTGCTGTATAGAAGTGGCAAAAGTCAATCCTAAATCTGTCATAATTTTTTTTTAATAAATGTTAAGTATCCATATTTAAAGCATGGTATTTCAAAATTGCTATTACTTGCAGACAATGTTTTTCAGCTATATGACAAATAATATTAAATGACTTGCAACTTCATCAATGTGCATATTATACCTATTCTATTTCAGCAATATTTTCTATGTATGCTAAATAACATTGCATGACCAAAACTAAGTAACATTCATAAATCACAATTTCCACTTAATTTTTGGAAAACATCGCAAAATGTTATTTTAAAAAATAACCAATGGCATACTAATTTCAAAATATAAATTACTGCCAATTTGTAATTGTACAGATAATTGAAAAATTGCATAATTAAAATTTTTTTTTTTTGAAAAATAGATAATTTTCATTAGTATGCATAAAGATGATCAACTGCTACATTCTGTATTGAGCAGCATGAAAACTTTCTTTGTAATATTTAATTGAAAAGATCAATTTACAATGAAAAATCCACTTTGCTTACATAACTTGCACAGATAAGCTTTCAATCTCATATAATTCAAATATGACGTGCATTTAACTTGTGTTAACTACCATAATTTTGTGGTTGTAATCCAAAGTCATAATTTTCAGAGGAAAAATAACGATCTGGTATATTGTAAAGACAATTCATGATTGTTTTCATGTAAAACTCCATTTTGGATTGACATAGATTTTTTTTTTTAATTTTTAAGGATGTTGGTATTGATATGAAAAATTAATACACATTTAAGATGAAAAAAAAAAGTGAAAAGTCATGTACATAAGAACCAAAATATTTATAAAGCATTTCTTAAAAAGAAAGTAACCAAATTCATGAAAGCAGAACCAATTTCAATTATATGCAATTGAATTTGAAACTTGAACTATCCATTTTAAAATAGAACAAATGACAATTATCTCCAACTTTTGATTTATTTGCTTGCCAATTATTAATTCCATATATCAAAAAACATAATTTGTTACATCATTGCACTCTCACAATGATGTATATTCAGAATCTACCTTTCCTCATCTACAGTTTATATTATATTTTTGATTTCCATATGCTTATCACTCTGTTTTCTTACATAAAAATTTTATTTCAGGCAGAAAAAGGCATAAGACAACTATATTATCAATTTTTACTGTGTAAAAAAAAAAAAAAAAAAATTCAAGTTGTATATAGTAGCCAATAATTTATACCAAAATTCTAATGTTTTTAACAGAAACTCTTAACAAGAAATCATGGTATTAACTTTACTTAATTACATATTACAATAAAAATGGATGTTGTATAAAATTGTAAGAGTTTTTCAAATGAAATGTAGGAAACTATGAATATAAAGTCTCAACAATTTAGTGTATGGAAATTTCATAAAGCAAGCTAATTTTTAGAAGTAATATAAATGTCTTTATTAAAAAATTCACAATATATAAATATAAAAAATTCAGAGTATAGAAAAAGTATAGTAATTTTACAGTTTTAAAATGCATTAAAAAGCATCTAAAATAAAATGCATTAAAAGCATCTAAAATAACACATTAAAAAGCATCCAAAATAATTGTAGTCGGGCACTGTAAAAATATACATAAGAATTAATGATGCTTTGCTTGCAGTCGCTTATCAGTTTCAAATTCAGGCGACTTGGGTTGAGTTAAAGGCACAGAACTCTGTTTCACGTCAATGGGTTTGTACATTCGAATTGGATTAGCCTTATGAACAATTTCATTTCTCAGTCTTTTTAATTCAATTCGCTCTTGTTCTTCTGCAATTGCTTTTTGTTCTTTGCGAATTCTCTCCTTTTCGCATTCTTCGGCATCTTTAATTTCTTTCAGATGTTGTCGCTCAGATGCACGTTTATCAGTAAACAAGTGAAATTCTTCAATTTCTGCAAAAATAAATTTATAAAATATTAACTAACTAATAATAGTTTTTAATTGAATGAAACTGCAGAATAACTTTAAAATTTTGATTAAAATGTCAAATGTTAATGTTTTTATTGAATTTTCATAAGACACATATAAACTAGGATTATGTATTAATAATAAAATATCTAATATATTACTGTGATAAAAAATAAGCAAATGAATTTGATACATGATATATTGATTTAATAAGTGTTTCAGTATATTTTTTACATTTGCACAGTAATTAAGTGCATAAATGATTTATTCAAAATGGTTTTCATAAGTTTTATTTTCAATGTTAATGCCTAATGATGTTTGTTCACAAATATCTGATAATTTCAAACAGACTTGCTCTTTAATAATAAATGCTCTCTTTAATGAGCTACAATCACATCCACTAGCAAAATTTTTAAATGGAATATATTATTGCCCATCATATAGAAAAAAACAAATAGTATGCTAGACCATCTGATCTTTTCAGCAGCAGTAAATTGGAAATGGTTTAATTAATTAGTTATTAATTAAATGGTTACCTTCTTATTAAAACAAAGCTGAATCACATTCTCCATTTTAATCTTTTATCGAAATGTAAAAATTTTCCAAAAATTACCAATTATATTTAAAAAATAAAAGAGAAATGCTAAAAAAAAGAGAATTGTTGGCCTATATGTTATGCATCCCTGATCTAAAAGGTTGACTACTAGAAAGTAAATTGCATAAAGTGTTAAGTTTTTGAAAATATTTTTTTATTAACAGAATTTTTTAAAAAATTACATTTTTTTTTAAAATGACTTTTATTTTAGCCAGTAGACAAAATATAATGTAAAATACAAGATTCTGTTTTTCATGAGAAATTTTATTTAACGTGAGGTAAGTCAATTTTAACTGAATATCAATAACATCAAAAGATACTAATAACATCCATTTTGAACTATTTATGCTAAATATCTTGGGTTCCAAAATGGAAAAATATTATGAATTTTTTTTTAAATCAATTTTGTGTAGAATCAATGATGATCAAAAGAGTGCTCTATTTTTTTTTATAAGATCAACTGAACATTAAATGAGTATTAAAATACAAGGCATCTTAATTTTACAGAACTTATAAAATTACCTCTCTTTTTTTGTTAAGTATAATTCTTTAACTAAATTAGTTCAGATGTATGATCATTAATACCAATTTAAAAATCTCAAAATTTTTAGTGCATCAACAGAAAATACTTAATTAAAAAAAAAAAGAACATTAGGAGTAGGGGAATATATAATAGAAAGAGTTCTTGGACTAAAAAAATAAAAATAAAAAAACCCATGAAGAATAGTTAAAAAAATTTATAATTGTAACTCATAATTGAAAATATGAGGAATATTGAACTTTTTAAAATTGGAGATAGTCAAGTATACATGACAATCATATACTATTATTTTTATAAGTCTTGCTACCCCTTTGTTTATCAGTAATTAATGAATAAATTTATTAACAACTGAACAGAAACATCACGTTGGTTTGTCAAGAGTCTTGTTCTCTAAGGAAATTAAAAGAGGAATTTCAGTAGGCTCCTAAGCAGCTGGATTTGTATAATAGCAACCATTTTCATACTTCAAAGGTTTTTTGTAAAAATTAATAAGAGGAATTTATCATCTTTTATTTATTTCCATGCTATACATTTAGAATACTATTAGAGCATGAAAATTTTTTTTTAATAAAAAGAAATATTTTAATAGTGTATCTTTATTAGGGAATATCTATATGCATAAAAATAGCAATTCTTAAAATATAAAAAGCAGCATTAGTATTTTGCACAGGCTTATATACGAGAATCTTTCTGCCATAAAGATAAAAGTTGCTTACTTATATTTTGTCTTTGAGGTTTTTCAGGTACAAAAGGTTCTTTTTTCAAAACAATGGCAGGTTGGGCTTTAAAAGATTTATTTTCTTCTGTAAAAAACTAACAGATACATCAAATTAGCTTATTAGATAAAAAATATGGTATATCAATATTAATAAAATTTTTCTAATAATTTTATTTTATAACTCTGATGTTTAAAATTAGAACACAGCATTTTCTAATTATTTTTTTAAGGGAAAAAACTAGTTTAACTATTGATTTAAATTAAGGTGTCAAATCTTGTAGCTTTCCTGGGTTGTTTTACTCATAAAATAAATTTCACAATAGTTGTTAAATGAAATAAATAAATGTATAATTAAAATATACACCATGAAAAAAAATAAATCAGAAAGAAAAAAAAAAGAAATTAAAAATTATGTTAATTACTAAGCATAGGGAAATTTTATTTACTTAAACAAGACATACAGCATTTAAGAAAGCACAATATAACAAACAATTAAATGTCCCAATGTACAAAATAAGGAATATTAATATAGTAATAAAATTAAATGATCATATAAAAATATCAATGTTAAAAAAGAAACTGATACACAACAGCAATAATGGATTGGACATTTCCAATTCAGTCCTTTATAGAATTTCATATCTATATTGTAGTAAATTTATTAAAAAAAAAAAAAAAACTAATTAATATATCTACACTTACACTATTCTGTTTTGAACTTCTTTCTGGCAAATGAAAATTGAAAGGTTCAGGTTGAGTTGCTGGCTTTTTTGGTACAGCAGGTAGAGCAGATGGTTCTGGAAAAGGCATCATTTGAGCGTGGAATACAAATGGCTGGAAAAAATATAAAAACACATTAAAAAACATAAAATAGGACAATATTCAAAAACAAAATTTAATTAAAACATTTAAAATAAAATTGTCACTGTAGCATGAGTATTGTAGCAAGATATTTTGGAATAATTACTCATGAACAAATTGTTGAAATATTAGTAGCATAAAGAATTACATTCGATTCTTAAATTCAATTAATGGCAATAAGGAAAAGTTAAATATAAGATAGATATACACCAATTCCAATTGCGTACTTTTTTCTCTACATTTAATTTAACAATCTTCATTTTTATCTTGCTTATTATTTTATTATACAATTTTAAACACTAAAAAATGATTAATGTGTACAACTAAATTAAATAGTTAAAAAGTGAAATTCGATCATGAATTTCTAATATTTATAATGTGTTAACATACTTTGCTGGACAAATACATATTGGTAATATATATTTATGCTGAATAACCCAACAAACTTATGAGGCAAATTCAATACCCCAAAGGAATATATCGAAATTTGATAACACTAGAGCTTCATGAAACAGCAATTGTTCAATTACTACAAGAAGCATTACTAAATTCTGACAGAAACATCTGTTAGATGATGATTAAATTAACTTTTACAAACTAACAGATCCTTACACTATTTTGTGGAAATTGATCTGTTTATATCAGATATTCAAAATGAAATATAAAGCATGTGACTTAATATTAATCAATTGTTATATTTAGTAACACATATTTCATGCCAGTTTTAAAACATAAATACACATATTATGTAAAAATTGGCGCTTATTTTAATTAAGTTTTTCCTGTTGCTCAAGGAGATTATTCTATTTTAAATAATAACTAATACTGTTATTTATTTTATAGATTCACTTTTTCGGATACACCTCAGACCTCTAACCAAGACATTATGTTCACTGACAAAAAATTAAAAAAGTCTTTCTGTGAGAAAAAAAAAAAAAAAAAAAAATGATGAAATGCATAAATTGTGAGGGTACAGAATTTTAATACATAATAAAGGGTTTTTAGAAACATATGGTGAAATGTTGAAACTATACCACAAGTTGGACACTGTACAATCAAACATGCCTCACTCAATAGCTTTCAACTTATCTTGACATTCTAAATGTCTGGAGATCTCTGCTATAACACCCAGCCTGGAATTGTAAATAATACCTGGACATCTTGTCCTCAAAATAAAAACCATTTAAGCCGGACATTGGGTTGAAAGATTTTTCAGTATCGCACAATAAAGCAAAGAACAAGAATTAGGGATATATATTTTTTTTTTAAATTTCAGGTTCTTTAAAATAAATTGATATAATTAAGATTGCATCTACTGTTGTGTGCTATGATACAGTTTAAAAAATTTATAAAATAAAAAGTTTCTTATGCTGCCCAAGGAGATTAATCAGTTTTAAATAAAAACTTACACTGTAATTTATTTTTTATTTTCAAACCATTTTTAGTGACATTACTAACCAGAATATCATGTTCTACATGACATAAAAGACAACTTTGTTTTCTTATTTACAATCTTAAAAAGAAAAACCTTCATATAATCCTTTAAGGGTTATAAACTTAAAAATGTAGTAACTAATTTTCTTCAGAACACATATTTGGCTTAACTATATGCAATCGTTTACAAAATAGCACCATATGAATAATAAAATTAAAATGAGAGAGGTAATTTTTAGAAAAACAAAGTATTTAGAATGTAAAAGTGGAGAGTAAGTATTAAGTAGTATTAGAGGTTATCAAGTATAAACATACTTTGCTTGCATTCTCAATTTCTTCCTGGATTTTCCTTTCTTTCCGAGAAAATCTCTCCCTGTCAGCTTGGTCAAAACTAAATGGTTTAACATCAGTAGGTTTAGGCACAAATGGGACAAAAGGCACCTTTGCTTCAGTTGCTTGCTTCTTCTTGGCCTGATCTTTTTTCTGAAGCTCTTTCTCTGCCTCATGGATCTGGGATATAGATAGTATGATGTTTTTAAAAAGTTACACTAAGTGATTTATTTTTCATTTTTAACTATAAACTTTTACATATATTCCACAGCTCTAATTAAATATATTTTTAAATTTAATTTTGATGAATATGTTAAATGACTCAATATACTTCATAGCAAGTACTTCTGCTATTTTCAGTTCTTTTTAATGAATTTATTATTGTAATCTTTATACATTTCAAATTTTATATCAAGTGTTTTACTTCATTTATTTTTGATGGGTTTTTTCACCCGTTTTAGCAACACTTTTATTTACAATACATTCTCAAAAACTGGCATAACTTTTATCAAAATTTATTAAAGGATATTAATTGCATTAAATTAGGAAAGTCAGTCATAAATTACTTCTTTTTAAAACTTTTCATAGAAACATTTTTTTTGAAGTTCGTTCATAATTAAATTAATAAATTTTAATTTTCTGTAACAACTATGGAGAATCTATAGTAGATCTCTGCATATATCTATTTTCCTGACAATTATGAATACCACAAATAGATAAGCAATACTTGTTATATAAATCAACTAGTTTTGCTGACCATTAAGAAGATGTATCCATAACATTAATAAAAAGTTGTTTATGAACATAACTTTTTTTTAAATCAATTACTATTACTTATAACATAAGCTATATATTGTACACAATAGTAATAAAAAATTTAATTGCTGTTGTAGATAGGATAAATAATCCAAACTTTTTTTGGGAAAGCATTTGATTTATTGATTAGAATTATTTTTTATTATAAGGTAAATTTTCAACCCATTAACAAAATATTATTCCTTATATCCTGAAAAAGCATGTGGCAATAAAAGACTTACTTTTCTTTCTTCTTCAAGTTCCTTTCTTTTCTCTAATCTGTTATCTATCTGAAATGCAGGTGCTTTTGGTTTGGTTATAGGAATTACAGGTTTTTCTTTAAGACCCTAAGAGAGGATATTTTTCATCAATAAGTTAAATCTCTAATAAACTAAATTTTCATTTTATTTATGTATAAGAAGTTTGCAAAAACACAACTTTAAATGCTTTTTCCTTTTTTAATTAAATAAAAACTCTTATTTCTCTAAAAACATTTAAATCTACAGGTGTTCATTTAGATATTGAAATATAAATTTTAATTATAAAATAAAGTTCACATTCATAAATTTTTGATACTTGTTCACTTTCGGAAAATTTTTTGTGATAAAGATATCTATAAATTTATTTTCTGTGTATAAATCTATCAACGAAAAAATTTCATACAATTATTCTTTTTCTTCTTATAATTACAGTTTAGGTATCAATTTTTAATAGATAAATCTAATATTAAAAAATCTTCAATGGCTTACTGTGGGACCACTTAAAATATCTTTTGGAATTGGCCGGGCTTTAAACTGGTACTTCTTTTCAGATTTTTTTCTGTGATGTAGTGCAGCCCTTTTAGCAGTTTTTAATTGTATATCTTTTACTCTTATTTTATGTTTAGGTTGGATTTTTTCTTTTACCGGCTCTTCATATATTTTGGGATCCACCGGTTTGGCGTGAAACTGATAGCTGTAAGAAGGAAAAATTATTTATACAATTAAATGCTTAATTACAATTTAATTTCAACACATTATCCAACTGAACACACACTAAGTATATCAATATAATGAATTAATAAACTTAAAAAAAAATTCATTTAAGAAATATATCCCAATTACCTTTGTATCTCTTTTAGCTCCTGTTCTTCTTTACTGAGAGCAGTGACCATACGTCGGCGTTTAACAGCTTGAAGGTTCGGTGCTGTGGCTTTAAGAAGGGGTGGTTCCCAGTGATCAGGTGGTTGAAATTCTGAGACAAACATTTAAACCAAAATAATTTTAAATACAACAATCAAAAAAAATTTAAAAACGAAAAAAAGTATTTTAAGAACTATTATTTAATTGGTAAAAGACTGTTTTCACTTATAAAATTTCCTTAACAGCATTATGCCATTTGAAATGGTAATTATTACTCCATTTGATAAAATTCTTTCTGGAAAAATAATTATACAAACAAAATTTTCAACCACTCTATGGTAACAACTAGTTTTAAATTAATGACCCAGAAAAAAAAAATCATCTTAATTATTACAAAATTACAGTTATGTAAAGAACATTAATCTAAACTTTGTCTATTCAGTGTATCATTTTACATTTCAGTGATGTGCAAAAATATTTAGAATAAAATATTAAACACTGAAAAGTGTTAAGCTGATTGCTTTAATAATGTAAATTAAATTCATAAGTAAAAAACATGTGATAACTATTACAATGCCCACTTGCTTACAAAAGACATGAAATGGGAGAACTATAAGACTTTGAAAATTTAACTTTATGTCTTAGAATATATAGATTACTTTAAGAAATAGTTTCCATTAAATATTGTACTACAAGCATGCTCTTCTATAGTAAACAAAGTTAAAATGTTCACTTTATTATGAATTTTTCGTAAGTTCAAAACTTAATTTAATTATTATTGTTGAAAGTATTTGCCAGATGATTATTTACTAATATTCTCAATGGTAGTAATTAAATTTTTTTGAATACTACTTTATATATATATATTAAATAGTCAATTTTACGAAATTCATGACAGTAAGAACATTTTGTTTAAAAAATAATAGAGTACATTGTAATCTTCTGATTATAATTAAATTACTTATTCAGAATAAAGTGAAATAACTTTTAGAGAAATTCTTTGTTTTGATACTATTTGAATTCCATTTTATTTTATAATTGCAAAAACAATAAGTCTAAATATTTTTGTAATAACAGGAACAGATAAATTAATGCCATGTAATTATTATCCAAAACATGTATAGATTAGATGGATTTTTTTTTCAATAAGAAAAATGGTGAAGCTGAAACAATGTAACCTCACTACAATTGAAAGGGCCCTTTAATGTCTGAAATATATATTTTCAGTAAAAATTTAAGAGCTTAATTTTATATTCATTTTAGAAGTTCTTAAAATATTTAATACTTTAGTTTTAATATAAAGAACCCTTGCCCCTAATTCCAAAGTTCAAAACGGTGTACCTTTCACTGCCTATATAAAATTTATAGGAAACCACATAAAAATAAAATTAAATCCTCAAAGTACCTTTTTGAGATGTTGTTTGATACCTCTCGGGGACTTTCTGTTGAATCGCTGCAATTTGTTCAGCTAAAGGAACATATTCAGCTTCTTCCACATGCTTACGTTTTCTCTGTTGAGTCAGGTTGAAAGGTTTCACTTTCGTAATTCGTTCAATCTAAAATGAACAAACAAAAGAAATGAATTGTCATTCTAATACCTTAAGAATAAAGCATTGAAGACTTTTAATAAGAAAATTCCATTTTTCTAGTTTAACAATGTTTATCCTAACATAAAAATTAATAATAAAAACATTTAATAATACTCAACATTTTTTTTTTAATACTTTATAACCGATAATATAAAACAGCTTTGTTTACATTTATAGATGCAAAATTTGAAAAGATTTAGAACAAATCGGAGTTATATAATTAGTTTCAAAAAGTTAATTTTTTCTGAAAGTACAAAATACATTCTATATTAAACATTAAAACTATAGAACAGGATATTGAAATTGAACAAGTAGTCTAAAATCTTTAATTGCAAGAGTCGAAAACAACCAATTTTATTGGTTCTCGACTTATCTTAAAGAATTTCAGCATTCATTTATTAAAATAAACTATACTCAAATATAAAAATAAAATTATGCTGATCATTAAAAATTAATCATTAATTCAGATTTAAATAATAATGTAATATATCTACATAAATTGTAACAAATTAAAAAAAAAATTAAGTTTTCTTTAAAGAAAAGAAAAATAAAAGAAATTCATGAACCAATAAATACAAAAACCGTAATTGAAAATCATGACAATATGATGCAAATCAAATTAAACTTTTTTTAATAATATTCTTAAAAATGAAAGTTTTGTTGAAATTTAAATAACTTTAATCCATATTTAAAATTGAATTATTGTACTAGAAATTAGAAAATAAATGTAGAATGATTACAAAGAATATGTTGAAAAATATACATAATGTTTTTATTTTAAAGCTGCGAGTTTTCTATTCACTACCAAATTCAACATTTGCTCAATTTTATACTTGTGAAGGTACAGGGTGGCTACAGAAAATGAAAAAATATAATCTCAGTTTACTAACTATATTAGTTTCATGGCTTTCTCCCTATTCAGAATCACTAAATGTGTACAATATACACATTGTCAAAAACACTTTTACCCTTTATTTAATACAAAAAATATGAAATTTAATAAGAAATAGAACATCAAAAAAAAATTTACTAAAATAGTATATTACAGAAACCTCCAGAATAGTTACAAGATAACCACTCTTATTATAAATCAAGCATTTCATTTAAACTATTTTTAAAAGGGATTTACATGTTCTATTTTAGCAATTATCTTCTTTAAGTAACTCGCAAAAAAGAAATAGCAAAATGTCATAAAATGGTGAATGGCAATTTTTTGTGAATGTAGTTTTTAAAGGAGACATTCTACCATTGAATTTTTATTTTTTCCCCCCTCTATATACACTTATAATGGAAGCCTAATTTTAGAGCAGAATTAGTAAACAAATTAAAATATGCATTCTATGCATATACTAAAGAACACTTTATTAAATAATTCAGGTTTAATACACTTTAAATACATATATTAATTCATTAGTCTTAAGGAATGAATTTGGCTTAATACACAATAAATAATTATTAATAAAATATTAAACATACCAAAATCCTTACTTTTCTAAAATAGCTTAAGCAAATAATACAAGTGCAATCGGAACACAAGTAAAAGATAACACATTAATCAAAACTGTTTGAAAACAAGAAATCATTAACTAGACTGCCCATCAATAAAAAAAACAGGACGAAAGGTTGCAGTAAAACGAGTAACAATCCGAGCTGCCAAGCATGCTTGACTACAAAATCCGATAGTGCACACGCTCTTGCCAGCAATTTTTATGAATTTTTCAATATGAAGCAGACAGCTTTGTGAAGCATATTTTAGAAATGCCTATAACTTGCATCCAAATAAGATTGGATATATTTGAAAAAGTACAAGCAATTGGGGGAAAAAAAAAATTAGAATTTTTGATATAATGTATAATACAGATATTATAGTCGTCTAACAAGTAGAAATAACATGCTTTATAATGTCCCAATGTATTCCTTGGTAAAATTATCCTCAGAATGTTGCCAATTCTTTTGGATTTTACTGATTTCAGGACAACTTGAACACAGTATAATGCATACATGCATTGTAATAGCATTTGTCTGAACTGCACTTTTGTTAAAAAGAATCAAAAGTGTATATAACTAACACTAATTGTTTTGTGTTACAAATTAACAAATTTAAAGTCTCTTGTCTGTTTTTTCTTTCAAATTTAATCAAACACACACACACACATATAAAATGTTGTATAAGTAAAGTTAGAAATCATAACATAGATCAAAAATTAATTTATTGAATAA